>PVKB01000426.1:26767-543988 GCA_004027205.1 Ctenodactylus gundi
AGAGAGAGAGAGAGAGAGAGAGAGAGAGAGAGAGAGAGAGAGAGAGCTAATTACTAGCATATGATGGATTACTGGGTATGTGGCCTAGAAGGGTGTATTCTTGCCTCAGCTTCTCCTCTGCCCTCATTCCTTCTCACAAGGATGCCCTGTGCAGACCCTTTGACCATACAGCCATCGCCAGTCTACCACAAACTGACTGCAACCACTCAATTGTGACATAAAGTAAACCTTCCCTCTCTCACATTATACATATTGGGTATTGAGTTCTAGCAACAAAAAAGTAACTAAGACCCTCCATAACACACACAAATTGCTTTCTCTTCCACTCCTCTACACATGGCTTAATCCTCTTTTATAAAATTTGGTCTGCATTTGACTTATTGTTCCAAGTCTTCCTAACTGTGGTAGCTATCAGTGTTCTCTCTTTCTAGGAGGACCTATAGCTACTGCTTTGCTCTACTTTGGATAGCTATAGTTACAGTCACTTGACTGTCTCTCTTACCTCCTTCCACGTCGTGCCCTTTCCAAGCCAGATGGGCTCTTGGGGCTTTCTGGAATGCACTCAGCATGCTTCTGTTGGGGCAGGGCAGTTATGCAGCTGGTCCCCTCTGCCCAGGGCAGTCCTTGAGAGAGGATTTAGATTCACTTCCACACATCCTTCAGGAATGTACAAATTTCATCCCAGATCATGTTAGATAAATTAGCAACTTCTGTCAATATCTAGCACTGTAAGCACTACACTTTTATCTATTTGTCCACCTATTTAATGACTCTCACAGTAGAATGGGGACTCATGGGGACCAGAATTTTGACACCTCTGTGTATTCTTTTGTGCAGAACATTGAATGAATATCTGACACATGACGATGCTCCGTAAGTGTTTATTGGGAGAACAGAATGACTCTTATGTCTAGTTTCTCCAGAGCCAGAAAGTGTCTTGGAGTGGATAATGCCCTGTCACTGTTTCTGTAACCAGGACCTAGGAGGGATCTACTACTTCTGCTGCCACTATTAGCCCAGCGAAATACCTCTCTGCCAATGTGACTGATAGAAAGGAAACTTTAGTGTCCGGCCTTGCTGTACACTTTGTAGCACTGCATACTATGGGACACATGCCACGTCTCATACCCCTCCCTCACCTGGGGCCTGCACATCTCTGTGCTGTTCTCAGCCTCTCCTCTGCGTCAGACTGCTTGCCCTCCTCTTCCATCCCGCTCCCTGAGTTTTCATCCTGTAAACACTTTCAGTTCTCTTCTTCAAGGATTCAAAGTACTTCAGTTATTTATTTGCCATTTCATATTTGCAATTTTGCCTACTTGCTAAAATTTATTTGGAACCTCCAAATATTAGTGGTACTTTCATAGTTCATGGTGGACATGAAAAAATGAGCTTCTGTTGACGTGTGTGTTCCCAGCTGAGGTTAGGTTGAACACTCTATTTTCTTGTTTCAGCCCTCACATGAGATAAAATTGACCTTTATTTTGGAGACAGGGTATTATTTGAGTCCAACCTAGGCCTGCACTCACTGTGTAGCTCAGGCTGGCCTTGAACTAATGGCAATTCTCCTGCCTTAGCCTCCCAAGTGCTGGGATTATAGGCCTGCATCACCACGTCCAGCTAGTATGTGGTGTTGAAGAATCAAACCAGGGGCCTCCTGCTTCTTAGACAAGTGCGCTAATCCCTAAGCTACACCCCCAGCCCATGAAGTTATTCTTTTTGTAGCTTATATAGCATCACATATTTTGTGTCTTGGAGGTTATTTTTGGTGATTTCACTGCTTACCTTGGCTTCCAATCATGCATGAGGTTGAGATGCTGTGTAGCGTTCTGAGTATGAAGACTGTGATGTGGCTCACAGAGTACATAGGTGCATTACAGAACTTCATTCAGGCCTGAACTACAGTGCTGATGGCCTTTCGATATTAGCGGATCAATTTTCTATCTAATCAGTTGTTTTTAAACAGAAACACATATAAACATGGATCAGCAGACGAAAATGTTGTGACAAGAGGCTCACCGGGACAGAACTTGTATATATAGGAACGATGTTTTAGTACTTGCTAATTTCTCATTTTTATAGGAGGCATGGTCTCATAAGGTTCGGTTTGAAACTTGCCATCCTCTTACTACAGTCTCCTGAGAAGGTGGCATTTCAGTCATGTGCCACAGCAGCCACCTATGGTGTTTGTTAATTGTGTGCATTTATAGAAATATAAGCATAGCAAACCATGAGAGTCATCTACACCTTCTTTTGCTACTTGACCAGGACTCCCCAGTTGGAGTCCCCGGTGCCCTGGTCAGGTTTCTGCAGGCTCTCCATTGCCATCTTCTTTGCATTCATTCTGGCATGAGATGACAATTCTCAAATGATCCTTCTGATCATGTCACTCCTCTGTTTAGTCCACCCACAGCCCTATGTTCCTCTGTTTGCAAATTTCCTGTCACAGAATATATCTTCCTTAGTAATCTATCCAGCATTTTTTCCCAGAATCCTTTCCACTCCTTCATTTGAGCCAGATACTTTCCCCTACCCCAAATACTAGGCATCTTTGTGTCTTTGCATCTTTATACCTGCTCCTTTCTATCTTTGAATACTATATATTTTTAGCATACAGAGCTCTTAGCTATCCAGTAGGAGGACATTCAGACCTCAGAAGGCAGTTGGTTCTTTCCTTATCAGGGCTTTGACACCTTATTGTATAATTTACAGTATTTGTGTATTAGGGATTTTTTTATAGAATGGTTGTATTTTGTATTAGAGTTGAGGAAATTCTTTATAGGTAGTTGGCAGACAATTCTTTTTATATGGGCTTCTGACATCCGACCAAAATACCTTTGAAGTGCTTGACAGGGTTCATTGAATGAACTGAAAGAAAAATATTTGTGACTGATTCTGGGTCATGCATGTGTCTTAATAAAATATTTCCTTGGACCTGGAGAAGAATATTCTATTTGTAAATTACCATTAAATGACATAATTACCATCAACTGTCTTGGTTCTTCAAAGTAGTCAAACATAAAATACTCAGAATTCAGCAGGTGAGGTCACAACAATCAAAAAGCTTCATTGTAAAGTCACTTTTATTAACGTCATTCATGACATAGAGGATGTTGTTGAATGGATGAATGAATGAATAAATGAAAAAAAGATTAAAATGATATTATGTAGCTTTAAGAGTACTGAGAACTGAACTTAGATTTAAGATATCTAAATTATAGAACCAAATTCTTTAACCCTGAACACAAAAATGGGGTACTACTTCTTAAATTAGAGGTTATGATGTGATTGTAATAATACAGTACTTAACTTTTTTTTGTAAACAACATCACTAGCCCATACTATAAACACAAATACCTTTTCAACATCTAAGTTTATTTAGATGACATCACGATACCAATCTCCTTCATCCTATTATCATTACAGTTGCTTCATAACTTGGTTCAGAGAAACAATTCTAGCAAAAAGACATAGCGTGTGTTTTGTTTTGCAAAAATCTTTCTATGCAGAGTGTTTCATAGATGTTTTACACCATGGCAAATAGTTATACACAGACAGATGCTGGCCATGTGTTTTACAAGATCAATGAAACATGCCAGCAAATGGAAAATTGGAAGGAGGCAGAAAGGATAGTTTCTGCAATAGCACACCTCCTTCAGAAACCTCAGAAACTTCGAGAACCTCAACAGCAGTACTGTGGACACCCCAGGGCTGAGGTGTGGTTCCCTGAGGCAGTGGACTGCAGCCACACTCAATTAGGAAGTTTTCTGTGGCTGTAGATCTCTGTTTTGAAAAGGTTGTTTATGTTCTCCAGATGGCAATAAACAGCAGAAAGGGTACTTTTAAAAGGAAGGAGGACAGTGGAGAAGGAAGGGGGCAGGGAGGAAGTAAAAGCATATTTCAACTGTTTTTGTTGTTTTCTGATTATAATCAGAATTTTTAAAATAAAGTAATAAGGCAACCATTCCATACAAAAAATGTTCTGCCCTTATTCAAAGGTTTCCAAACATTCTGACTTGTTCCCAACTTATCAAGGAAACTCTCTTTACACAGAAAGGTGTGACCTAATTTTAATTAATTTGGTGAAATTTTTTTTTCTAGTAACAAAGGATGATGATTACAAATTATGGAGATATCTTCTTCAGGGATTAGAGGAAGCAAAACTAAGCAACAACAAAATTCCAGGATCAACTGAGAATTGTTTGAGATGGAATTCTGTGACTCTTTCACTGTAGCCTCTGCAGCTGTCAACGGAAAACCGTAGACTGCAAGCTGGTGGGATGTTTGGACAAGGCTTTTCTCTGCAGAAAGCCATTGTTATTCTTTGAGGAAACTGATTCATATGAAAGTGCTTATTTAAGATGTCACATGAAATGGTATCAAATTCCAGCTATGTAATCTTAAGAAACCCACACTGAATAAATGATCATTCATTCATTCATTTACTCATTGACCAAATAGTCGCTGATCATCTGCTATTTGCCACAATTTGCTGATGCTGTTTTAGTTTTTGGAAATTTAAAAAAAACAAGTTTTCATTCTCTCATCTTACTGTAGTGACAATAGGTCTCTTTGTTGAATGGCCATTGTATACTTAGGTATTTTCATGTATTTTCTTTTATTATTGTAGAATTTCTGCTAGGTTGGGTTATTATCATAGGAAGTAAGTAGAAAAAGGTTACATAATTTTCCTCAAGTTAGAAGTCTCTGCAGTCCTGGCTGGAACTGAACTCACTATGTAGCTCAGGCTGGCCTTGAGCTCATGGCGATCCTCCTGCCTCAGCCTCCCGATTGCTGGGATTACAGGCATGCACTTCTGTGCCTGGTTTGTGTGATGCTTGAGTATTGGACCCCTTGAGCCTTGCCCTTGCTGGGAAAGCACGTTAGCCCTGCCGCTGATATGTCTTGAAAGCTGATCCCTTTTCCATACACACTGCTACTGCTTTACAGAGCAGTGATTAAGATCATTGCAGTGAGCAAGACATGCAGGGCTGCTTCGTAAAGCGATGATGCGTTCTGTGCCTGCCACGGTCATCGCTGTTTCTTACTCTCCCCCAGAGCTAGCTATACTTCAGAAATGGAGACAGGTGAGGGGCAGTCCAGCTCTACTGAGCAGATCCACTGTCCCAAGAAGCAATGGACCTTCCCAGCTGCACCTTACCCTGTGAATTTTTCCTCCATTTGTCCCATTTATTCTGCTTTAGGTTCATGTACAGATAAGGAGCATAGTTTGTTCCTTTTTCTGTTCAATTACTGCTTATTAAAGGCCTTCTACATCCTAGGCACTGTGCTAGGTGCTAAAGATAAAATAATAACTAATGTAGACGCTTAAAAAAACATCAATCTATTGTATGCATGCAGCTTATTGTGGCTTATTTTTGAGACAGAACCTCATTCTACAGGCCAGGAAAGTCTTGGACTCTCTCTGTAGCCCAGGTACCCTCAGCAATCCTGCCTCAGGCTCTAGAGTTCTGAGATTACAGTTGTGGAACACCACACTCAGCATGTGTGGTGCGGGGGAATCGAACCTAGGGCTTTGTGCTTTCTAAACAAGCGCTCTAACCTCTGTGCTATTCCTCCGGCAATTGCATGTGCAGTTTAAAATGCTAAATAATACTACAAAACTAAAAGTACAGTCCCTTATTGCCATTCAGACCCCTGCCAACTGGGAAGATTTTTTGACACATTAAGTCAATTCTTCAGCATGTATGCAGTATTATATATGTAAACAACATGCGTGTGCTATTATATTCTTTTTCACAGACTCTGCTCATGTCTGGCCTTAGTTTTCTTGCACTAATCACTGTTTCCTTCTCCCAATACGGCTGTATTAAATTTTGATTGAATCACTATTCATAGCTATTCCTATGCAAATATTAGTCACAAGTGAGCACCATCATATGGTTATGCTTTCTTAATTTTCCTTACTAAAATAAATAATTTTTAATCTGCAGTTCTTCTCACATTTTCATTAGCTTCTCAGCATCATTTTCATCAATATTAGGAAACTTTTAGTTACCTTCTTTTCCTTAGAGAAATTCATCTTTGGAGATTTCTAAGTGTATTGTTTAAATCTTGGCTAAACATTTGAAATCTTGGTTAAAAACTTGAAAAACAACTGTCACTATTCCTACTTTATTTTGTTTTTCTCCTCATCCTATGTATTTCCTACACCTCTTACAATTTGCAAGTAAAGCTTATTGTTTGTTTTTGTAGAGTCGGCCTCATAGAAGCCTGGGTCTTTCTGGAAGAGGCACAATGTTCTCATCTGGAGATGTGGCTAGGAGGAGGACAGCGCTGGCTGCGATACCACTGGGATGCTGCCTACACCAACCTGACCTCACTGAAAACACACACACACACAACCAAAAATCATTTCTTTAGTCATAATTGTGAAGTAGATTTGAAGTTTGGTTCCCCCACCTTGGAATACTAGGTAAAACTTGAAGTTCTCATTTATTTTCCAAGGTTACATTACTTGGTTCAACTCCTTTAATATAAAGTTAGCCCCCAGTAATTTAATAGCTATTTCAAAATAACTAGAAGATAGAATATTGAGTATCCTCACCACAAAGAAATGTGTTTGAGATAATAGATGCACTTATTACTCTGACTTAACCATTACATAATGCCTACATGTGTTATAACATCACATTGTGCCTCATAAATATGTATAATGGTCAACTAAAAATAAAATAAAGCCTGCCTTCAATCGAGTTTTGTTTGTAGATAATAAATGGGTATTTACAAGCTTCTGAGCTGACTAGAGTAAAAGGGGAAAGAACACTGAGTCCATGAACCCCAACATTGTAAGATAAACACACATGTGCTCCCATATGGAGAGGCTGCAGGATTCTGGAACAGTACGAGGCACACAGCTTTCCTGCAATGCCTGGGCTGACTGCAACTGGGGAAACTGGGCAGAAGGCTGGAAGCGTCTCCTCCCCAACGCAGCTGCATTAGTATTCGCTTCTTGGGTTCCCAGGTGAATAGTGTGGATGCAATTACATTTGGTGTAATCTTAGCAAAACTCAAAGTGCAATACACTCAATTCAAATGCGATGGGGAAAAGGCTACGCTGTATGATAGCACCAATCTTTGTTCTTCTTCAGAGGCACTTTCATCCCCGGCATCAGAAGAGAGAGGTGAGATTGCAGCAGAGCCCATCTGCCTCTCCGAGAGGTGTTCAGAAGGGGTCGTGCTCTCCCTGTAATGGGTCCCTCTTCAAACCCCAAGCAACAGCACCTGGAAGCGTCCCCCTTAAACTATTCCTCAATTACCTTGTTCAGGTTATGCAGGTGGATATTGTTGTGGGGGTTCTGCGAGATCAAAAGGAAGCGCAGACCAAACCAAGCAGGTTGTCTCTGCCCTTTAATATGTAAAAAGCAAAACTTGACAAAACAGGTGCCTGTGTTAATTGCTACTCTCAGGGGGGTGAGCTAGGAGCAAGGAAATGCACAAGCCTTAAAACTGTAGTCAGAGCAAAGACCTTGAGCGACAAGGTTAGCCAAGAAAGATTAAAAAAATCATCTAGTTAAAAACCTCACCGGTTGAATGGGATGACAGATGAATGATGGATGCAGGTGGGAAAATGGAATTCCCTTCAAAGAGCAGAGCAAACGTGCAAAGCCACGAGGAAAGTCGGGGTCCTGGTGCGTGGCGCGGGGCGCAGATAATGCCTGTCTCTGCTCATTGTGTTGTCAGAAGCTGCTGAAATAAATCCTCCAGGGAGCCGCTAGAAAGGAAGGCACAACCAAGAGAAGCTTCCTATTTTGGTATAAACTTAGAAGAATTGTAATTGTCGTTCTGCTACTCTTTAAGGTCAAGTTTCTGTGAAAGGGGGAACCAAACAAATAAGACTTGGAAGAGCAGGGGTTTTTGAGCTGGAAACCTCAAGATCTGGCTTCGCTGTTATTAGCATTGGAGCTAATTTTAGCACCACTAAGCCTTACTCTTTTAAGCTGTAAAATGGGAATGGCATTAATTCCTTTCCGATTTTTATTAAAAAAAAATGTGACAATGGGGTTTAAGTAAGTAGGCCATGTCGTGAACTGAATAAATAAACGAAGAATGGTAGGGGTGATTTGAATGCTAGAGATAATAATAAAACACACCTTGGATGAAATCTGTAAGCTACGTTTGATCCTAGACAAAAGTCCTAGTGAGCTTTCAGAACAGAGTGAGTCTTTGTACATGGGTGTGTAAGCATTGTTCATCATACCCAAAAAATAAATTACTGAAATAAACAAATGACAACACACAATCAAAAACAGCAAAGATTAAAACACTCTTCCCTCACGAAAAGCATTTGAGGAGATGGTCATACTGGCCCTGACTTGAGCATTGCACGACATATGTGTATACTGAAACATTCCACGATACCCCTTGAGTGTGTGTAATTTTTAATGTGTCAATTAATGATTTTAAAGTACTAAAATAGACAATATTTTTTAACTTAAAAATTTGTTGGAGTTAGGAAGATATGAGAACCACTATTCTGGCTCAAATCTTAATTTTTTGAACCTAAATTAAATAGCCTCCCAATCTAATATTTAATGTAAGGACTACTGCTCTACATTTGTGAATGAGCGAATAGAATCAGCGTATGATGCATGGTGGGATTTTGCGAAATCCTCGTGCTGCCGGGTTAACTTTGTCACACCGTGGTGTCCTTGCTCCAGAACCAAGTGCTCTCTTTCTCCAATGATGTGCAAGGTTTTCCACAAGTCCCAGAGAGCAATACAGAAGGCTTGGATCTGAGTGATTGACAGCCGGAGGGCCTAACAAGTTTCTGCTAACTTTCTTTTCCTCGGTGGAAACCAGTCTCAAAATATCTCATAGGAAAGAGATCACACTAAGCTTCATCATTAGCACCATTTTTACCAAATGCGTTATTGTTATCTTTAAACCAAATTATTTCTAAACGCGCTGCTGCTGGGTTCAGCACCACTGAGCTGTTGGCACATTCTCTCCTTTCTCTGTCCCGGCTTTTTCCTTTCAGTCTGTGACGCACAAACTTGACTGTCAGTGAATCTGGCTGCATACGAAGCTGTCAGGAATTTCCACAAATAATTAAAGCATAAAAATAAATAATAAATGACCAGTGTGAGAGAATGCTCCTTCTCTTCCCATAACACACTCAATGAAGGACGAAGACCAGATCCAAGGCAACCCAACGCCCACTCCTGGCCGGCTTGTACACATACGCATCGTTTCTTCTGCTACAATATTTATTGTCTTAAAAAGAGTAATATTTTTATCTTAGCAATGTATGTGTGGAGCCACTGTAGTTTGAATCTTTTTCCTTTAAAGGAAGAATAAGGCTTCTATGTTAATCAAAATGTAGTTCCAGAATTCTAAAAATTCTACCTCCATAAATATTCTGACTCAACTCTAGACAGCCTGTCTTTTTCCTTTCTCTGTTTTAGAAAACTCTTCCTTCCACTTTTCTTTTCCTGTTTGATGTTTATTTGTTTTTCACAATAGTAAAGAAATTAAATGGAATGGAAGGGAAGATTGGCAGGGAGGATGGCATATAATTAGCTCCAATTTCAACGGGAACCTTGAAGCTTTTTGCTTTTTGCTTTTTTCATCTTCATGATTAGCTGAGAATTTCAGAGTAAGCGGCACAGAGCATCTTTGGATGGTCTCTTCTGTATGCCAGTTCAGGTATCTTCTGAAGAACCTGGAATCATATTACTCCTAGAGAAACTTACCAGCTTCTCAGTTAAAACAAAAACAATAGTCCTTTATTCAGGAATGTGTTTTATTTGTCTATTTGCCTGGTCCTTTTGTACTGAAAACCCCACATTAGCAGTGACTAGACTTGTTTTCCTTATTAATGTGTTCCTAATGAGTATCCAATAGAAGGTGCTTGATGTGTGCTTGCTGGATGAATAACAATAGGTCATATTTATTGACCAATGCCCTGTGTCAGGAGCAGTTGTGCAAGTGTGAAACACCTGCCTGTTCATTCAGTGTGTGAGCCGTGCCCCTTCCAGTGCTCCCTGAGAAAGGAGAGGGCACAGGCTGAAGTGTGGAATTCGATAATGTGCCAACACCACCTGAGGCCTGTGGCAGAGCTGGAACTCTGCAGCGGATCTCCAGAATCTGACTGAACATCTGCAGTTAATAAACATCTGTAGACTGATAGGTACATGCATGGATGTATGAAAAACTAAAGATTTTTCCCACTGTGTAGTCTCATACAGTCACTCAGCCCTCGGGCACCAGCAACTTGAGGGTTTTCTTCATCAAGCAGTTCTTCAGCAGATTGTCTAATTCAATTTGGTTCTGACTCTCTGTACTTGGAGAGAGCAGAAGATCTCCTAGGATGAGTCTCACGTGTCTACCTTCACCTTCATAGGCCGGTAGTAAAGATAGGTGTGGCCCGTGCTTGGGGTCCACTGGCTATTAATTGGAGTTACTACAATTTCCTTTTTTTTTTTTTTTGGCTCAGCTACTTTGCTAGAGTGACTTACAAAATTCAGAAAAAGACTTATGTTTACCAATTTAGTAGAGAAGACATTACAAAAGTTATGGTTGGGCAGCCAAGTGCAAGAGACGCCCCAGTCAGGAGTGTGGGGCGGGCTGGGATGTCTCCATCCTCTCTCTTTGTGAGCTACTCTTCTGGGAATCTTTTCTTGTTAAGCCACTGGGAAACTGCTCTGGACCCAGACCTTCTGGGTTTTTAAAATTGTGCTTAAATACTTAAGATCTATTCTCTTAACACGTTTCAGTAACATGTTTAAGTAAACAGTGCAATTACCTCTTTTTGTTTTATTTAAATAACTTTTATGTCTTTCTCTCACCAATTACTCCAACTAGGACATCTGGTACTAGCTGAAGAGAAACTGAATGAATAAGAAATCTTTTGTGGTTCCCATCTCAGGAAAAGACAAACTTTCAGTTTTCTGCTGGTGACTATGATATTATCTTTAGTTGGGCATAAATGGCTTTTATTATATTTAAGCAATTTTTTCCATGCCTAACTTGCTGCGTTTTCATTAGGAAAGAAACTTAAGCCCCTTTCCTGACATTTATTAAGGTGATCATCTCATTTGTCTACAGAGCAAGACACTATCTCAACAGCACCAGAAAAGAGGGGTGGGGGTTTAGGAATTAGTAATAGTCCTAAAATTACAGATTCTGCCAATTCAACCATCTGGCCCCAGGTTTGTCTTAGTATGGAGATTTTAAAAAAATATATATTATTACTCAGTCGGTGTCCTAATTCGTTATCGGTCTGTTCCAATTTTTCTATTTATTTCTTATTCATTCTTGGTGGGTTGTATATTTCTAGGAATTTATTCCTTCTTTTAGGTTGCCTAATTTATTTGCAGGTAACTGTTCATTTTCCTTTGTATGTCTGCTTCATCAACTGCAATTTTTCTCTTTATTCTCTGATTTTATTTGGCTCTTCTCTATTTCTTAGTCTATCTAAAATTCTGTCACTTTTATTACGAAGAGACTAACTTTCATTGATTTCTTTTCTTTTTTGATCCCTATTTCTCCCCCCACCCCCCGCCCCACCCTGATCCTTGCTATTTCTTTACTTCTGCTAAATTTGGGCTTAAATGTAGTCTTGCATTTATAGAACCTTAAAGGTATAATAATAAATTATTTCAGATTATCCAATTTCCTATGGGATAGACATTAGAAATACATTAATGAGAAAAACAAGTGTGCTCACTGGCTTTGTGGGGTTTTCAGTGCAAAAGAGTTAGGTAAGGAGACACACTGAGAACATCCCTGACTGAATGAAGCTTTTGTTTTAGCTGGAGAGCTGTTCACTCTTGCTTAGTTTTTCTCTAGGCGTTTGCTACTATCTGGCCTCTCAAATTGCTTTTCCTGCATCCCATAACCTTTGCAATGTTTCATTTCCATTGTTGGATGTTTTTGACTTCTCCTTTGATTTATCATTGTGTCTTGTCACAGTTTTGTCTTAAAGGTCTATTTTGTCCAATATAAATGAAGCTACGTACCTAGTCCGTGTTTTAATTCATCTAGCCATCCTCTTTTGTTAAAGCAATGTATTATTTTTCCCACAGTGACTATTTTTACTAGTATAATTCTGTGATACATATTAATTTCATATAGTTTGTGGAATTGGTGACTTTAATATTTATGCTGAAGATAATTATTGATAAGAAATATGTTACTATTACCAATGTAAAATTTACTGGTTTCATGGTTTTGTGAGTCTTTTTTGTCACTCGTTCTCCCTTAGTCATTTGATTTCCTGTAGTGATGTGATTTGATTTCTTTATCTTTTGTGTATTTAGTGTAGAATTTTTGTTTATGGTTAAAATTACTGTGAAACGTACATAAAAATACCTATTGCTGTATAATGGTGTGTTTTAACTTTAATTTGTTGATGTAATGAAACTGTACTCTTTTAACTATCCTACCAACAAATTAAATTTTTGCTGTTACAATTTTATTTTTTCACATATTTGAGTTATTAGCAAATCCTTTTAATTGTAGTTCTTTTATAATATTGTTGTTTTTCACTAGTATACTAGAGTTTAAAGTGACTTAAACACTTCCATTTCTATAGTATTTTGAATTTGACTATTTACTTTTAATAATGAAGTTTACATTTCTCCACTTTCATAATGATAATTAGTGTTCTTTAATTTCAGCTTTAAGAATGTGTTAGTGTTTCTTTGGAGGCAGGTTTATTGGTGTTGAACACCCCCAACTTCTGTTTACCTGAAAATGTCTTTATTTTACCCTAAATTCTAAACTGTAACTTTGGGAGGTAAAGTATTCTTGATTGGCATGTTTTCCTTTCAGTACTTTGAGTATACTCTTCTGCTGTTTTCTGGCCTGCAAGTTTTCTGCTGAGTAACCCACTCCTTTCTATATAATGAGTCCCTTATCTCTTGCTGCTTTTAAAATTCTCTCTTTATCTTTGTTTTTTAACAATTTGATTACAATATGTCCTGGTGAAGTTTTCTTTGCATTGAAACTGTTTGGGAACTTTGAGTCTGCCACAGTTGGGTGTCTGTATCTCTTCCAACACTTGTAAAGTTTTCAGCCATTTTTTAAAAATAAGCTGCCTAACCTTTCGTTAAATAAGCTTTCTAACCTTTCTCTTTTCTCTTTCTGAGAATTCCATAATCCTTAAATGATTTCTCTTGATGGTGTTCCATAATCTCACATGAAGTTTCAGTTTCTATATTCTTTCTTTCTTTTTTCTTTTCTGACAGGACAATTTTGATTGACCTCTCTTCTATTTTAAAGTTCTTCTTTTTAATTTTGCTCAATCAAGTGAGCTATTAAATCACTCTATTGCATTTTTATTTTATTTGCTATATTTCTCAGTTCCATAATTTCATTGTTTTTTAAAGATTTGTTGAGTTTTTAGAAAACAGAATTGATAGGGAATTTATTAGGTCAGTTTATGAAATCGGAAGTGGAGGGTCCACAAAGGGCATCTGTGAGCGAGAGGGCAAGCCTAAGCAGCTGTCGTCGCATGGCAGAGCTGAGGAATGCAGGGGCTGCTCACCGTACAAGATGCAAGCTGCAGAACGAGGCATGTTTTAAGTTGGATTTGTTGATGTAACGAAACTATACACTTTTAACTATCCCACCAACAGATTAAATTTGGATGCTATTGGATCATAGTGCAACATGGAGGCTAGAGACCAAGTAGATGGGAAGGTCAACACTAGCTCAAGATGGAGGCTGCAAAACAAGGAGATCACCTATATAATACTAGTCTGATATCAAAGATCTGGAAGCTCGCAGCAAAATAGCCGGTGCGTGTCCACACTGGAGGCCATAGTTCAGAGGTGATGGTCAAGACTAAAGGCCTTCCACATCCTTCTTTCTCTTTTCATTCTACTTGCAGTACAAGTCGATTGGTTGGTACCGTGCTCATCTGGGGTGGGTATTCTTCCTCAGTTGGCTGCTCTGCATGTCAGTCACCCAGTGGCACATCCAAGTCTGTGCCTTATTCACTCGATGGATGTTTCTTAACCAATTCAAGTCAACAGCCTGTGATTTATGGTCACATGTCTCTTTGTTGACTGTCTTGTTTTGTTCATGGATTTTATTTTTACTTCATTTCATTAAGTTTTCTCTATGTATCTGCTGGTGGCTTGCTGAGGTCCTTTAATGATTCTGTCAAGTCAATTCATAAAATTCCATTTTTGTTGGGTCAGTTGCTAGGGAATTAGTGTGTTCTATTTTTTTGTAATATTTTCTTGTGTTTTCATGTTTCTTGAAATCTTTCATAGCTATCTTCATATGGGGGAGGGGAGTGTGAAGGGAATTTCCTTCTGCAATCTGCAGCAGTGATTGATACTGAGAAAGAAACACATCTTCCAGTCAGCCTAGGTTTGGGATTCTGAAGTTTCTCGGATAGTTTCTATGAGCACGCCAAATCCAGTTTTATTGTTGGTGTTTGGAGGTTGGAGTCAAAAGACTGCATGCCTTATTCCTGTCTTGAAAAACCAGGTCTAGTAGACAGATCCTCCTCTGTACTTTCTCTGTGACTGTGCCCCAAATATCCAAGATCATCTGCCTTCTCCCAGTCTCACAAAGGCTGGCAATGTATGTTCACAAATAGTCTATACAAGATTATATTTGTTGTCCAGTGGATGCACATGGGAAGCTAGGTACTAGGGGTATAGGAAAGTCTTTTCAGGTATTAGGAGTACCTGTAAACCAATCAGGAAGACAGAGAATGTGCGAAAGACATTCCAAGCACCTGTGGACAGGGCCACCAATCGGATCCCACAAAGCAGTGAATATTTACTCTTTGTTGAATTGTGAGTCCTGGCTGCTTTGAGTTTTAGCCTTTCTTCCTTGCTGCTAGCCTTCTTTTAGCTTGGATGATAGTCTGAGAATTTCAGGTGGGATAAAAAAGAGATGGTCTCTCGGGCAGTGTTGTCAGACAGTGGAGAAGCCAGCCTCCTCTTGTTGGTATTTTCTATCATAGAAAGAATCATAGACCGAATGGAGTTTTTTCTTGGCACATGGCAGTGCACCTTGGGAGACGGGGACATAAGTAGAATAAAACTATTCTTTTTTTCCTCTACAATTCATCCATTAACAAAATTGATTTGTTTGTTTCTGTTTTCAGTTTTTCTCCAGTGGTATACGGGAACTTTTCTGCTGGACTCTCTAGTCGCTGAAGAAGTATTCTCTTCCACAGATGTTGACAAAATTGGTACACAATAGAAAAATAATGGTAGAAAACTTCTGCAAATTGCTGATGTTATTCCCCCTGAGAAGATGACAATATTCCTACTATTTGCTGTGTACCTTGAAGGACCCCGTTGTGAAAGGAAGATCTTTTCTTGCCCATTGGCTTAATCTTGACCACACATACTGTTTTTTCCTAACAGAACATTGTTGGGCTCCTATGCCATAACTCCTGTGCTGGGCTTCTCTACCATTCCCACACAGAGCTTGGCTCTCTGTGCATTACCTTAGCTTACAGACACTAGCTTCTCATTCCTTCTTTGCTACGGTAGCCTGACTTTTCCAGCTCTGATATAATATCTATGCCCCTTTTATCCTCTATGTTTTACCTTCTTAGCCCTTATGCCTGATGCCTGGACTTCCTACCCAAACATAGGGTCATTGTTGTAGTTAGGATCTGGAGTGTCCCCCAAAAGTCTCATGTATTTTAATGTTATGGATTGTCTATGGAGCCATGTAATGTTGGTGGATTGGGGTCTAGTCTGGAGGGGTGGATTGCAGTTGTTGTGATTAGGGGCGTGTGAGTTAAGACTAAGGGCGTGTGACTTAAGACGAAAGGCATGTGAGTTAAGACTAAAGGCATGTGAGTTAAGACTATATGTATGTAGTGGCCACACCTTCGATACCCAGATGCAGGAGAGACTAAGACTGGGACTTGGACTAGTCTCGATGAGTCTCACTTGCCAGTCTGTTGGTGATGTCCTGAGAAGCTGCCTTCACCTTTCTGCCTCTGCCATGTACTTCAATTGCTGCCGGCCACTCCTGAATGGACTGTGACCATCTGAAACTGTGAGCTAAAATAAACTTTTCCTTTCCTAAAGTTGTGCATGTCAGGTATTGAGTCACAGCAATGAAAAAGTAACTAAGTCAGTCATGAAGAGCCTTATACCTGGACCTGTTACCCAGGCTTGAGGTCATGAAGACAATAAACTTTCATTGTAAATTTTTTTTGCTGCTGGTCATATTTTTTGTTTTGCCAGGATCCATTTTTTGACCTAACAAACACAGAGACAAGTGATATGGATATTGCTGGAGGAAAAGCTTTAAGAGTCGTCTCACCAGTAGTCCAGGCCTGTTTTCCTTCACCCAGAGGTCGTGAGAGAGGTTATTTGTTTAGCCTGATGGTTATCTAATTGCTGTTGCAATCAAGACTGCATGGACAAGAGTAAGTCTTCCTGAAACAGCTCTGGATTTCCTTGGCTATTTTATAAATAGCTTGTCAGCTTACCAAAGAAAAACAGAAATAAAACACAAAACAAAAGTGTATAATGAAATTTTTCAGATTGGATTATATTTACCAAATTGGAGAGAATTGGCATTTTTTTCAGTACTGAGTCACCTGGTCACTAAATACGAGGGTGGGTTTTTTTTTTTTTTTTTTTTTTTTTTTTGCCTCAGTAATACTGTATTAGTTCGGGTTCTTCAAAAGGCAGAATTTACAGATTTATTTTTAAAAAGGATTTATTAGGAAGGCTTACAAATCCATTGATAGAGATAGTATAAGATGTCTGCTCAGCCATGAAGTAGATCTCCTATACGGGATTGCAGGACAGCCAGTGAGGTAAGAGTCTGCTGCGAATCTCAATTGTTCGAAGAATGATGGCAAAGACTGGAGCCTGAAGATTGTTGGCCGAAGATTAGCGGTGAACAGACCAGCGCAAGTGGAGACTGGAAAAAATCTGTGATGATGATCTGCGTTGTGTACCAAGTCGGTGTCCGTAGACAATTGCAAAGGTGAGAGCTTTCCCAGAGGAAGAAGCTGTAACAATCTTCCTTCTTCCTTCCTTTTATACTGTTGGAGTTCCAGTTGGCCCTCCCACATCTTGGTGGGCGCTCTTCCCTCCTTGTCCAGCCCGCAAATCCCTCACACTTGAATCCAGGTTGGTTCTCAATTCCCAATATGGGGTGGCTCCCAAATCCTAACCCTAATGGAGGTGTGGTTCTTAATCCCCTCAGGTTGACACAACACCTTCGATGGTCACAAATACTTTATAGTTTTCCACACTTTTAGCTATTATTGATGTTTTTAAAATTAAAAACTAAAAAGTCCACTTATTTTCAAAATAAATTACCAGTAAATTATTTTATATTTTAATTATATATATATGTATGTATATAATCTGTCTCTCTCCTTCCCACCATATATGCAGAATGTTGCAGAATCTAATTTATTAATCAGGATTAGGATTATTTTTTGAAACAGCCAATCTATGTTTCATTTGCTTTCATAGTCCTGGGACAGGACTTGAACATCTATTCTGAATAAAATTCAGGTGATTCAGTTGTAAAAAACCTTGTTGTGAACCATTCTTCTAAATCAGTGAAATGACAGCAAGTATAAATCAATTTTCTGTATAATTTAAGCTCTAAACATATTTTGTTTTCAACTGTTGGAGTAGCCAAGGTAAAAGCATTCATTGTCTTAGATATGATTGTTTGAATTGTCTTTTACTTTGATTTAGTACGAGTACATTACAAAAACCAACCATTAGAAATTTAAATAGCCCATTTATATTGTGAAATAAAGAAAGAAATTCCAAAGTGAAAAAGATTTTTTGAGTCTTTTCAAAGGATTGTAGCAGAGCAAGCTAAGAAGTGGATATCTTGAGAAGAGGTGCCTGAGTGTGTTTTCTCTTGGCTGAAATTGCCACGGAAAAACAAGCTACAATGAGTAAATCATTTTTAAATGGATGAGACTAGGAATCCAGATGTTTGGAAGCAAGATACTAGCTGGTAATGTGCTGTAGCTCATCATCCAGGCCCTTCCTGAGGGAAATGATCGCAAAGCCAGACTCTCTGCTTTCTAAATATCCTCTAGAAACCAATCTTGTTGTCACCAACATCACAACTTTGTTTCAGCTGGCAATTTATCAACATCTGCTTGGCAAAGACTTTTTTCCCTCGACTCTCAGATATGTATTTTCCCATTTTGAAGCTCTGACCCTAACATACAGGAATTAAAAAAAAAAAGAATATTGAAATCACGTCAGTTATAACCCAATAAAATTTCAGAAAAATCCTCCAGTCTTCTTATTTTAAGTATTATTTTACCATCAAAATGTTGGCAGCATAAATTATCAGTGTACGTATCACCGTTTGGAATGATCCAGAGGTGTAAAAACAAGCGTATATAGCTACCCAGTAGCCCTTCATGGTTCTTTTGAGAATTGTAAGGAAAATGGGCTAAATGTAGCAGTTTTAAAATATAGAATATCAAAAATGTCACATTAGTAAATTTTCAATTAAACAAAAACCTAATAGATTAAAAAATGAAATGGAATGATTAGCAGATAAAATTTACTAAACATACCAAATTGCCAATAACATCCATTATCTTTTGGCTGAAACAAGGTCAAATTCACCTTTTCAGTTCTTTGATCACCTTTATGATTGGTTTGTTTATCTAATAATTTGCTGAGTGCAAATTTGCATTTATTAGGGAAGAGACAGAGTGCTTCTTTGGCAGCTTACCATCCAAGTTGGACACATAAATCACTTCAGCATTGCACAAGCCAGCTGAGAGATAATTAAGTCATTTGAATGGGAGGTTTCTTGGCTTCTCTTTCCCACTTTTCCCCTTGCCTCTTCCTGGAAGTGAACTCCATGGATCTTGTCCCATGTCTTTCCCCTGGACTCCTTTTAACGTTCCCTCATCTTCCCTGGAATCAAGACACAGTATCTCCTCTGAGAACAGTTACTGGTGAAGATCTGTAAAAGAAGAATCTTTTTGTGAACTTACCTTCTGTAAGTGTGCTTCTCTGTACCCACAATATCTGAATTTCACCCCCGTATGTGTCACTTCTTTAGATCGTAAGTCTCTCTGGGCTCTGCTTGTGTGTGTCTTATCCATCTTTGTGTTCCTAACACCTAATACAGCAGGTAATGGGCAAATGTTTCTTGAATAAAACAGAAAGGAAAATAATGCAGTATGACTTCTTTATTTATGGATGAGGAAAAGGCCTGAAAGGTGAGGTGGTTGCCCATGTTTCTGAGATGGTTAATGGTAATGTCCCACTTCACTGAATAATTGTAAAAGCCAACATTTTATTTATTTATTATTTATTATTGCCATGGGCTATTTGCTCACTCTACGCTCCATAGCCTCATCCAGGGAGGAACACACTGAGCATATGAGGCCACTTGTAGGCATCATAAGGTATTTTGGGCAGTGAGACCATCATTTGGCTGGCGATCCTTGGCTCTCAATGTTTTGTTCCTGTAGACCCAGATGGTAGCATAATTTTGCATGCCCAGTGTCTGGCTAAATTATTTTGTCCAAGCTCAATATTAAGGACATAAAATGATTCAATCTGGGTGGGACAAATAATTTGAAACTTGCAACACATTTTGTGCTTCTTTAACTAATACTTTTTCTTTAACCAACGAGGTTCTATCATTTTCTCTTATACAATTTACATATGTGTTTTTATGTGCACATGTATATGTATATGTCTGTACATACATATACATGCACACATATATATGCATGTGCACACACATTCATGAACACCATAATAGTGAACTGTGCATCCAGCGATGGCCCACAAAGCCTAAGTGTGGTCCAGGCTAGACCAACTATGTTTGTGTAAGTACGGTCTATTACGTTCACATAAAAATAAAATTGCCTAATTGTTTATTATTTATATATCTTGTCATTAGGCCATTCATGACTGATGTACACACATAAAATGCTGTATCAATAAGGTTATCTATATTAAAATTAATAATGTTACTTATATATTGCTTGTACCTATATTAGAACATCAATATTTCATTATTTCTAGCCTCATAGGTGTTACCATTATCTAAAAATTACTTCGGGGGTATCTCATTACAAATTAAGACCCTTTAAATATTTAAAATGGTTTTCCTACATAACTAAGGGTTTGACTTACTCTCTACAAAAACAGGGTGTATTATTTGAAATAAAAGACATTGGTTGTTTTCCAAAAAATCTGTATCAACTCTTGAGTTCACATCTGAGCTATAATACAGCATTGTTCCTGTTTTGACTGCTGTTTTGACTTAAACAGAATCATTCCCTATTTAATCACCAACAAATGTTGAACTTGGAGATAGAATTACATACATTGGATGAAATGCAGTATACAAATAAATACAGTATGCTGCTATTTAAGGACTGCTGGTACAGTCTGCTGCCAATTCCTGAAAAATGAAATCCTACTACTCCTCTACTAAATAATAATGCCGTCATGAGGTGCACTGGGAACAGGAGGGGATGCAGCTATTGAAAGCAATTGAATCAGGCATCCAGTCACCAATTTGTGCTGGAAAATTGCCAACATAGATTCTATTTTTTCTACTGCTATTAATGCTGACAGAATTATAATGTACACATATACATACACATGCACACTGTAGACATAGGAATAGAAACAGATACCAGGTGGGGAGTCAGAGACTTTTGGATCCTAGTTTCCCCTCATATGATCTATTATGAGTCCCTCTTTGGATCATGTTCTTGTCCCTATGGTTGAGATACTGACTTAGGTGCAACGGAACTACTTTTAAGAGTTTTATACTGTGCTGTTTCTTTTGGCTAAAACCAGTATGAGGCTGAGGTCTGTGGGTTTCCAAGTTGGTAATAATTTATTTTAAAATTTAATAACCAAAAATCAGAAAAATTGTGAAAATAACAATGTCACAAACTTATGTACCTATTTTTTCTTAGTAACTGTGCACAATAACTTTGAAATGGGTGTCACCTTGGTGTTGCATGTGAATTTTGTGTCATTTGGTAGGATTTAAGAAGAGTGGGAATTCTTGGCATTGCCATGAGCTTTTACTTCTATTATCACCAATACTTTCAAATTTCAAAGAACAGTTTTGGTACTAATTATCAGATTTTGACTTTTATGAAAACTCCATACCACATGTCCTGATTTTATACCCAGTTGCATGTGGAATCTGAAATGTGGTTTTATCAAAATAAGCTCACACTTTGGTGTGTGGAATTTCACTTGTAAAGTAGATACCATAATTTCAAAAACAAACACAATTTGCACTTGGTTTTTCTTGAAAAAATAAAATGCTTGGCTGTGATTAGATGAAAAATGTTTTACTCCAGTATTGGATTTTCACTGAGAAGCATCTGTGGTTGGAGCCAAGTGGTCGTGAACAGCATCACCATTTATGTAAGCACCTTGGCGCTTCTTTATTTCTTTGCTATATTTTAGAAGAGAAGGTTTTAAATTTTAATTTGAATTTATAAATTTAATTTTCTTTAATTTTATTTTTCTTTATAAATTCAAATATTCTTTTTATTATTTTCTACGTGTTTGAGTCAAGAGTAACATTTCTATGGACTACTGTTGTAAAGAAAAGATTTCTATATTAACTTAAGTCAAAGAAAAGAATTAATGAAACTGTTTTCTAAGGTAGAAATATCTTGTAGGATTTTTGGTGGCAGCTGAAGTAGCAGGAGATAAGCTTCTGTTTGGAATCTAACCCTGTCACCTGGAACCTCTTATTTTCAGCCAGCTACATATCCTCCACATTTGATGCTCCTTCATCTAGAACAGCAGCAAGTAGCACAATCATTTGGGAGATGAAATAAGAAATGAGGCATTTGATGTCTCTGGTTCAGTACCTGGAACAAGGTACTGAAGCTGCTGGCACTAGAAATGACATTTCAAATTCATAGAAAAGAGAAGTAAATCAAATTTTATCAGAACATTTGAATTACTTAGACCTTTGATTGTGGAGCAGAAAAAAGTTTGTGTAGGATTATCTATAATTATCCTTATCAAAACTTCTTGATTGTATCAAGTATCACAGTGATTTCAATATTAGTCCTCATAGTCTAAGAGTCCCCTAGTTCAGTAAGGGAAGAATGCCAAGAACACCTCCTACAAATGGCCCACGCCTTGGAGGTGCATTTGTGCTGCTCGAGGCACACGAGATGTCTCTGAAGGAGCAGAATGGAGAGAAGTGCAGTGTGGCCCTTTGTCAGTGGGGCTGGGCTGAGAAGTCACTTCTACCACTTCTTGCTGTAAACCTTTCAGCAGGTCAATTAACCTTGTGAAGACGAATAGCAGCATTTATCTCAAAGAGTTATTTTGAGAATCGAGTGAGATAATAAACGCAGTCTCAGCAATGTTGCTAGCACACAGTCCACATTCCAGAGATGGCTTAGCTCACAGCAGAATTATCTGTCCTTGTTTTCTTCCTTGCGTTCCTGCTTAGGCACATGTACTTCGTTTTCTGGAAGGAAAATGAGATGGAATAGAATGTACAATTTTGCTTTTAAAGTTTCTATCCAAGACTGTTGCCATTAAGTTAGCCTAGTTCTAGACACCTCATGGCCACGTAGAAAGCTACCTTCCATTCTGAGAGAAATTAATGGACCGTAATTCACTGAATTGTTATTTGAACATGGTAATCAACTGCCAATTTCTTTATTTCTTCATTTTGAAGTAGTACAGCACTGCGCACACAAGTAGCTTTAGGTCTTTAGACTTCATCATGAACAACCTTTTTATGAGTCTGTTAAATCTTTATCTTTATGAGATTGATCAAAGTGAATAACACCTTTAGTCCTGTAAGAGTCTGTTACCCCATGAATGATTTATAACAAAGAAGAGCTACTTTATTAAAAGGTTCTCGTGCTCCAGAGGCTCTTGTGTGTTCAAAGAGTGACGAGTTGCTATTATTACATTAGAAGAAGTTCATGTTTATTCATGAAAAATAAAGACACCATAGGAAGTTTATCAATTTATTGGATAACATCATTTTTTTCTTATATTCTCTGTCCTTTGTTCCTTCCATCTAGCCATTTTCAGCTATCCATTCAATGGCGACTTTCTGCGTGTTACACTATCCCAGGCCTTGCTAGAGAGATGCATAAGACGAGCAGAGTTTCCGTCTCACAGCGTTACTAATGGTACTCAGGGTGGGCTCCGCATTAGATTCACTGAGGATTAGTCGGAAGAGGATTCACACCTGATCTTTCTGTCAGAGTCTTCTGGGTGTGAGTGAAGAGGCAGAATTGGAAAGTAGCCTAATGAGCTGGACTGTGGTAGAGCCTGCGTTAGCAAAAAGGCCCATGGGCCAGCCTCCTCATTTTTAAACACTGTTATTTAAACTAAAATGGACAGTAAGCCATCCTGTTAGAAAAAATAAAATAGATTCAGAAAATTAGAGTTTGCATGTTTTCTCTTATATGAGAAATCTGAAATAAAAATGAATAAATAATAAAATAAAAGAAAAGTGAAAGGAAACTACTAGGCAGGGAGAAAGGAAAGGGAAAGGAAAGCAATGAAGTGGAAAATAATTGAACTGTGCTGTATGCATGGACCAGTGTACCAACACGAACCGCACTCTTCTGTGTTACTAATATGCATCAATACAATTGACATGGTGAGTCAATGAAAGAATACACACTAATAGAAACCAGTGAATTAAAAACTGGGTTGTACAGGACACTTCTTCAGATTATCAAGTGTAATCTCTCTTCAATTTTAGAAGAAGAGTGGGACATTAAAAAGAATTTTGAAGAACTCGTGTCTCATATCAAATATCTGCTACGATTTGCAGTTTGCTTAATGTGGCCTTCACACTGAATTTTCAAAGGAAAGAAAGAGTTCTCAAATGCCTATAGTGAAATTTTCTTAATCACTTGAACTACAGATGCCAAATTCTTTCATCTCCCTTGTTTTTAACATTTTTTTACCTTATATTATCAAAATTCTGTTGATTATTAACTAAAAATGAGGAGCACAGTCTTCCCTTTTGCTTGATTCGTTATACATGGTTTCCTAAATGTGTAAGTTAATTTGTCATATGACCTCAGGGTCATCATTTTGTTGCTACAAAGATGGGTTTCAGAGTGAAACCGCATGGTAGTGGTGTCAGTGTGGGACCTGAAAGAATTACCAGCATCAACTCAGTACGTACATTTTTTAAAACTTATTTAAAATTGTATCTGGGTGAAGGTCTGAGTTGCAATGCTTTTAATCTGCACTCAGGTTGTGGGTCTGGCTTCACCTGATTGCATATTTAAAAGGATGGATGGATGCATAAAAGTCATCTAATGGCCTATTAGGACATTGATTTGTTTGATTCATTAAAACATAATGAAATGTATATTCTAAGGAACTACTGCAACATATGTCTTTGACTATAACTCTAGAATGCTTACATAATTGAAGGGAATTATTTTTCTAAGAGAATAAAGTTTAATAGGAATCCTGTGCTCATTCTGCAGGCAGAGGACAGTAATAATATTTAAGAAATAATATTCCAGTGTTTGTATTATATTTAGCCTAGTGTAAAGCCATAACAGTGACCACAATATATAGGGAAACAAATTTGTGCCTTTGTGTGTTTCTCTGTTCAGACTTTTTCCTAGAGTCTGAGTGGAAGCCTTAGAAGTCAGAATGAATCTGGATAGAGGAGGTGACCATAGTCACAGAGATGCCTGCCCACTGCTCAACCATCTTGAACCTACATGTAGAGCAATCGGCATCACATGACTCTGTGCCACTCTATTTGAATGATGTCCCTAGCCCCTACGGTGTAATTTCTGGTCCAAAATATGCACCAAAAAGGCATAGCTGGTAATAGGCTGGTGGGCTTCAGAAAAATAAGTAGCGTAGAAATTTAAGAGAATATCTGAGAGAAAATTAATAGATTATTTATGCTAGAAACTACCAAAAAATGAACTGTTTACTTGGTTCTTCTGAACTTCAAATCTTTTGGTATTGTCCATATCTTTTCATAGCTTTTTGCTGGAACAACTTAATTCTTTATATTTTCTTCAATTATTCTTCTTGCCATACATCTAAAGCAATCTTGCATACTGCAGTCTGCTTCCAGAAGAAAAATCCAAATACCCTAGAGATGCCTCCAACGTCTCTTAGTCTCTACTCAACTTACCTCTCCAACTTCGAAGGCACCAAGGCTTTAAGCATACTTTCTTGAGCTTTGTCTGCAATGATTCTCTTTCTTCCACTTGGTCTTTGCAAACTCCTTAGCAATAGTTAGTATGTAGAATTGTAAGACATGGCTTTGATACTACTTGCTCCAAGAAGTGTTTTCTGGTTGCTCCCGTACTCTATAAAGAGCTTTGGACAGATATTACAGCAGCTCTTATTAAAAAGCATTATAGCAATCAGCTGAATAATGTGTCTCACTTTACTAGATTTAATCTCTTGAAGACTGGAGTTGCATTTTTCATCTTATTTTACCAGGACTTGACACAGCCTTGACCTCTATTAATCACTTAAGTTCATTTGTTAAATGAATGAATAGGCAAATGAATAAATATATAATTAAAAAGTGACTGAAAAAGCCATACGGAAGTAGATTTTTAAAATCTAAAGAGAAATAAACCACAGGTATCGATCTTTAGAAGACCTAATTTAAAAATTCTTAGCATAAAATTTCTTAAATTTTATCTTGTCATGTCAGTTTTCCCACAGTCTCAAGTCAGCATAGAGTAGTAGGATATATATGGAGTGTGACAAAAATACAATGAAATTTAATCTGAATAATAAATTACAGTAAGAGACACATTGCCATTAATCCCCATCAAAACACCCCCACCCTCCAGTTTTGAGCACACTCATTTTCATGATTCATGCTACTTTCTAAAGCAGTTTTGGAAGTTCTTTTTCGTGAAAGTCATTATTTGCTCTGTAATGGCTGTCTCGATGTCCTGAATCAATTTAAAACATTTGTCTTCAGGGTCATGTGTGAATAGCGAGAAGACCCAGAGTTCCAGAGCTGGTGAATATGGTGGGGTATGTAAGGCGTATGAGGGTACCCTGATACTTTCGGAGCCTAACTTCCATAGGATGGCACTTGGCAGCAGCATTTTCTGATTTTAGGCACACCTCGAGATATATCCACAAAGGAAGATGTGCAGAACTGCTACAGGAAGTGGCAAGAACAGTGACATTAGTGGATTCGATGTGAGTGAGAGAGGATTTTTAAGGGGGATTCATATCGATATATTTTAGTATAATTTTTAAATTTAAAAACACTATGTATTTTGAATACCCCTTGTAGACATAACTTGCAAAGTAATTGGATACATTTATTGATATCTTCTGAAATAATCTTTATTTATATTAACATTGTAAGATATTTGCTAATTTTTAGCTAAGGGAGAAATATATAACTCACGTTTCTAGATATTAAATTACTTCCAAGTTGAAAACATGTAACTCTTTTTCATATACGTATATGCGATACACTTTGTTTACATTGAGCTTGAGTGTTTTGTGCATTTATAGAGTCACCTCTGCAATCCCTTTCCCTGCCCCTTTTCGGCCCTCCTGCACGTCTCCCATAACCCCTAAGTCCCACTGTCAACCCCATTTGGTTCCATGGATTGCCTGTATACTGGGTTTCCCATACTAGAGAAACCATGCGATATTTAATGTCTATTTTTGACTCCTTCACTAAGCATGATGGTTTCAAGTTTCATCCATGTACCTAAAAAAGCCTTAAATTTATCTGTCTTTATGGCACAACCTTAAAAGAAGCCACATGTCACCATGAGTTAGGGAGTGGGTTGAATCAGGAACAAATCTCGAACTATCACTATCACTGGTTTGATCGAAAAGGAAGAAACCAGTAGCTCTTGCTTTCAACTTATTAAAACCCTATATAGCTACACGTCAATTTTTTATCTACATAAATTTCATAGAATTGATATTTTAGAAAAAGTTTATTGAATATTTACTGATCAAATTATGTTGTGGGGCCCAGAGCCTGTAACAGAATAGCTGAGGGAACCGCTGTGGTGGAAGTCATTCCCAGAGTTCCAGTCCTATCTGCTGCATCATCCGCGATGCTTTTTAGGAAGAAAGACTTGAAAGGCTAAGATCCAACACAAGGCTGCTGATAAGAACACACAGCAGGCCCGTTTACCATCGGAAGTGGCAAGTGGCGTTGAGGGTATGAAAGTTCTCAAATGACAGCTTAGTTGGGGATCCGATGTCAGGAGTCCTATCCTGTTGAGGGTCTGTTGGCTTAGCTGTGCTGTGAACTTGTAGGCACTGAGCCGAAGAACCACAAATGGATATTCCTCATAGGAGAGTTGGAGTGGAAGCAGTTAGAATCCAACAAACTGTTTTCACCTCAGTTTGCTGCTGAATCAGTAAGCAAACAATATAACACACACACACACACAAAGATACACGAGAGGGAATGTGAGCTTTTGATAGTGCTCTAGTTCCTCTCAGAGCAGAATGTGACTAGTGCATTTGGCATAGACAGAGTAATTTGCTAGGGAGCTTGGGATAGGTGTCCGACTTCTCTCCCTCGTGTCTGGAGCCCAGACGTGTCAGGACATGGGACTCAACTTATACCATAATCAGATGCTTCTTACTGCACTGCAATTACATTGTTCCAGAGTTCAGTTCTTGCTGCATTACCGGGGATGGGCAAGCCTGACCACAGCTACACACCTGCACATGTAATTCATTTTCATATTTGATTTTCAAAAACTATTCCCAGGTCATTGAATAGAACAGCAAACCAGAAATTGACCTCATTTCCCAAAGTAAAAGAAACCAAGGGAAATGGTAACTGTACTCAGCGTTCTTAGTTTTACTCGCTGGGTTTTTACTTGGCATCTTGCTCTCCCAGCGATCGCCCCAGGCTCTGTCTGAGAGGTGGTGACTGCTTTTGAAAGGAGTTTGTCGCCTTGCTCAGTTTCAGAACATCCAGACTCAATCTCAGAACTTTCATTAATGGCATCTCAACTGTCTGTTCTCACTGATCTTGAATAAGGGTAATGTTAAGGTTGGAGCTGTAGCCAACTTGTCACCAAGATGGCAGTGGGCCTTTCTGAGGATAAGGCCTGCACAGTGAAAGAAATGTCTAATGGAAGAGGCAAAGAATAGTATTTTGTTGGTATCACTGGAAGATTCACTGAGTTGACTGTATCTCTTTTTTTGTGTGTAGTTCAGTTAAATCCTAGGTGCTACAGCATACCCAATGAAGGGGTATGAATGATGGCATACATGTACAAAGAGCTACGTGTGTGCACTGAGCATCGTGACAGACCCGGTGGCCTCTTCCACATCCCTTCGCCTCAGTCCAGGCACATGGCTTCCCAGATGTGCATGTCTCATAGTCATTGTGTCTCAGGCATCTTCCTTCCCTCCCTCCCTCCCTCCCTCCCTCCTTCCTTCCTTCCTTCCTTCCTTCCTTCCTTCCTTCCTTCCTTCCTTTTTTCTTCTCACCACTGCTTTCCAACTTTCAGAGTGTCAGGGCCTCCGTATCTCAGTGGTTCTGCTATGGCCAGTGATCAAGGTGGCAAGTGCTCCTGCTGTGGACGTGGCGATGAGTTCCAAATGTGGAAATTCCAGAAATTGTGTTTGGTGAGCGCCAGGGACGATCCGAGTCATCAGAACAGTCCTCCAGTGCATCTGTCTCCTATGCTGCATGCGTTTGCGCAAAGTATCCCTCCAGTTTTCCCTTAAAACTAACATCAGTGTTTACCTATAAACAGACACAGAAGTCATTGCTGACTGTACTCTGCTTTGTATACAATCCTATTATATAAAGAGCTCAGGCAGCATGTCTGTCTGCCTAGATGTGTGTGTTCCCCTTCTCCAGCTGCCAACCACCTAAATTATTCAGCAAGCCCTGATCATGCCAAGTTTTTAGTCAACAATGGAGATCCTGCCAAAGAGCTAATAATGTTAAAAAAAAGAGGAATGTTTGTGACAATTAACAGAGCCTGCAGCCTGCAATGAGCATTGGACTCATTTGTAAAGGAAAATTTAAATGATATGCTTCATTATAAACGGCCCCATGCAGCACATTGCTAATCAACCAAAGCAGCTTCTTCTTCTCCCTCACTGACCCCCCCCCCCCCCCCCCCATCTGATAAACCCAAACGGGCAGCCCTGCGTCAGGCTCTTGGCCACTGCTTGCTGCCATTCTGAATGCAGTGTGGTTATCTATCAGTATTGCAATCAGCTTTGATCAAACCGAATAATTAGCTCGAACATGGATGAATAGAGCCCCAGCCTCTTATCTTGTCTATTAATAATCACAAGTATAACTTCACAGCCAAATCAAGAGGTATGTTGCTGTTCCCCCGAGAGCCTGTTTGGGTAAACCCTCCTGTGACTACACCAATCTAAGGAGTGCAGATGGGACAGTGGGCTCGTAATGATGGCCTGGCAGCTGCCAACTGGCAGCCCCTCCCCCACTCTTGGCAGGCAGAGTTGGAGAGAGAAAGAGACTGATTGGGAAAGAGGGGCTGATTCTCCAAGCTAAATAACTATTATTTCTCGAATAATGGTGTGAGATAAGGGGAGTGGGGAAAGGAGGGAAAAAGGGCAGAGAATATGGGCAGGATCTCCAAATCCCACCCTCCAGAAGTGGGATTCTATGGCCTGAGGATTCTTAGACCCTGGGGGTAGATGAGAACATTGTGCTTCTTCCTTCCTTCCTTCCTTCCTTCCTTCCTTCCTTCCTTTCTTCCTTCCTCTTCTTTTTTCTTTTTGCCTGGGTCTACATGAGATGCTCGTGCTGGTCTTGAAAATGCAGTCCTCCTGCCTCGGCCTCTCAGGGTGCTAAGACTACAGGTAAATGCTACCACTCTTAAGCAGACGGCTACTACTGCAATGATTCTTTAGACCATGAAAACATATTCGGCGTACAAGTGAGTCATGTATAAGTTTGTCTTTTTAATATAAAAGCCTGAAAGAGTTTATAAGGGAGAACATAACATTTTAGTACATTTAAGTCTGTTTTTAAACATTTAAAAACAACTTCTCATGGGCGGTGTAGTACCTCTTCAGTTCCATTTAATTCATATGTGTCAATTAATCAAAACATGTGAGTCTTCATCCCAGAAAAATTAGGCTCATAAATAAACTTACAGAGCAATTTGAATAAGAGTTTGAGGGGGGGAACCATGGTCTTCCTAAAAGCTCTGTGAATGTTTAAGGAACCTAGGTCTCAGTTTAAAAATATTCAATTTAAGCTGGGCCCAATGATGCAGAATGGTAATTCCCGCAGTCTGTGCAACTCAGTGACTTAGTAAGATGCTGTCTCAGAAAAAGGGGGGCTGGGGACTTGGAATGTATCTCAGTGCAAAGACCTTGTGTTTGATCCCCCAGTTCCCCAAATGTAACTAGTTTCACCCAGCTTAAGCACACAAGAAGACTTCAAAAGTGAAAGTGAATAAACTGTGCCTTAACTGTTCATCAATAACTTGATTTTTAGAAGTGGGAAAATTTCTACTCAGACATTATCGATACAATTTTATTCCTTCTTTTACCAGTGTTTAACTTCCTTCCCCTCTCTCCACTTGCTACCCTTCCCAAGCTTCTGCCATATGTTTCACACTGGGCCATGTGCTGGGAACACGATGTTGAAGTTGTTATTCTCAAGAGCCTCAGGTTGGCGGGGTTCAGCAACATGTTAAAGAGATTATACCTGTAGTATACCATGAGAGTTGGAATCCCATGACCATGTCCACATTGCCACATGAAGGATGAACACTTTAACACTGCTGAGAGAGAAAGAGGGAGAGGGAAAGAGAGAGAGAGAGAGAGAGAGAGAGAGAGAGAGAGAGAGACCTAAAATGGCCAATATTTGAGTTGTACTTTTAATAATGAATACAATTTTGCCCGAGACCAAAGACATTATACTCAAAGGAAGTTTATAGACTGAACACAAAGAGATATAAGCCTCACTCTGATACATCTAGAACTGAAGCTGTGCAATTCCAAATGGTGATGACTGTGGATGCACTGTGACATTTCCTAATGAATTCTATGAGGGATCTCTTGAACATCCAGACAATCTTTCTTGGGAATGACCAAGCTTCTGTCATCCCATGCCCCTCTTCAAGCCACAGCAGTCCTCCATTTTTTCCCCTTGCAGCAGCAAGGTTTCCTAATAAAAATGGCCCGGGGGTAGGGGGGGATAAGCAAGATTCCATAAGGAAAGTTCAGAGTAGCTAAGTAGCTAGGTTGGGCGGGCCCATAAGTCCCTAAATGAGGAACTCATCCTCAGTTGAGGAACTCCTCCCGCATAAAGAACTCTGATACCTTGAGAAAGACCACTCCTTGGAGTGGCCAAGGACGAAGCTAGAGTGAAGTAGGTCATGAGACCATAGACCTTCCTAACTCAGGGTTTGGGATCTTATCTTGAGCCCTTGAGTTTGATCTTAAACCAATGAAGGCGTTTTATGCTAATACGTACCAATCAGTAAAGGCCGACTGTATATAGGAAAATTATTATGCATGATCCATAGGAAAACTGTAAAAGATGTCTGCAACTGCTAAATAATTGGGGCCTTTGCCCCTCATTCTGCTTACAGAGGAGTTCCTACTTTCTACCTCACTTTCTCCTTTATATTTCTCCCAACAAACTTACTTTCTACCTCCAAAAAAAGAACCTATTGCTTCAAATGACCCCAATGGACCTGTGTATCCTCAATGAGACCAAAATGGAGTGTAAAAATCTATGAACCCCACAAAAACTTTTGTTAAGCAGAAGGACCTTGTGAAGAGCAGATGATGGGACCTGTCAAGATGGAGGAGGTGGAAGACCTTTGAGAGATTTTAGTGATTTTGTGGGGAAACAATCAAACTTGACTTTTTTGTGAGCTGATGAAAAAGATGGAAAAGTACAAATGACAGTATGTTCTTATATGAATGAGATGAATCGGTAGAAAGAAAAAGTCCATAAGGGTGAAAACTTTAATATAATGGGACAGTAATAGAATTTAGTACAGAAACATTAGAACTGTTTTTTCAAAGTCACAGGTACGTTTTTTCCATTCCTTACATTTGTATTTGAATGAGAGGGAGAGAGAAGCAGGCGGTATGTGATGGGAAGATGATCTCGAAACTGGAGAGGACTTTAAGTGACATGGCCCCTTCCTAGCTGCTCAAGCCCCTGTTACGTCTTTGACACACACCCAGGCCTTCCTCCGTCCAAGAGAATCACGACCAGATGTCGGGATTATACTTTCACTGCAAACTACAGTTTTGAAGACATCTTGTCACATGTCCAGGCTGAAATTCATTGTGGAGAAAATTGAAAATGTCTTGAACTTCTCTCCCCACAGATGATTTTTTCTTTTTGCCTAGATGTTTAAAAGATTCTCTGTGAGATCTGTAACAGTATAGGAGCCCTTGGATTATTGTTTTTCCTTCTGGAATCTAGTATGCCTTTTCTATCCAAAACCTCTTTTTATTTTTTTTTCTGCCAAGTTTTCTTTTACTAAATCTTCGATTTTTTTTTTTTTTACTTCAGTCGTTCAGATTTTGTTTTTTAGGGACACCAATTATACATACATTGAATCACCATTGTCATTTTTATGCCTATTATCTTGCTTTTATTTTTTTGTATTAGCGTTTGCTCATAATACTTAATGATGATGTTCATACACAATAGTGATGTTTGCTTTGGGAAACAGGTACATGCATGTGTTTCTTGAAAATTTTTGATTCTTTTATTCATCTCTTCCTTATCTCTCCCTATTCCTTTTCCATCCCTGAGAGTCTGATTTTTTATTCCCTAATTTCTTAACTCATTACTTATCTGCTTTGATAATTAATTGATTTTAGTTTTTTCGTATAAGAAAAGCCATGTGACATTTAATTTTCTGTGCCTAATTTACATTTTTTTTTTCTTGAGATAGAGTCACACTGTAGCCCAGGCTGGCCCTGAACTCAATACGGAGCCCAGGCTGGCCTTGTACTCATGGCAATCCTCTGCCTCAGCCTCCCAAGTGCTGGGATTACAGGTATGCACCACCATGCCCAGCTTATGTGGTTCTGGGAATCGAACTCGGGTACTTAGCATTTGTTAGGCAAGCGCTTTAACTGCTGAGTCATTCCTCCAGCCCCATAACTTACTTCTTTTAACAAGAAAGTTTCAGTATTCATCCATTTCCTGCAAATGACACGATTAGATTCTTCTTTATGGCTGAATAATATTCCATCGGCTATATACACACCACATTTTATCTTTGCTTAAATCATTAATTGGTGTTTGATCTTTATTTTTCCCTTTGAAAAGTATACATGCCATGAAATATATTAATCTATCTATCTATCTATATATTAATTTCAATTGCTGTTATTAGCTCTAGACCCTTATATAAATAGAACCAAATGGTGCATACATTCATCATAAGATTTTTTGGGCTCCATCCATGTTGGTGATCATATCAGTATAGTACTTTCTTTATGATGCTGAATAGTTTTTCTCTATATGAATATTTCATGTTTGTGATGGATACTCAAGTTGCTTCTACTTTTGGCTCTTTATAAATACAATTTCCATGAATATTGTACCCAGTTCTTCTGTGTGTGTACAATACCACGTTTTCATTATTTATCTGTTGATGAGCATCTAGGCTATTTCCAGAGCTTAGCTATTGTAAATTATGCTTCTATACTCATGGATATGCATGAATATCTGTAACACAATGTCTTTAATTCTCTTGGGAGTGTACCTAGGCGAGAAATAGCATGGCAAAAATGAAGTTTGCATCCTTAGCTTTGTGAGGAAGCTCCGAGTTGGTGTCCATAGCTGTTGCGCAGTGCGTATTCTCAGTCGCAGTGTAGAAGTCGCCCCATCTTCCCGCTTCCTTGCCAGCATCCATTGCTTTCTGTGTTCTTGATGAAAACCATTCTGACTAGAGGAAAGTGAAGTCTCTGAGTTGTTTTGATTTGTAATTTTCTAATGGCTGGAAATCCTGAGCATGTTTGCATTTACTTTCTGACCATCCATACATTATTTTCTTTGAGATATGCCTATTAATTCATTTACCCATTTTTGGATAAAGTCATTTGTTTGCAGAATATTTTTGAATTTTCTATATGTTATAGATATTAGTGCTCTGTTAGAAAAATGGTGAGCACAAATTTCTTTCTATTCGATAGGCTACCTTTTAATTTTCTTCATTACTTTGTTGTGCAGAAGCTTTTTAATTTAGTATAATTCTATATATTAATTCTTGATTTTTTTTCTTGTGTTATTGAGGTTCTATTCAGAAAGTCTTTCCTGTGCCTACACTGTCTTGTGTTTCTCCTGTGTTATTTTCCAGCAGCTTTAGAGTTTCTGTTTTTAAAGTAAGGCTTTGATTAATTTTGATTTAATTTTAACATAGAATGAATAGTAGGGTCTTAGTTTTAATTTTCTGCATGTGTGTGTTCAGTTTTCCTAGTGTACTTGGTAAGAAGGCCATCTTTTCTCCACTGTATGTTTTTGGCCCCTTTGTCAAAAATCAGGTGGTTGCAAGTACATGGGGTAGCGTATGTGTCTTGTATTTATTCCACTATCTGTGTTTTTGTACCAGCATCATGCTGTTTTTGTTACTATAACTTTGTAGTACAACTTGAAATCTTTATTGTGATAACTTCACATTTTCTTTTTAGTCAGGATTGCTTTGGCTATTCTATATCTTTTTTGTTGCAAATGAATTTTAAAATTACTTTTCATGGCCTGTGAAGAATGCTGTTGGTGTTTTGATAAGGATTACATTAAGTCTATAGGTTGTTATAGCTAATATGTTTTCTGTTTTCTAATGTCTTTTTTTCAATTTCTTTGTTCAGGCATCTGTTATTTTCGTCGTAAGATGCTTTTACTTTCTTAGTTATTTAATTTGCTTGAAACTACGCAAACCAAAGGGTTTGCCTGATTCTTTTCTTGTTGGGTTTATTACTGATGTAAAGAATGGAATTGACTTTTGGGTATTGATTTTGTATCCTATGTTGCCTTAATAATTTTTAATTCTTGGCTCATTTACTTTCATTCAGTTTTCTTCTCTTAACGCTCACATATCTAACTGCATCATATCTGTGTTTATTTTGTGGGTGGTGCTGATCATGTGATTTTTAGTCTTGTACTTTCCTTCCAATTCTTATCTTGGCCTTGCTGTGTTGTATTTATATACCCTTTGTATATCATCCCACATATATATATATATATATATATATATATATATATATACGCACACACACACATACAAATGTACATATGTATATGTATGCATGTATGTATATATGTATGTGTGTATGTATATATGGAAAGATATATATGTATATATACCTATGTGTATATATACATATATGTTACATATATATGTATATATGTATATATATACACATATAGCTATATACGTATATATATATATATGTGTGTGTGTGTGTGTGTGTGTGTGTGTGTATGTGTGTGTGTGTGTGTGTGTGTATTTAAACTCTTACAGATTTGATAACAGTACATTGGGTCAGTGCTCTTTCTTGAATTTTGAATGACTCTCAAAGCCTCAGGAGTTAAAATTCTGCTTCCCAGGATGACACTTTAAGGACATGTGGGAGCCTTTAGAAGGTAGAAAACAGTAGGAGTTTTTCAGGTCATTGAAACCCCAGAAGCCTCCTTATTTTCTTTTGCTTTGTGGCCATGAAGTAAGCAGTTATGGCTTTCCATTTGCCCCCACCATAATGTACTGCCTTACCGCAGGCCCCAGTGATAAGACCAACTAGTCACAGAATGTAACTTCCGGAACAATGAGTCAAAGTAAACTTTTGCGCATTTTATGCTAGTTATCTAAAGATTTTATTATAGCAAAGGGTAACTAACAGAGTCAAAAAATTATGTGCTTGATTAACCCTCCATAAACTCTTTGTCTACCATTCATTTATTCTTTTACTTGTAGCATGTTTACAATGATTCTATTGAATAGATTCTACTGTGGTAAATTTAAATACATATGCTTTTCTTATTAGAGATTTTCTTCAATGGGTTACTTATCAGAGTTTAAGGTAGGAAAGGGGCTAATGGGATGTTCTGTCATCATTCTCTTGGTCTGTGCTGAGTACTCAGGTGTGTTGTAGTTAGGATCTGGAGTGTCCCCCAAAAGTCTCATGTATTTTAATGGAACCATGTGATGTTGGTGGATTGGGGTCTGGTCTGGAGGGGTGGATTGCAGTTAGGTTAGGATTAACGGTGTGCCGTGGCCACACCTGGGTGCAGGAGGGAGTGGTTACTGGGCGGAGACCTAAATGGATATATAAGCTGCACCTGGAGGACTGGGACTAGTCTCAACTAGCCTGAGCTTGTCTTCCTGTTTGTCGGGGAAGCTGCCTCCACCTCTCTCTCTGCCATGTACTTCGATTGTTGCCGGCCACCCCTGAATGGACTGTGACCTTCGAGACTGTGAGTTAAAATAAACCTTTCTTTTCCTAAGTTTGTGGGTGTTGGGTATTGAGTCACAGCAATGAAAAAGTAACTAAGACAAGGTGTGTAGGTGTGAGTATGTACTCTATGTGTGTGTATGCGTGTGGGAGTGTGCTGGATTAGGGGTTGTTTTATTTTATTCTCATCCAAAAAATATGCATTAGTAGGGCTGCTTGCAAATTAGAATTTCTCTCTTCTACATCATAAGCATAGATTGTTTCCTAAAAAGATAGTCTATATCTCTTCATTTCTCCCTGTGGTGTTGACTATGAATTTATTACAAAGCAAACTACCAGTTGTAATATGGACATTCAACGTAATTGAATCAAACACAATCCAATCAAAATTTAGTTTCAGTTTAGTCTACAAAGTATGTTGATACTGACTGTTTTGGGTAGTTGAGCTTTTCTTCTCTCTCTCTCTCTCTATTTCTCTCTTTCCTGGCATCCGTAATTTAAAGGCAAAGAGATTTAATTTGACTTATAGCTGCAGGAAACTAGGTCCATGCCCTGTCTCCAAGGCAGAAGCATCACAGTGGAAAAGTGTGGCAGAGTAAAGGTGCCCTGTTACTGGCAGCCAGGAAGCAGAGCAGGGAAACAGCGACAGAGAAGAGGATGAAGGACAGGTACATACCTCAGGACCATGCCTCCATGATCCATCCAGCCATGCTCACCCATGATCCACCAGGTGATGGCTCTCAAGCCAGAGATGTTGAAAATGCAATTTAACCTTTATAAAAATTTATATTTGAACTGGAATCTCAGTTTCTACTACCACAAAAAAATTTGGTAGGAGAAAGATAAGGGCCAGCGCAGTTTTAATCTTTTATAAATTGACAACTGGCAGAGGCTACTAATGATATTCATTCATCCATCAGTTGCATCGGTCAAAATTAATTTTGTTGAAAAAAACTCTAAGTCAAATACATAAGCAAAAATGAAGCATCTTTGACTTTCCATGACCAGGTTGCGGGAAGGTCAGGAGTGGACTGACTTTGTGGACAAATGGAAACAGGGACTCAGCGGCGAGCACGCTCGTCTTTGTTTCATCTCTTGTCTTTCTTTCTCTGTCTGACGGTGTCATTTGCTCCAAATGGCTGGAACCACGATTCAGTGATTGGTGTCTCAAAACTTGCATCTTCATAGCATTTTCTTCGTCAAAGAAAAGGCTGTTTTTCTCTGTCAGTACAAGTGTAAAACTTCCTAATGAAATGATTCTAATGCGGCCTCCTTGGCACTTGGCCTGTCCCTTAGAGCTGTCGCTGTAGCTTGCCTTGTGTGCGTGTCCAGCCCACGTCCAAGAGAAGCAATGTGTCTTATTGAAAGCAAGTGTAGTGAAGAAGGGAAAGGCCACAAGCAATGACTGCTGCACAGATCTCGCTGAGATTGGAAGATGGCGAAGGTACTTTTCGTGCCGTTTTCCCACCAACCATGTGCTGTCACTTGTAAAATATTATAGCTAAGCTTCCTCTTCATGTGTACACAGGCACATGCGTAAACATGGCTTTTGGTTATTTCACACAAATGTGACTTGGTTATGTTCTTTTCAGCTGATAGAAAAAGTGTAAGCATATAATTGTTCAGTCACTCTGCCGATTTATCCTGATTGTTTTTTAAAAACCATTTTCTCAAGGTCGTTTTAGCTGGATAGGACATTAATTAAAACAGATATTTAAATGACCCCTCCTTGAAAAGGTGGCTTCATCCCCAGAAACATAGGGAAGTACATTATTAAGTCAACAAATTTATAGATATAACCTCAATAGATAATAGTTAAATGGGAATAAGGGATTGTGTTACTAGGGTTTGAGGAGAGGTAGGGAAAAACACTAAGTCAAAAATCTACACCATTTAACTATGATAATTACATTTTACTAAGAGTTCAGAAGGTGTCTTCATGTTTCCCACTGTGAAAGCTAACTTGATATATGAAATACATGAACCGTCTTATCTTTTTTGTTTCTTTACATACATTTCCAAACTATTGGCATTTGTATGAAATACTCTAATTTAAGTGTGTGATGAATCAAGCGTTATAAGAAGGCAACACGCTTGCTAAATCTCAGAAGATTAAAATATTTAAATTTTGTTTTTTATTTTATTCGATTCTATTTCATTTTATCTCCGATCATTTAATTCTGTGTCTTTGGAAAGATGAGTAACTTTCTTCCAATCAGTCTGGGAGTATTTTATTCTATTTATCAGGATAATAGGAGTCTCAGAATGCTTTCTTTCAGAAAAAAAAAAAAAAACCAGCCAGACAGAAATAAAGTAGCAATGTTTTCTTATTCTTTTGTGAATTTTATAAAGATAGTAACTTGGCATAGACCCGTGTTTCTAACATCTCACCCCTAAGGAGCTAGTTAGTGTAAAAAAAAAGAAAAAAGAGAGACACAGAAAAAGGAAAAGAAAAACAAAGACCCACTTGGGCAAATGAAAACACCAATTCCCTCTCTGAAAAACAAGAGAAGGAAAAATAAGTAATCCATTTTTTATGGTGTATTACTTGCAAGTGCAGACATGACTTTGGTAGTCACGCTGTTGTTGCTCACAGATTGTAAAATATTTATGGAGACAATGTGATTTGGGTCAAGACATTAAATAAAGTAAAAGTTGCTTTATTCAATATGAGATGAACACTATCCATATTAGAAACCATTGGGAAAAGTGTTCAAATGAAAAAATATGCTTAAAACAAATTCATCTGTTCAATGTTCATAAATGTTTTAAGAAATGCAGACAAACAAGTCTTGAAATCCATATTTACTGTACACAGTTCAAAAACAAATAATATTTATTTAATCCAAAGGGGAAAGTGACTCAAAATTTGGCTTTTAATGATCAACAGGAAATACTTTTTCCTGAGAAATTACCAACGTGTTTGTTGTCAACCAAGCTACAATAAGGTTATCGCTCTTCTCTTGGCAAACTGCTAATGCTATTAGACTAACATTGATTTGCAAAAGAGAGTTTTTTTTTTTTCCTAGACCTGCAGGAAATCTTAAATTCTGACTCAAAAGTATTGCCTAGCCTGGAGGAGTATATGAGCAAAGAATTCAAAGCTGTGCTTACTTGAGTGCTGGGGATTGTTCAGTGGCCGTCGTAATGAAGTAACAGATTCATGAAGAGATGTTATTATCTAGTGCTGATTAGGGTCAAACTGAGGGGTCTTGTTTTGTTGGGTCATTCTCTAATGTGCTATAAAGAATGCAGAAAAAGCTTAGTCCTTTAAATAGCATTAAAGCAGAGTCATACAGTGTCACTATCTGTATGAAATCTGCTCTCTGGAACCTGTGTTCTGGGCTAGCTAGTGAAATTTAATGTCAGTGTGATTGTGACAATTTCACTTACTCAGTCCTGCAATGTTTACTAATTATTTATAAATTCGTTTTGAGAAGGAGCAGAGTTATCCACTTCCAGCAAAGCAAACTATGTATGTGTCAATTCAAATTCTGCCTTAAGCGTTATGCAAATCTGTAGTGCATGGTATGCTTCTGTGTTTGTCTAAATAAATGAAAGATGTGGAAATCCTGCCTGACTTGTTTCCAGTGAACCTGGGTCAAACTTCAGGTGAGGTAACATTAAGAATAACAAATATTTTATTGGGCTCATTATCTGCCAGGCACAGTTCCAGGTATTTTTTTCAAGTTATCAAAGTTATTCTAATGGTCTTTGGCCCCTGAGTAAATCATAAAAAATAGTAAAGAAATCTCTCTCTCTCTCTCTCTCTCTTTCTGTTTAAAAATGTTGCTATTTTGGGCACAAAATTTTGTGGGATACTAGAAATGAATCACAGGCATCCTGCTTATCTGAGAGAAAACTTCATGGAAGACTTAGGTAAAATCTGGCCCCAAAATATGTGCAAGTAGTTTAAATCATTATTGCTCAAAAGAAATTTAAATGTTGATGCTAGTAAGTATTCTTTGATGACACATTTTCTTAGCATTCATACAGCACTGCAAACAATAAAACAACAGAGAAATTGGACACGATAAAAATAAAAAGTTAGAAATGAAGAGTCAAAATACGGGAAAAATTGTATATGCATACAAAACATATACACGTGCATTTTTATGGGCCTATGGCATATCTGGGGCAACTGGGAGTGCAGTCTGCGGTATGAGCATCTGTCTAGCGTGTGAAAACCCGCGGAGTCTGAACTAGCTACTGCATCCATCCATTAGTATCAAAGTAAGTCCAACCAGTTGTTTGAAACCCATCTTCAATGAGATGCATCTTTTTGTCAAGAAACGCGAGGCACCTGAAATTTTACTTTATACACTAACAAGTTCGGCTAATGCGTTTAATGAATGTTCATGTGAGTGATGACAATTCTTGGGCCAGGGACGAGGGACAATTTATTTCAGTATTAATCAGATGATTTTTCAACCCTCAGAGACCAAATGATTTCCTGTACTTGGGGGGGTTTCATTCAGAAAAGGAATTAAGGTCTGGAATGTTTAGTAATTGGCAGCTAACTTGAGTGCTTTTGCTTCAAAGGGGAATGTTAGTTATTCTGTAGAACTTCTCACTCTACCACGGTCCTTGCAAGGAGAGCTACAAAGGGAAGCCATGGGCTTACCTGCAAGACAGAGAGCAGCATGGGATTTATTCCGAGTCCTTTTCCAACACTCACGGTCTTTGCTGCTTCACAGTACAGCTAAATAAACATTGCAAAACCATTTAGGAAAATGGCAGAATTGTATTTGGCAATTCGACATTATATATTTAAATCTGTTCCTCTAAGTGTTTAGAAGTTACTTAGGCAAAGTGGGAAGTGGACTTTTTTTGGCCCCTTTAGTCTGGGGACTTAGAATAGTCTGCCTACCTCAAAGCCAACTGCCGCACTCTTTCTAGTAAATTAGTAGACCATACTGCTTACCTTTCAGTAGTGATAGCTATCTTTTCTGTGGCATGATTTTCAGAATGGAATTTTACTGTCTGACAGAATTCAGCAGACTTTCAAACTAAAATAAATACGTAAATAAATAAATCATTCATGTTTTCATGTCTACTTGTGGCTATTGAAATTTGAAAATAGTTTTTGCATTTTTATTTGAATATGCATGCACTACAAATTCATTTACATATTAGTTACATAAAACTTGAGGAATCTGCGTCCATTTTGTACATATCATTTTTTACTTATTTATTTTTGAGACAGGGTCTCACTTTTTATCCAGGCTAGTCCTGAACTCACTGTGTAGTCCAGACTGGCCTTGGACTCAGAACAGTCCAATTGCCTTAGCCTCCGGAGTGTTGGTGTTGGGATTACAGGTGTGTACCACAACTCCCAGTTTATGGGGTGTGGGGTGCTGGGGAATTGAACTCAGGTACTTAGCATTTGCGTAGCACTCGGTAGGCAAGCACTTTAATCGCTGAGCCATTCCTCCAGCCCCACATATCACTTTTTGGCTCTCTCTTTCCTATCTCCTTTTCCTTCTGTTACCCCTTCCCCACCACCCTCAAAGTCTCTTTCCAGAGCAGTCTATCTGCCTGTTTCCTACCTCTCTCTATTAAGCTTTCCAAGGAGATCTTTCAGCCTCTATCTCAATGGAATTCATTGTTAGCCGTACAATAGGACTATCTGTGAGAAAATTCAACTCGGTTACAGTCTGGCACTGATGGCTAGGGGAGTCAGGCTGGCAAGGGGGCTACCTTCAAATCATAAAATCTCAAGAGCAATGTTTGAAAAACTACAAACATAGTCTTTCATGAAAATATGCTTGCTCTTATTAATGTCTTCTCAAAATGGGAACAGTATTTAACCAGGAGAGGCAGGTGACATTAAAATATGATGAATAAAGTAGCACTGGGAATCTATACCAACTATTTCTGAAATCTGCTGAAAAATGGTTTAATAATTTAAAATATAATAGAAAGTGATGTTATTGAACCGATGGGTGTTTCCTGCTTGCAGTGTAGGTTGCAGTAGTCCTTGGATAAGTCACTTGGCCAGGCCAGTTTGCAGTTCCATCCAGTGGACTGTGCTAAGGCTCTCCAGTGCTGACTAATGTGGGGTTTATTTTTCTTGAAGAAATCCCAGCAAAACATAACCCAGAATGGTTATTTAGACAGATTGATAAAGAGATGTAGTACACAGACAGATATTTATTTGTAGATACATGGACAGATTCTTTTTTCCTTGGCTACTACTTTCTAAGTGATTGTTGGCCACACAAGTAAATAAAAAAGTATATTATGACAGGTCAGTCTCTATAATGCATAACATGATATAAAACCTCTCCCTTTAAACTAGTTGTTTTATTTCATTTCTACTGCTTTTTGTAAAGTAAACATTAAGAACTGAGACTTTCTGGGGTCAGATAATTTGGGATACAAGTACATTTCTCTTCTGATCACTCTCACTGAGGGAAAGGCAAGTTTTGGGATCCTTTTTCTCAAGGCATTTCAAAATATGCTGAATTACATTTTTGGATCACCTTGGAGACGGTATTCTGAAGCATTCTAGACTCTCAATCTCAGGAACCTTAATGATGGAAATGGCTTCTGATTGGCTCTTCGGATATTGTCAGGGGAGAAGTGGCAGTGTGCAGTCTAGGAGACCGTAGACTTTACTTAGGAGATATTTTTAATCTGGAAGTTATGGAATATCATTTGTCAATTCAACATACATAGTGTACAAAATCGTTTTTTTTCTTTTTAGTGAGAATTTGTGGAACATTTTTTGGTTAAATATTTATTTCTTCTAACTCATAACAATCCTGCTCCTGTTTATCTGACAGGCAGTAGAAATTGGATGACCACAGCTTTCTTCTGAAAGTTAGAGGTCACACTATCTGAAGCTCGCTGCTGGCACTCATAACTTCTTCACTGATGTTTTGTTGGAGGAATATTATCTCGAAATTGTTTGTGAAGCACAGAGAGTTTCAGTGCCCACAGTCAATGTTGTATTGTTCTTTGGTATTCATTTGGCTCAAGTTGAAGTAGCATGTATTAATATTGAACCCTAATGAGTAGTAACACTAGTAAGAGGCCCCGACACTAACACATTGCAATATAGGGAGGTTACTCCACATGGATCATATTTTAGTATTAAAAGTCGTGCTATAAATTATAGTTTAAATGCAACATGATTTTAGTTTTCAGCTGTACTGTGAGCTCTAAGATTAGCAGTGATTAAAAATTTTTTAGTGCTCAAATGTTTCCCTGTTGTTTTGATCTTGGTAGGGCTCATTGGTACATATGGTAGATTGCTGGGTCTTAGTTGAGGTGAACATATTTTCACCATCTTCCAATAGGCTAGCTCAGGTACACTCTCAAGAATGTATCAGGGGCTGAGTATGGAAGAAAGAAATGTGCTTTTTCAAGCCTCCATCTGCTTCCTAAATTTAGGTTTGTTGTGGGGATGTGGGCTTCTACAAATCAAATAACCAAGCTCAGAGTCAATATGTGAAGATACAATCAAAATGAATGAAAGAAGACATAAAAACGTCTGCCGTATACACACCTGATTCAACACAAATATTTATTAAAGAAGCTGCACTCAAAAGTGAAAACAACGTGTATCAAACCATTGGACAATAATGTGATACTTTTAAAATAAAAATTACTGAAAGAATATTCAGAAATATATTAACTGTGATTATCTTTTGGTATTTAGATGTAGGATGATAGGTATACTTGTATTTATTTCTTGGTACTGAAAATATTTGTACATTGAGTTTGAGTTTGTATTAACTTGCAATGATGTAGTATTTCAAAATCCTAAGAAAATTACTTGTTTTATGTTTAAGTGTGATGAGGAATAAAAGGGAAACGTGAACTGAGTTTATTTCTCATAGTGGTCTCATAGGTTGACCTATATTTCAATCCCATCCTAACATTCATATGAGGTTATCTGAAGGTAAGTGATTTGACATGTCAGCTCATTAGCTCTTCTAGGAGGCCGAGATCCTGCGTGAGCCATACCTTTCCTGCGGAGTAAAAGAACCACCCAACTCAACTCGTATGTGGTGTTTCACCTTCTGCCTCTTTTTGGCAGAACCAAGTGATTTTTAAGTCTCACTTCTTTCAGATCTGATTGTAACAAAGTTGCTCATGAGTGAATAGAACATGGACAAGACCAACAGACAATTTTCCATTGTCCCTGAATCAGTTTGTTCATCACCTAGTTCTTGAGCTTCTATGTACTTCACCCATTTGGGTCTAAAAGTGGGTGGGTTCACAGCAGGGCATGCTGGTTGGTCGTCAGTAACAAGGTATGGCTTTGCGAGGGAGGAGATCTGTGTTTGAAGTACTGTCCACATAGGCAACTCATTCTGGCTTTTGAACCTCAGTATTCTTATTTGAGAAAAGGGAAAAAATAAATAGTAACATCATCTACATATGATCGTTCAGAGAAACAACATAATACAATATGGTTTCAACTATTATGCGAATTAAACACAAACTTTGTGTTGACTTCTTTTATGTTTTTCACAGTTAATCTTTTTATTAGTATGAATTTGTGATATATAATAGTTACATTGAACTTGAGAAATTGGTGGACATCCATATTACTTCACCATCACGTTCCCTTTCCCCTCCCTCTCTCCTGCCTCTAACTCTCCCACATCGCTTCCCCATTTCCACAAATCCATCTATCTCCCTGCTTCCTACCATCTCTTTTACAGGACACTATTGAATATTTATACTTTGGTTTCTTACATTAGAGAAACCATGTGATATTTAATTTGTGACTAGTTCACTTTGTTGAGCACAGTGATCTCAAGATGCATCCATTTTCCTACAAATGAATCAAATTTATCTTTCTTTTATGGCAGAATAGTACTCCTTTCTATATATATATACTATGTTTATCCATTGATCTGCTGATGGACTTTTGGGCATCTTCCATAATTTATCTATTGTGAATTGGGCTGCTATAAACATGGGTATGCATATATCTCTATTATATGATTCTTTCTCTCTTTTGAAAAGATATCCAGGAGAGATATATCTTGATCAAATGGAATACCTATTTTCAGTTTTTGAGGAATCTCCATACTGATTTCTGTAATGATTCTACCAATTTCTAGTCCCATCGGTAATGTAAAAACATTTCTAACCACACCCTCCCCAGCATCTACAACAGCCGTCTTGCTAGCAGCCGTACTCACTGGAGTAAGATGATATCTCAGTGTCGTTTTGATTTTCATTTCTCTACTAGTTAAAGATGCTGAACATGTTTTCACTGGATATTTGTACTTCTTTTGAGAACTGTCTATTCACTTCAATTGCCCACTTTATAATTGGGTCTTTTATTTTGTAGGACCTAATTTTTTCATTTCGTTGAATATTCTAGATATTAACTTTCTATTCAAGAAATAAGAGAAAAAATTTTTCCTGTGTCTTCAACTTTCTTTTAACTTTGTTGATCATTTCCTTTGCTGTGCAAAAGCTTTTCAATATGATATATTCCTAGTTGTTAACGCTTGGTGTTATTTCATGTGCAGCAGGTGACGTACTGAGAAAATCCTTACCTAATCCTATGTCCTGAGGATTATATCTATTTTATCCTCTAGCAAGTTCAATGTTTCTGTTTCAATATCTAATTGCTTGATCCAGTTTGACTTGATTTTACTACGGGGTGACATGTGTGGATCTAGATTGATTCTTCTGCATCTGGATAGCCAGTTTTCCCAGCACCATGTGTTGAAGGGGCAATCTTTTTTCCAGTGTATAGTTTTGGGCCCTTTGTCAAATATCAGATGGTAGACGGTTCTTGAGATGGTCTCTGGTTCCTTAATTCTGTCTCACTGTTGGCCACGTCTTCTTTTTGCCAATATCATATATGCATTCTTAAGAATAGACAGAACATTTACCTACAAAAGCCTCAAAACTATCAACTTGAGACCATCATGCTCAGTGAAGTAAATCAGACACTGGAAGATTAAATATCAAATGGTTTTTCTGATATGAGAAATCCAGAACACAGAACTAAGTGGGGTGAAGAAAGAGTAAGGGGAGAGGGAGAAGGCATGGGTGCATCAGAAAAGGAAGAGAGGAAGGGTTTGTAAGTCCGACACAATATGTATGTGCACAGAATACTGAATTTCAATATAAACATTATGTATACCTATTAATAAAATAGAAAAAATTAAAATTAAAAAACTATACACACAAGAACACACAGACACCCCCACACAAGAAAAGATAGAACAGGGCAGGTCTTTATTTAGAAACAAAAGATGGAGAGGTACAAGCTCCTGCTGTCTGGGAGGGGGTCCCAGGTGGGTTGCCAGACCATATGATTTTTTTTTTATCACCGTGGCTTTATAATATAATTTGATGTCTGGAATTATGGTGCTGCCTGCTTTTGTCTCGTCTCTCAGGGTTGCCTTGTCTATTCTGGGTTCCACAGGGATTTTTGGATTCTGTCTTCTAGACCTAGGCAGGAAAATCACAAATTTGGGATCATCCTAGATAATCTAGCATGATTCTGTCAGATTCTGTCACCAAATAAAAATAAAAATAGCTAAAAATGTACAAGGCCCAGAGCTTAATCCTCAAAACTAGAAAGAAAGAAAAAAAATTAGGCTTAGTTTATTTTCAAATGTAAAAATAACAAGACTTGAGACTCTTGTGATTCTGCTAAAGAGAGAGAATTGAAGACAAGGAAGCTAAACTATCTGCTTTAAATTTAACCGAAGTTTGATTCCCCAGCACCACATAAAAGCTGGACGTGGTGGCACATTCCTGTAATCCCAGCACTCGGGGAACCGAGGCAGGTAGATTCCCCTGAGTTCAAGGCCAGCCTGGGCTACACCAGTGAATTCAGGAACAGTGTAGGCTACAAAGTGAGACTGTCTCAAAAAAAAAAAAAGAGAAAGAAAAATAAGGTTACCTTCCATTTTAGGGGGCATTAGAAGAGTTCTATGAATTTTAAATTATTTTTGAAAACCTTGCTATAGGTCAAGGTCATCTTACTTTGTGTTTAAAAGATGTAAATGTGAAGGCATTTAGCAGCTTAAAATAAATAATCTTTAAACAATTGTCAATAAGATTCTGATAAGAACGCACAAGCATTTTGAGTTTTGACACACACAAACAGAAATCGTATGAGGCATACACAGCTGCATTAAATATATTTGAAAGCCGTTAAGTCAAACAAGGACAACTTATATTTTGACCTTGTTCTAGGTATAAAGGAAACTCCAGGAACCCTGCAATTCCCCACCAGTCCAGATGAAGTGATTGATTTCTTTTCAGTTGAAATGAAAGCTTGTTTTAATTATTTTAAAAATTGTCCAGACAATCAGACCTCTCAAGCTATTGGAGAAAGCACAAATGTGACACGTAATACTTAATTCCGTTTTCTGTTGTGGGTGAGCTTGTGGGGGTCTGCTGTCAAGGGGCAGAAGGGAGGACGGGCGTAATACCTGGAATCAAACGTGAACTGCCCATCTAAACCCATATTAAAACATCCCAGGGAAGTTGTAACAGAGCTGACCTTTGGCACAAATTAAATCTCCACATGTGAATTTCACTTTTGAAGACTCACACCAACATCAGCACACTGGTTGTTCACACAGCCAGTAGGGGCTAAACCGATTCAACTTTAATCTAAATTGTGAAGTGTCCTCCCTGAATCACATTGTCTGTCATGGCACGGCATAAAATAAGCACTGTCCAAATGCTAACTCCCCTTTTTTGTTTCTTTCTGAAAAAGGATATCGATATGGGGGGTAGGATTTACGACAAAACTGTCTGGAAACTAAAAGCTATAAAGTGAATAAAGATGGTAGCCCTCCAGAGTCTGCACGGCTCTGGAAGAGGGTGCTAAAGGGAGCGACCCCGTCAGAGGTCCTGAAATCCCAGGGTGGATGGTCCCTGGGGAGCCAGGGGTTGTGTAAAGTCAACTGTGGAGGCCATAAGGAAGGGCAGGAGAGGAAGAGGAATTGAGGGGCAGAGAAGAGGCAGTGAAAAGATAATGTGGAAATTTGGGAGGTGGGGAGATGGGAAAGTTTAAAAGATGATTGCAGCAGTAGCGGACTTTGAGTTAAAACTCTGGAAGAGAGTCGTGTCTGGAGAAAAAAATTAAAAATTCATCACCTATGTGAAAAACTAGATGTAACATTTACCCTTTCTCTTTTAAGGAAACTCAACACAAGATCAGTCTTACTGTTAGAGAATGTGGGTTTGAATCTTTCTCTCTCAAAGTACTTTAGTATAGACACTAAACTAGGTTATTTATACAAAGTAGACCGACGAGAAGGCCACCGCTTTGACAGAACATCTGAAGAATGTAGTCCAAGCAGAGATGTGTGCAGTGGGCTGAGCACCTGAGACCTAGTTGCATAGTTAAGTAGTGTGCTCCTTTGTGAATGGAAATCATAGTGTCCATCTCCAAGAGGTGAGGCTTGTGAGACATGATTACGCCTTATCAGCAATGGGTGCTCTGTAGTTGGAAGACTGCAACACCCGAATAGCGAGCCCCAAGGCAGGTCTGGGACGGAGAAGAGCCATCTTTCTTAGAGGTGTGTTCAGTTTTCCTCTATATTGAAATTAAATGGCTTTCCATAAATCACTAGAGGTTACATGACTGTCTTACACAAGGCCTGGAAAGGCAGAGATTATTGGCAATTATATTTCAGATATGTGTTCTGATGCAAAGTCAGATGGTAACGACCATATTTTCTGAGCCAAAATTAAGGATGTGTGGTCAGACAACACGACAATATATTTGAAGTAAGTTGTATCTGGAAAGATTTAGGATTCTTGGTCATCAGAACTATGAACTTGGGGTTGCCAGCAACAACTCTACAACCTCATCATTTCAAAGTCTTTGCTGGAGGGCAAACTTCCAAGTTTTTGAAGGAGGTGTACTACAAGGCTTTCAATTTCCTTTTCTGCATCCAGAGGGACAAATAATTAGAGCTTTCCTAGGTCTGAAGAGGAGGCCAGAGCCCAGAAATTCCACTATCAACACTTGCTTACTAGAAAAGACATAGCTGTGCCCTGCATCACTAAGGATTATAACAGATTAGCAACTAAATTTGAGTTAATTAAAAAGAATCAACTATAATAAGAGAAGAGTTTCCAGAAAATTACCATATTGACAAAGTTGCTGTCTAAACAACTTGAAAAATACAGAACAAATTTTGAAGGCCCAGTGCCAAGTGTTTGAAGTGGCTCATTAAAATTCACTATGAAAATGATACAGTGTTTAATTAATTTTAGTAATAATAATCATAATCATAATAAGGGTAAAAAATAAATGTGGTGGCATTTAAACATACGAGTGCAGATAGTTGTGAAAAACATGAAATATAAAGTGCAAGTTGATTTTGAAGAGATTAGAATTGAATGCCAAATGGTGATTTTAAAAAATGAAAATAGTTTTTGAGACCAGGTCTCACTCTGTGGTCCAGACTGGTTCTGAATTCACTATGTAGTGCAGATTGGCCTTGAACTCACACCTGTCCTCCTACCTCAGCCTCTTGAGTGCTAAGGTTACAGACATGCACCACCACGTCTAGCTTACGTGTTGCTGGGGAATCGAACTCAAGGCCTTGAGCTTGCTAGGCAAGCACTTTAACCAATGAGTTATTCTTCCTATCCCATATTTGAAATTAAATAAGACTGTAAAGTGCTGTGAAATAGCTGAATTGTGACCTACATTTGGAAATAGACAATAGTATATTTTGAAAATTAGATTTTTTTTTTTTTTTCATTTAGGGAGGCCACAGATATTAGCACTAGTTTAAGTTAAAAACTTACAAAACTGCTTCTTAGCATCTTGGGTAGTTATATATTGGTTGAGTCTCTATCTAGTTATGATCTGGTTAAAGATTTTTTAAAAAGACTTCCCTGAAATTACTCTATTTAAAACTGTCACTGAGACACTCTTCCTAATTTATCCGAGTGAATAACTTTTTGACAAAATAAAGTGCTTAATGTATGATAGCATTCAAGAGTGTTGACTAAATAAGAAGCAGATTTAATACAAAAGATTATCACCTGAAATATTTCCCCAAATTGTCCTAGAACATAAAAGGTAACACAAAATGACCGAACTTATGTGCCAAATGTTCCCATTGGTGTGAAATTCATCCATCTAAATTTCACTTATTGAATTTCATCACACCCCTCAGTTTCCCAGTAGGATCTGTGACAGCTGCTTAATTCCTTCACAGATATTTTCTCAACATTGTTTTCTGCTCTATCACCCCACTTTTGTGACTCTGGTTCTCTTGTTTAATAACAATATACATGAACAATATTGATTGAGGAAACCTGCCTAGAAGAGAAAATCAGAATCCAAACTTGGAGAATCACCTCTGCCAAAAGTCATAAGTAAACTTCTCCTTTACCCGGAGGCACTGAACTCGCTCACAAGCTGTAAAGTGAAGCTATCCATCACTCGTCTCTGCAGTACCTACAGCGGCGGGAGGCTGAGAGCCAGTGATTGCTACGCTGGATGCTGAGCTCTGACAATACACTCATAACTATAATGGGAGTTAGGTGCCCAAAGGAGGAAAAAAAAAACAAATACAGGCCCAGGGCTCCTTAGTAAGTTATTTCAGAAATAGGATGAAGAGTGATTCAGAAATTAGAACCCAATATCATGAACGGATAAACAGCCAGTTCTCATTCCTTTCCAAGTTGTCTAGGTGATTTGCAGAAGACTGGGGAATTACTTGATTCCCCTTTACTTTCAGAAATAGATGAAGTAATTAAAAATCCTCCCCAGGAGAAAGTTCTTGGCCCTGGCGGAGCTACAGGAGATTTCTATAAAACCTTTGGCTTAGCTCTTTCTGTACATTTCCTTGATGAACTCAATCACATCAGGGACTCAGGTGGATTCATCCTGCCAGCCCCTATATCCAGATTATCTTAATTGCTGAAAAGGATAAAGAGGCAGAGAACTGTACCACATAGAGGTTCAGGCCTCTGATTAAAGTAGATGCCATTTTGGAACGGATCCCGGCAATTCTGATCATTATTTGGAATCTGAGACACTGTGACCAGGCTACTGCTTGGAGATGTGTCATTCTTTAGGTAAGGTAAGTTAAAAATATTGCACACGCCAGTCTGGATTCCACCTCTGTTAGAATTACACAGCACTAGTGATTCTCACTTTTTGTTTTTCTTTCCTATAGGACAGACTAATTTTTAATAGAGGAATGATGAAATTAGAGGGATTTCTACTGATCGTATTTCTTCTTTAGCATAATGTTCTCGCCAAGATACTGTTTACATGCTTGTTTCACGAGAGAAGAAGCTTTAGCCTGCCATCCCCACAGGCCTTTTCTGAGTGAACCTGTCAAGCTACTCTAGGCTGAGTAATTCCATACATGTGAACTGTTGTCTTCTATACCAGGAGCTCATCATCCTGAGTACAGGTCACATAACCAACAAATAACAACAGTCAAGAATTCAAGGATATTCAATGGTCAGCATCTCTAAAAGGAGGTTAGTATAAGATACTTTCAAGAGGAATGGTAAGGAAATGTAATGCAAGAAATTCAGAGGGAAAATAAAATGGGTGTAGTGGAATACACAGAGAAGTCAAACTAAAGGATAATTGAGTCAAGTTAGTGACAGACATTGAAATTCCCTGTTCTGGTAGGATGGAAAATAACCACACTGCTAGTTGCAGTGGACTCTTAATGGTGTTCCAGTTGCTAAGGTACATTTAGGCTTTTGTAGAAAGTGTTGTTGGCATAACTCCTGTTTTTTACTTCTAAAGTTTATCATGTAGCTGTCCTGAGATCCTATGCAATCTGGTCATTCATTAAATCATTTATTCAACAAATGATTATTGAGTACTTCTTGAATCCTTAATACTTTGCTAGGAGCTATCGAAGAACAAAAGCAAAACAGATTTTTTTTTTTAGTAGAACTTACAGTCCTCAGAAGGTACATTAGTAACTAATAGATTTGGGATGATACAGGAGAACTGCAGTTGCTATGAGACTTTTTGGTGGGGTGCTGCAGCCTAGTACTAAACCAATTATTGAGGTTGAGTTATTCTCTCCTCTTGTCTAAGCCCCTCATTATCCAATTGGTAATAAATAAAGCAAAACTGTTATATCTGTGAGTAAAATCATCAATTGATGCTGCAAAAATGCAAATTAGGAGAGCTATCAACATTCAATATAGCAGAAGCCTGGTGCCTGGGAAGCTGCTGCCAATAAGACTAACTACACTTGTGTGGCTTAGTGTGAAGGCCTTATCTCAATTTGTGCTGCTTTTCTGTAGGCAAAAGTGTGTCTGTATTACCCTAGAGGAAGGTAAGAGATAGTTGTAACAGTGTCTTAGAAACAGGGTGTGGGAAACAGTAGTATTTGAAACAAGTTACACTGAAACTTGAAAGTAGAATTGAAAACATTTGCCCCCTTAGTGCACAGGAAAAGTGAGAGGCAGTGTGTTCCCACAACCTTGTCTAACCATCTTACCTACCTCAGCTGGGCAGAAATAGAATTCTCTCAGGTCCTGCCTGTTCTGGAGTGGCTCTAAAAAGCAAGGCTCTGACTGTCACACTAGAAATAAGAATTTGAGGGTCGAAAATCTACTCTTACTTGTTTTCGCCCACCCGACTACCACTTACCAGCACTAGCTCTTCCTGCTGCCCTCTACCATCAAATGATATAAAGATAAACAAAGTTTGGTGTTTGCTAGAAACAGTTCTCCTTGGTTTAGAGAGAGGTACATTGCTGCTCCCTGTGTCTCTTCTCCATTGGATAAAATGTTTTCTGTTATTCTATTTTTTTTTTTTTTTCATATTTGAGATCCACTCAGTCTCTACCCTAAAACTTAGGTAGAGGATGTCTGGTACTTTGGTCTATAAAGACTACTCAATAAGAATTCATCAAATCAATAAAAAAATTCTATACAAAGTGCTAGTCTCTCCAGGTGAACTAAAAACACATGATGCTGATCAGAACTTACAATTTGGAACCAAACCAACAGTCACCCATTTGCCTGTATCTTCCTAAGTGAAGGGGAAAGTTGGACACAAACTTAGGAACAGGAGGGCCTAAGGTGAAAATGTAGACATAATAAAATAAGCCAGCTGGAGGAAAAAAATTATTGCAGTTAGGCTACATAAAAACAGTGCAAAGAACCAGGGGCAAAATAACGAGACACCTTATAGGCATAGGAAGCTGGGGAATCCTCAGGGAAGGGGCCCCGAAAACAGAAGAGTGAATGAGTGAATGGATAAATGGAGAAGCATCTTCCTAGCTGAGTGCTTGTCTGCTGCTATCCATAATTTAAGATGCTTAAAAACTCATCCTATGACGTCCGCATACCATTTTCCCTGACCTACTTCCCACAGAAACATGTGTACTGCTCAACTCCCTCTGTCGCTCCTTCGGTTCACTCTGATGTTATTTTTGTTTCTAACAGACAGGATGATATGAATTGCTCCTGTACTAAAACAAACTTTCAATTTTTGTGATGCTTAATGGCACATATATATGTAAATACATGTACGTGACATGTATGGTGCTTGGAGTTACAGTGCACAGTGCTGCTGTGGGAATCTTAGGGTAAATCATTTTACTTCCATCAACACTTCCACCTTGAATTTGAGTGCTTACTCCGTTTGTTTGAGGGGAGGCAGAGTTTCACTTTGGCGCTAGTGTGGAGTCTCAGGTTCAGGTGACATGAGAATAGATGTCAGCACGGGTGCACTGCAAGCGCACCCAGTGGTGCATAGGCTCCTGATGGCCATCTGTGGGTGGAAGGGGCAGTGGTTAATCCAAGGTATGCTGTTACAGGTACATAGATAGACAGATGGGCCGGGCTGCGAGCTCTTGCAGGTGCCCGTGAGTGGAACCTCCTTTTGCTCTGCAGCTGTCTTCTTTGCTGTGGAGTCTTTGGTTAGGCGGAAGGTTGTTGTGTGCTCTTTTATCAATGTCACTGGGACTCTAATAACTTTTTAAGGATGACTTGCTTCTATGCCCTAGCTCTTATTTCCTTGTGTTTCAACCCAACAGTGAATATTCTATTAATGACTGTTCTGCAAATTAAATGGAAAGTGTTTTGTGAGAACCTATTTTTCTTTCAAACCAATAAGGATATCCTGTGCCAGATGGTTAATTCCCATGGGTTAATGAGTGTATCCACACACTCATGATTTAAAATATCCTGCGGACATTTCCTTTGGTGAAGAGGTAGCTAGATTTGCAATTTGCATCTGTATGAAGTACGTGTTTGCTGCTTTCTGCTGATACTTAGGAAAAGAGATTTTTATCATATTGTGTGATACATGCCATTTAAGTTATGTATTCTTCTGATGTTTGAGACTTACACAAATAGAAGCTCTCATAGATGTTGCAATGGCATTGTAATTATCAGTTGCTCTTAAACTAGACAATAAACTCTAGTTTTCTTAAGCATCTGTGTGGATAATACTCAGCAGCATTCAAACTCTGTGGCCCTGTTCGAATAATATTTATGGTTTTTAGATAACAAACGATTTTTACTTTGTCAAGTCAAATTAATAAACTAAAAATTTATAGTCATTTAAGAGGAAGAAGGGGCTTATAAAATAAGAAAACTAAACTGTCTAAAGATTGACATGAGCAAAAATTTAGATTTCAATTTGCTTAAGAAAATATCAGAATAAAATCATCACACTTGTAAGTATTTTATGTAATTGGGTTATGGTAATTTCTCTTTGTAGCTAAGGTCACATAATATTTTATGTTTTAGAAATTCTTATATCGAGTGAAGGCCAAAACAAAAGAAACTCAGTACCCAGATCATAGCAATTAACAACACATTCATGTTTTTGAAAATAAGTAGCAAGCCATATTATTATAGTAGACTATAAATGACTATAATTCATATATGAAATGGAATTATATAGACCTTTAGCCACCTATGGTTTACAGAGCCTGCCGTGGTCTCCATAGCTAAGTAAATGACCACAAAGTTGCTTAATGTTAAGACGAAGTGTTGCTGTGAGGTGCTGGGATCATCTCAAGCTTCATTTCCAGACTCAATTCATCAGAACTTGGACTAGCATCACTCTTTTTTGTTGTTAGGTAAGAATTGCGACACTGTCATCCACTTAGTTAGTGAAGACTGACTGGGTGGGCAATGCACCTGAGTCAATTTGGCTCTTGCCCAAAAAACACAGTACCAGAACTTCTAGTAGCATTAGGTAACCATGCAATGCAGTGGACCAACTAAGAAGCCGAAGATAGACGTAGTTCAAATGAAATCCTGGGTGTTTCTTGAACAAGCAGTGGGCAGGTGACATTCACCCATCAGTTTGCATGTGCCCAACAGGAAAAACTCAAAAGGAGAGAACAGCAACAAAACCCACTGTATCCTGTACCTTACAGATCAGAATGTAAAAGACGAGAGAGAATTTGAGGACCTGAGGCCAAAGTATTAGTAGAAAAATAAATACCACGTACCAGGACTTGTTGAAATAGAGAAAATAGCTTACTGAAGAAATTAAGTGATCCTTCTAAGTAATTTAACGTAGACACATTAATGGTGCACTGAGGATATTTAATAAGATAACAGTAAAATTAAATAATGTTTAGACTACAGTACTAGAAAATGCTCCAAACTAGAAAGACTTGAAGTTAGGAAATGTTATTCAGAGTTATAACAAATAAGAGTGAGTTTTTTGGTATGTAACATTAGACTTTAAATTTGGTTAATAATTGGCTGAGAAGAAAAAATACAGAAGCTATGTGAGTTTTTCCACTAAATTATCTCTTTCATACCATGTAAGAATCAGTTCACATATCTACAATGAAAACATATTGTGAAACCAATGCTTTTCTCATATTTTTCTTTGTGTTTAAAAACCAAAATTAGATTGTGCATGTACCACATGAAAGAATGCATTTTCTGCTGAAGTCTGGATATTTTACTGTGGTATTTCAACAAGTCTATTTTTCTTACGTTGCATTTTATTTTTCCTTCATCTCTCTTTTTTATCTATTCAGTTTTGGCTTCATCCAGTTCAATTTACTCTGCTAATGTTTGGAAAGAATATATAACTCAACCTTCATGTAATGGTTTATAACCTCTTGAATTTTGTGATCGTTTTAAGGGCTGTTATATTGACAAGTAAATTATACTTACTTCAGCCAATTGCATGTACTTATGTCACTTTAAATTTAACTTTATCACTAGTTGTCAAATTCTCCCTTGTGGCCTTTTTAATGTTCGAATGTATTTGGCAATTTTTTTTTTATTGATGTTTCAATTTTGTTTTGCTGTGCGCTAAAGTTATAAGAAACAAATGACTAAAGTTAAACCCGAGCCAACTCAGGGTAAAGTTAAGCTTCTCAGGGAAGATGTGACCTTTGTTGCAACTTCTGAGTCCTCTAAGACCCAGAGTCCTTTAGTCGAGACCTGATGCTGAACTCTGGTAGGGCTTAAGAGAGAAAAGAGACCGTCATTAAACAAGCCTAACACTAAATTTTCCTTAACTATTTTATGGTTTTATTGTTTATCTGTGGTCAGTGAGACAAATCCTAACTCATCGAAATATCTTGGCTTGTAGGTACTTAAAATTCTCCTTCAGTTCTTTCATTACTGTTTTTGATTAATTGCTTTATTTCTTAGTCTATGATCAATTTTTCCCAGATGCTATAAATTACTTTTCACAATGTTGTCAATCTTGATCCCTGCTATTTCCTTTATGTGTGCCAGGTAGTCAATATATGCTTGGTGAGCTACAGTTTCTATGTATCTCGCATGACTAATTCGCACAGAAGTATTACTACAAGCAGCAACATAGATTACAGAATACAGATAGTGAATTTTGTGTTTCTACCTGATTTTATTAAATTTTGAGCAACAAAAGCCATGACTGATTTGCTACTTTCATTGACTATCTCTATTACATACTGCTTAGAGCTTCACTGTTGAATACAGTAGCCAATAGTCACAAGTGGCTATTTAAATTAAATTAAACTAAAACCCTGTACTTCCACTGCACTAAGCACATTTCAAATACTTAGTAGATGCATGTGGCTAATGGAAGACATATTAATGCAGATTATAGGATATTTCCATTATGGTAGAAACTTCTTTGGACAATGTCTGATTATAGAAGGACATCCCAAGTGAATTATTATGGAGTAATAAAACAAGTTTTTTCTTTGTAATTTAATTATACTCTGAAAAATGTCTGCTAATCCAGACCTACAAAAATGTAGTCAGGACCATTTAGCGTGCTGAGTGAAAAAGACTTTAGATAACTATCACCAAAATCACAGAATAAGGTCAGAACACCAGTAGCTAATGCCATCAAGTGATGTGTTAGTTTTTCTCTTGCCTTTTTTCTCCTTTGGATATTTATGTATCCATCTCTATAAAGGATTATTGTAGAACAATGGAGAACATTGTAATATGCTTTTTCCAGGTATTTCATCCTCAGCTATGAAAATCCCCGGGAACGTTGGGAGCAGATGCCTCATCTTTTACCCCATCTCTCTTAGCTGTAGCATCACATGTTCAAAGAGAAGCACGCTGTTATCCGTGTCTCTGCCTACGGAGAGATCGATTTTCCAGTTTAGATGCATATCAGGAAGTTATACTTCCTGCCAAAAACAGACAGAAGGCTTCTACCCCCCCTGTATCAGAAAAAGAAAACAGATCACCCAGAACCCAGAGAGCAGACAACAAACAGATCACTTTAATTAGGGAGAGAGAGAGAGAGAGAGAGAGAGAGATGAAGCCCACGGCAAACAAAGGCCAACCCTCTTCAGACAGGAAGAAGAGTGATCCTTTAGAAGGCCTTGTTAGTGTTCTTCAAAGAAGCTTTTAATAAATTGTAGATGGAAACATATTCTATTTGAAAGAATGCCTTTCCTTTAAAATCAGTAAAGCCTAAAGATGTGGGTGATATGAAAACTTAAATCTGTATAGACCCCGAGCATAAGCTGCCCTCTTTACCATACTACCTAGAAAGCTTTTGTGAGGCCTTATTGTGGAGGAATAGGAAGCTGATATCAGGGTGCCACTGTCTGGTGTGTACTTGGGCCACCCTTTCCACAAGTGTTCTGCAGGACTATGATGGCTACTGGATAATATTTCTATGGTAAATAAATTTAGAAAATATTACATGAACTAAGATTAAGCTTCAAAAGATGCACGTTATCAAGATTTTTACTATGCTAGTGCATATTGTGATTCTCTAAGAGGTTGTGGGAGTGATAAAATACTTCTTCTACTTTTTTGATAAATATGTGAAATTTTAGATAAAGCCTCAAAGCAAAGAAAAATTGATGTAAGTGGGTTTATACTACAAAGAGTTACTACCCAACACATTGCCTCAGCACTTAAGGGTTAGCAACATCATAATAAAGTGGATGTGAACATTTAATGGCTAAGTACTTATGACACTTAAAACAATGCCTTGTACATAAGTGTACAAAAACTGGTAGCTGTTATTATATGGGGCTTCTTGGGGCTATAAGAGAGAAGAGACACAAAGAGACACTTCAGGATAAGCGGGAGAGAAGATAAACCCAAGTGACATGGGGCCGAAAGTCGCAGTGTGTCCTCACAGGGCCTGGGGGACTGACTTGTACCTTATGTGGTAGTACTGAGAATGCTCCTTCCCACCGGTAGGACCGGCAGCCATCTTGAATCACTCAGAGTCCAGTGGGGAAGAATAGTCGGTGGAATAGTAGGCCGGAAGCCACAGTCTGTAGCTAGAGGTGAGCTAGAGGTCAGAGGGGTGCTGAATCCTGACACCAAACTTGAGTTTATCTCTTGGTGGCAGTTCTCCAGCTCTCCCACAGGAATTTCAGTTTTGGAGCAAAACGAACATGCAGATGAGTTTTTATTTATTTATGTAATAACAAAATTGCAGAGAAAAAAATCCAGGTGGAATCTCTATGGTTTTTACTCCGATTTCAGTTACAACTACACTTTGAAAAGAAGTCTACCCAGGATTTAAGGAGGGGAAATGGGCAATCATGTTCTGGTTAAGATAAACGTTATTGAGGGAGGAGTGGACCAGGCTCTCAGGAACAGAATGAGGTCCTAGAAGGGAATAATAATTGATGGAGAGGGACTTCAGGAGAATTCGGTTCAGTTCAGTTCTGAAGGAAGGCTATTGGGTTTTAGGAGAAAGTTAAGAATTGGGCCCAGGAGTCTTTTTCTCGCTCCTTGTCTCCTAACCCTGACAAACTGCCCACCTGAGAAACCTTGAAATTGATGGTGACTCAAATTGACTCTCAGAAAATAAAAGTGAATTACAAATATAAAAGATTCCCAACTATTGTTGGGATAGAAAGTAAATGAATCCTAAACACATGAACAGTATGTCCAGAATAGTTTGTAAGTAAGGAAAAATTTATAGAAATCAAAATAATATTGTACCATTGGTTTTTCAGATAAAACTCAAGACATAAATATTTTAATGCACAGAAAATATAATATGGCAGTAGTTAAAATTTATAATATTTTGGCACTTAAAATAACATGAATACAGGAGAATAAAAATGAATATTGTAGTTGCTGCCATGACTTTCACATGGATAATCCTTAATTAATGATGGTTAAATCCTGCTCTATTCTCCATAATATTCTTGACCCCTTTATCAGTTATGTGTTTCTGCATTACAAATCAACTCAAACCTTAGTGCCTTAAAACATTAACAAATTATTGCTTGTGATGACTGGGAATTTTTTGTACTATAATTGTCTAGTTCGTGCATGAGGCTATAGTCAGCTGGGGGTAGTCAGGTTTGGCTGGGAGATTTTCAAAGCTGGAGTTCTCCTAGCGTGGAGTGGTCCTAGTCTCCGGGGCAGCAAGCACAGAAGATTTGGCGGTCCTTTCAGGCAGGAGCTTGGAAGTCTTGCAATGTCACCTCTATTATATATATATTTTTTTAATTAAAGAGGTTATAAAGCCAGCCCAGATTCAAGCGGAGGGAAACTAGTTTCCACCTTTTGATGACAGAGGGGATAAGGTCATATTACCAAAAGGTGTACATCTAAAACAGACAAGAAATTTATAATTATATTTGAAAATAATCTACCACGGTTTCTAAACCTTTTTATAGGAGTAAAAAGGGAAGTCAAAAGAATGGAGGTAAGTCAATAAGCCTTTTTATATTCAAAGAATAATTTTGCTTTGGTTCTTTCTTAAAACCTACAGCTTCAGCCATTGGCACCTCTATGTGGCCATCTGCCAGGTAAAGTTGACTATAATCTTTACATTGCAGTACTAGTCATAAAGCTATATTATATGTTGATATCCAAGGGCTGAATTTATTTCTTCAGTGATGGGACTGTTCTTAATGAGTTGACTTTCAACCTTGTTATTTATCAGTTTAGAAGGAACACTCCTATCTTGCCCTGTTTCCAAAAATACAACCTGTATAGTCATTAAAAAAGCTTGCAAATTTTAACTACAAAATTTTTATCTAATTATGTCAACACTGTGGGCATTTAGATTTTGAGTCCCATAAAACATGAGGTAGTAGATGTTTCCATTTCAATTTCTTTTAAATTGTGTGTTCCAAGTGGACAAACAGACTAAATACTGACCAAGGTCTAGTTCTTGTTCAAGTGTATCTTTCTTCAGTTATCTTCTTGATAAGAAGAAGGCTTTATTAACATAGATGATAATTCTGGATATATGGGGTAAATAAACAACCCCCCAGCCTGACCCTGGAGTATACTAGTCTATTACTGAGATGCTTTTTGTTAATGTTGACGTCATATGACTCTATATGACTCTTCTACTTCCCCCTCTCTTTAATTCTCGTGATGATAAGCAAGGAGAAGTCCAGTTACAGCGTGTGCATCTATTGATGCCAAAGCAAAGGGCAACATCGAGGGCAGAGAGAAAACAAAAATACCTTTATCCTTCTGCATGTATCAACCCATCAGTCTTTTCTACATTTCGTCCATCGTTTTGGGTATCATGATACCTAGCTCAATTATTTAATTTTAAGTATTCAAAATATCTAACAAAACCAATTCAGTGACTCCAACTCTCTTCTCTGAAAGTATCTCCAATTACTTAAAAGCTTTAAAAAATGAAGTAACATAATGAGAAGGATAATAATGGTGATAAAGTCATATAGATTACTTGTCCATTCAACAAATATGTTTTGAGTACTTGATTGATTCTAGGAACTTTGGTAAGTACTGTAGATATAGAAGAAGAACAAAAAATAAACCATGTTAATTTTTTTTTCTGAAGAAGAGGTGTATGGATCAGGATCAGTGATTTTTTTTTCTGTAAAGGACCAGAAGAAACACTAAACTAAACCTAAGTGTTCCTGAGTGTTTTGCTGGCCATAAATATCTGTTATAGCTATTCAGTTCTACCTCTGCATTTAATGGCTCTAAAGCAGCCATGGAAAACAAACAAAGTGATGTGACTATCTTCCCATTAAAATGTATTTACAGAAATAAATGATAGATTGAATTTTGCTCCTATACTGTAATTTGCTTGACCTTTGACATGTAACTCAGGAGCACCAGAGTATTGCAGTCAGCTTTCTGCTATCATAACAGATACTTGTGTTGATCAGCCTCCCCTTGCTGTGACAAAATACCTTAGATAACTGACTTATAGGAGAGATAAGATTTAGCATGTCTCACATTTTCAGGGTATGGCCACTGGCCTTGTGCCCGTTGCATTGGGCTTATGGTATGGCAGAGAATGTGGTAGGAAGTGTGCCTGGAACAAAACTGTTCAACTCATGATAGCCAGGAAGCAAGGAGAGAGATAGAAAGAGAGAGAGAAAGAGAGACAGAGAGAGACAGAGAGAGAGAGAGAGAGAGAGAGAGAGAGAGAGAGAGAGAGAGAAGAAAGGACCAGGGGCTGATAGTCTCTTCAAATGCACTCCCCCTTTTACTTACCTCCCTTCCTTTAGGTTTTGCTTCCTAAAGGCTCTGCCACCTTCCAGTAATGCCACAGGCTGGTGACCAAGCCTTTAATGCAAAGCTTTTGGGGACATTTGAGATCCAAACCAAAACACTGAATTAATCAACTTATAAGGAGAAAAGTCTCATTTGGGCAGACAGTTTTAGAATATTCAGTCTATTATCTATTGGCCCCACTACTTTTGGGACTGTACTGAGCAACACAAGGGGATGTGTGGAAGAGCAAACTAGTTTCCCTTATGGTCAGGGTAAAGAGAGAAAGGAAGAGGAAGAGGGCTGGGAAGAGTCCCCTGATCCCCGTTGAGAGCATGTCTTCCATTGCCTGGAGACCTGCCACTAAGCTCCACTTCTCAAAGTCTCTACTACCTTTCAACAGTGCCAAACTGAGAACTAGACCTTTAATACATGGGCCTTTGGGAGACACCGAAGACAGAGAGTGTAGCCAAGTGTTATAAAGTAATATGTTAGAAATAAGTACAAGGCACAAAGGAGAAAGCTTCACCTCTTCAGGAACAAAAGTTGTCAGGAAAAACCTGGCACGAAAGATGAGTGAATTTCTGTCAAGGGTATGAGTGAAAGAACAGGTAGCCTAAAATTTTCAAAGAATAACTAATGCTTTTGTATGACTGGCCTATAAGGTCTAACCACCATTCCCACATGGAATCATTAAGCTAAAAAAAAAAAAAAAAAACTTAAGGGTCTTTTAAGAACTTGCATGACTGAGGGGCCTGGAAGATTTGAGGCAGATTTACAATATAATTTTTAGCTCATATTTTACTCTATTTATCTAAAGACAATTCATGTATTTCCCCTTCAAAATCAGAGCCTATGTTTGACTCACGCTAGATCTTTACAATCTGGGCATGGCTAAGAGATACCCTATACTCGGATCTCTCAATTACACCGACATCCTAGCAAAACAAAATCTTGTGAGTTTTATCCCACAAATAGCTCAGGTGTGCCCACTGGGCTCGTCGCCCCGCTGCGCGTCTCTTTATCCAGCCCCAGGCCCAGTCTTGTCACTGTCAACCCACCCTTCACATTGTCGCTTGAATGATCTTTGAAAAATGCAAATCGAACAGGTTTATACCCTTGCTTGAAACCTTTCAGGTGCTCTCCATGGGCTCATGCAAACATGTATAAGGCTGTCCCATGTTCTCCCTGATCATGCTAGCCTGGCATTCACTTGCATTCTACCTTTCCTTTCTACTCATTAGAATGACTTCCTACCCCCAACTATAATGTAATTTTACGCTTAAAATTGGTTGAGTATTTCTCCACTTCCCTAGGAAAAAATATCTGAATTTCTTCACACTATACACTATCTATAAGAATTTCCATGAGCTGGTCTTTACTAATTTTCGCAGTCTCATCTCTTGCCACACCTCCAAATACGTCTTGCACTCTCAGGCTTCCTTGAAGCCACAAGCAATTTCCACCTCCTGGCACACCTTTTCCTCGTCTAGCTAGTGCATTATTACACTGAATTCCTTACATTTTACCTTATTTTCTCTCTGCATTTTGTGAATCCTTTGATGCAAACAAAGATATGATTGTTTTCTGCATTCTTTCTAGGTCTTTTTTTTACATTTATTTACTTTAAAATCTATCTCTTTTGTATGAAAGAGATATAAGCTACATTTGGATAGATCTTAGCTCTTAGTTTTTCAATCATTTTTCCTTTACAGTTTCATGTACGATAGCACTTAACAAACATTTCTTGAAGAGTAAATGAATGGATGCGCACAAGTGTAAAAAAAGTATAAAAATATCAACTACTCCTAACAACTACAAGTATTAGTATTAGTGAAAATAAGGTCTCTTTAATTTCTATTAAAATGATCAATAGAACTCCTTTTTCCCATGTTTCTTATAGCATAATTCATAATAGCCAAGATATAGAATCACAGATGTCTACCAATGAAAAAAATGAGTAGAGAGAATTCATGAATTGTGCAGACACATACACAAAGGAATATTATTCAACTTTAAAATGGAGAAATTCTCTTGTTTGTGGTAACATGGATGAATCTTGAGGATATTTGGGTCAAATAAACCAGAGGACAAATACTGCGTGGATCTTAAATCTGTACCCTGAGATTGTCATTTCTCAAATGGAAAGCATACTTATTTAAATTCCTGTTTTAAGGCTAGCTACAAATATGAGATAGAATATGGTGTGGAGGACCAATTAGAAAGAAATAGACTTTCTTAAGCAACATTTTATAATAAAAATGATACTGAAGTATCATTTCTTTTTAATATCTAGGCATGTGGGCTTGTCAGTAATATAAATCCTGTCTCTCATTTACACTCTCAGTAACTCTCCTTAAGGAAATCAATAAGGCGATTTTGAACCATTTTCTTACAGGATTTTAATCTGAGATTTGGAATTATTTTCACTTTTTAGAAAATTTGTATGTTGCCAAGTTGCCTTTCTCATAATAGTAAAAACATATAAAATAATCTTCTGCCCTCAGGACTTAGCTTTAAGCTTATGACCTTACACCTTGCATCCACTCTATTACAATCAGTGCACATAGGTACCGTGGCTAGTTTTTACATTTGATTTTCTTACATTTATATATGGACGTTTGCTTGTTCTCTTGTTCCTGTCCGCCTGTCCCCGTATTTTTCCCAAAACAAAGCTGTGAAAGACCTAATCCTCTGGCTAATGTCTGACAAGGAGAGCGGCTTTGTCTGTATGGTGTCCGGAAAAGTTCCATCCATTTTACCTCCCAAGCTGTGGACTTGAAACACGAAAGAGCGAAAGGGGCTAGTGGGGAGGAGGGAGCAGGTAGAGCCCACAGAGCTTGGGAACGCCAGTTCCCAAGGCATGGCCTCACCTGCTGGGATGAGAAAGGGAGGAATTTGTCAGAAAACTTCCTTTTATTTTCTCCTGCGGCGTTACTAGCCTTTGTGCTGGGCTCCGGCTCTGCTTAGTTGAAGACAAGATCTTCCTAAATCAATAAAGTGTCCAAACTGAGCTTGAGCCATAATCTTGCTGCTTCTTCAACTTCCCAGAGCACCGAAATTACAGGAATGCACAGCCATGCTAGGTTCCGACAATTTCTATTCATTTTGTCCCATTACTCTTAGTATGAGTAGTGATACACAATGGTAGCATTAAATGTGAGAATTTGTTGCACATCTGTATCAAAAATTTCATATTCCCTCCCCATAATTTCTATTCTTGCTTCTCAACTGGGCCATTGAAGATATCCTTAACCTCATCGCCCTGGGCAACTTGATCAATAAAAAAGGGTTCCAGGCAATGAAACAAGGTATTCCACCACCTCTAATCTGCTCTGAGCTGAAAAAAATGGAAGAAAAACTAACTTCATTGATTTTGTACTAGAGGAACTAACACTCTACTGAGAAGTTTATATATTTTTAGCATAATGCTGTAAAATGGCTATTGTTACTTCTTTATTGGGAACAAGATAATTTAAATTCCGGATTTAATCAGCTTTTCTAAGTCACATAAGCTACTAAAACACAGAACTGTAATTAGGCTAACTTTAAGTAGTAGAATTAAACTCAGTGCTAAATGCCAAAAAAATCCATACATACATAAATTTCCAAAATGACCCAAGTAAATTGAAATTCAGATTTGTATATAAATTCTTAATGGATAACTCTCCAAGGGTCTAGTAGCCTCTCCTGAAACAGAGCTTTCAGGGTGAGTGGTCTGTAGATTACTGAGTGCGTTTTCCACTTCAGAGGAGATCATTGTCCAAATAATGCTTTTGTATTATGCTTAAGCACTCAAGGATTATCAAACTAATGCCTAGTGAATACTGTAGAGTGTGTTTACCTAATATCCACTCCCAAATAAACTCCACTTAATATACTATGACAGATGAATTCAGTTTCAAAACCTGTTCCAGAGTAGACAGTTCCTTTGTTTCTAATGTCTGGATTCATGTGCTCATGTCTTACAGTTAGCAATGTGGGCTGTAGGGTGGATGTAAAATAGGAGTAGGGCTTATAAAATGTAAAAAAAAAAATCATTCTATATGTATTTAACTTCTACACCAAGAAAATGATGCAATATTATATAATTAAGACTCTCTCAGGGCTGATCCTTGAGAAAATACTAAAGGGATAAATTTGCTTTTCAGTACCTTGGCTCGCTCACTCTGAATTTTCTGGAGTATTCTATTCCAAACATATTTATTCTTAATGATCCATGTTTTAACGAGTAAGTTAATGAATCTTAAATTGTTGAAGTCCATCAACACAAAAAAGTGGAGGGGATATTTAGGTTGACTTACGAAATCACAGTGTGGAGGTAGGTTTCTCTGCTATTTGTGAGGAAGAAAGTCAAGTGTCTTAGCGTTTGCCTCACACTGTCCTGGAAGTAAGATCCCACACCGACTCCAGATGCCTGGTGTGTGTGTGTGTGTGTGTGTGTGTGTTTGAGCCCTTGCACTGGAGCTTGAATCTAGGGTCTTTTTCATGCTGGTCAAATACTACTACCACTGAGCTATGTCCACAAGTCAGATTCCACATTTTTATAACAGTGAATTCTTTACAAAATGGAGCCAGGCTGCTGAAATGACTGATGTAGAGTCCTAGGGACATGAAAACCCTTCCCACTGTGATTCTAGGTGTCAAGGCCCTCACACTTACCACCTGAGTTAGTCTTACTAGCAAAAACACATGAAGAGAGACTCTTGCTTTTCTTCAAAATGTCTTTCTTTCCTCCCAAGATAAGAACAGAAATCTTATTAGTTCAAGGTCTTCTATTAATATTCTGAAATAAGCAGGCAGGCTTGTGAAAGGTTCTAGAAACCTTTAAATTGCCATTAGCTAATCAGAATCATTGTTCAGTGATCATTATCTTTTATTAAATGGCCACTGGATCACAATATTCATACTGCTTTCCAATTAAAATGTAGAATAGCCAGAAATAGCACACAGAGCAGCAGCGATAGGACCCAGTGAAGCAGCCGTTACCCAGAGGTAATTGACCACTTAAGAACTTAAGTTAACTTCTGCATGCAGCCAGTTATTTCTCCTAATGTCATTTCCAAAAACTTCTCCTACAGAAAGAGCATTCTTAGCAACAATGCTTCCTGTAATAGAGTGTTCAGATAAAACTACCTGTGATTTTTGAAATACCATCAAGGAGTTGTGCTGTTTTTTTCTATCTTGTTATTTGCAAGGGATTTGCACAGTATCCCTGGGACAAAATAAAGAGGGGTGACAGCAACTTGAAGGAAACAGGGCTAGCCCAGTTTAGAATTAGTGAAGAATTTCAGTTTGAATGAAAATGTATTTCTACCTGTGCTTATGCTCACACGACTGTCTCAAGTTCAAAGCAATTGATCACAAAATGAAAACATTGTTCACTAATTAACCGGCACCAAACAGCAGCAAATGCGTGGGTATTTCTTTGTCTCCCACACATTGGCGGAATTGTTCTTTGAATTTTTTGTTGGTGTCATTGTTCCAGGGAGAGGAGAAGAGTTTGGAGTCGCTACTAAAGAGTTAAGTTTTCCGTGAGAAAGAGAAACACAGTTAAATACTACATCACAAATTACCATTTTTATGTCACTACCCCACCATGACTTTAGCACTAAGCCTGCTACATCTTCGCAGTCTCATTAGGGTATAATGCATATTCATGGTACTGATTATATAGCCACTTTCTTGACTTGTTTTAATTGTGCATAAAGACACTGTGACAGGAGACCTGACCTTTTCAAGATCATTTTCTCTCCATTGCTTTTCACAAAGCTATTAACTTGTCTCCTTCCCAAAGATTGCAATAATTTATTTCCCATTAATAAAAAAATTCCTGGTGCCATGCAAATTAAAATTTATTCAGCAAATAGAATTCTTTGGATTATTTTCTAATGGCTTTAAATACTTCCAGCTTAGGAAGCAAAATAATATTAATAGGTACAGGCTGAGTGGATAATTACATACATTGGAGAAAAATGAATATACAACCAATGCTGTAGCTTACCTCACATCAATTACCTAGAAGAGTTGCTTTACTCCTTTATGCAAAAAAAATTAAATAATTTATTTCAGTGGGTATCATTATGGCCTTGAAATTATCCCCATTGTATGAAAAGCTCAGGAACTTACATGTATAAACAACACATACTGGCATAGGAAAAGCAGACCAAGTTAAAAGATGTGTGTAGGTGTAAATGAGATTATTTAAGGAGGTCACTTAGCTAACGTGGCGACTGAATGCCAACACAATGTGAGTAAAGCCACAAATGAAATCCTGAAATTGAGGAACTGGATTTCTTTTCTTGCTAAGTGCCACCTATCTTTCTAAATTTTTAGAAGGTATTGCTTTCAGATCTTGTTACTTTAAGAGAAACTAAGCGTATCTTCTTTATACTATGAGTGCATTTTTCTTTGTTTTGCGTTTTATGTTATTGTGATAAAAATCAGGTATTAAAAAGTTTATACACAAAATGTTTCAGACCTGAAGCACCAGGGGTAGCATATAATAATTATTGTCAGCCTATTTATTCTGTATAAAAATAATACCTGCGCCTAAAGGATGACATTTCAAGATGAGTACAGCTTATTTTTCTGTTTCTTGACGTACTGACTGTGTTGGCCAACAAGGGTTGGAAAGCCAGGCAACACTGGAGATTTGGGTTTTCCAATAGCAACAAGCCTGTGAGTTTTCTATATGGAATAAAAAATCAGAAAAGGAAGGGTGGGTTGGTCAGCCTAGTTAACCTGCCAAGTAGAGGATTTTTTTAAAAATTTAAATAGAAGACTTCATTGTCTCACCTAATCTAATTTTCCAGACTTTTTCTTAAAGACCTTCTTCATTGCCAAAAGGAACAAAAAGAAAATTAGAGGAATTGCTGTATTGATGGTGAGATTTTTCAGCATATTATTTGGTTGAATTTTCAAGATAATTTTTTGAGTTAGGTTTGGTAATTGTTACTACCCCATTTTGCAGATAAGCAACTGAAGTCTCATAGAAATACAATCATATGTTCAAGAAGATTGGTTGCTAAAAACAAAATCCAGGACTTAAGCCAATATTCTGTGGTCCTTCTAAAGTACCTGACAACTTTCTTTCAGCCTGATGGTTTATTGGCCTCTGTAGCAATTCCTCTCCTTTGGGGACAATATTGCTCTCCAGGGAATATTTGGCAGTGCTTGAAGACATTTTTGGTGGCTAAGACCACTTGTATGCATTCGGGGTTGGTGGACACCATTGGTCTCTAGCGAGCGCAGACCAAGGAAGGCTGCTAAGCAATCTACAAGACACAGGACAACTCTCATAACTAAGAGTCATCTGGTTCCAGATGTCACCGGTGTTGTTAAAAAGTTCTTTACAAAGTATATGATATAAAAACAAAGTAGGCAATAATAAAGTTTCTAAATGAAATACTTTATACAAACTTGTATCTTTAGTTTGAAAAGTGTTGATAATGGCTCTGCAAAGGTATGAAAATAGAAGTGAAAAAAGTCAAAGATACACAACAGAGCCAGAAACTAAAAAAAAAAGAAAGAAAAGAAAAGAAAAGAAAGAAAGAAAGAAAGAAAAAAGGGAAAAAAAGTAAAAAGAAAATCTTTTGATAAAGGACGAGTGAAACTCTTAAAAAACACAACTGATTGTAAATATCTAAAATTTATGCAGGAAAGAAAGACCCATCATATTGTGAATGACCGGGTATCATAGAGTTATATTGGCTCCAGTGAGAGTGGAGATAATTCTTGCTACATTCTTGGATTAGAGCAACAGAAGCAGTATCAAAGCACTGATCTGAGAAACGCACAGAAAAACAGTAAAGAACTTTAGAAAATACTCTTTAATTCAATATAAAGCATTAATGTAACAGTGGTTCAAAAGTTGGAAAAGAGAAAGAAATAAAATTAACTGGGTTGCCTTAGGGAAAAGGATAGAAATTCAGCTAAAATGGAGGTTAAACTCAGCACAGAGAACTTTACAGCAGGAGTTGTTTTCTCTGTTCCCAACTCTTCTCACAGTATGCACTAGATGAACAGATTTTATCATTTTCAATCATTTCAATAAAATGACTTGTCACAGATAATTCTGGTGAAATGGAAAGCAACTTTAGGGCTTCAAATCTTACTAGAAAATTAAAAATAACAGGGCTTAACATAATTCTATTGTGTGTTAAACTAGAATAGAGCTTATTTTGTTCAAAATAAAACATTCTTAACAATGTATAGCTTCAGTGAGCCGATCATAGCCTCTTACTATCTTGCTGAGTCCTGTGAGAGAAGGCTAATAAAAGATCAGAAGGTGAAGCATCGAATGGTCTCTCTGATATGAGTCCCAGATCACAACTCTTATGGAACTTAAAACAAAAAACAAAGTGAAACAGGGGGGTAGGGCCAGAAAGGAGAGAGAGGGGTGGGTAGGGGGGGGACAAAAGGAGAGTGGGAAAGCCCTTGTCACCTTGACAAGATACGTATGTGCACAAAATGCTCAACTTCACCGTAAACCTTAAATTTTGCACGTATACATATCAATAAAACGGGGGTGGGGGGGAAGATCAGCAGTTGCAGAGTCCAAACCTAAGAAAAGAAGATAAAAATCATCTCTGCATTTTGCTGGCTGGTGTATTGCAATAATCCCTAAAATGCGTCAAACGATATTTTCCTGATTGGTAAATAAGGAACAGCAACACCTACATCCAGGCGTGATATTAGGATATTTCACCACCAATGTAGTTTGCGTTCAGTGTACAGAACAGGTGAGCTGGTGAATCAAGACAGGTGCCACCAACAACAACCCACGTATCCAGATCAGCTGCGGTCATTCCTTCCTGGCTTACCTGGTCTTGGAGACAAATCTATAGTTTTCTTTGCTTATTCATTTATTCATCTATATTATGCCGGGTTCGGGATGCTGTATTGGGCACTGGGGATGTAGATATGGATAAAATGGTCTCATGCCTTTACAGAACTCTAGGTTGCAAAAACTCTAAATTAATGATATAATTGCATCTATATGAGGAAGTAGAAATGGATTTACTCAGTCTTCCCTGCATTTGGGTTCCACTCATGTTCAAGTTTCCCACGGCACCTTTGTCTTGTCAGCATCTGCTTGACAGCTGACTAGTGCAGTCATCTCAAATAAATCTAACAACACCTATGGAACTTAAGACGAAAGACAAAGTGAAAGAGGGGAGTAGGGTGGGGGAGGAGGGAGGGTGGGGTGGGTAGAGGGAGGGACAAAAGAAGAGTGCAAAAGTCCTTGTCACCTTGACAAGATACGTATGTGCACAAAATGCTCAACTCCATTGTAAACCTTGAATTTTGCAAGTATACATATCAATAAAATGTGGGGGGAAAATCTAATGTTAGGTATTTCTGTTGTCCAGGATTCAAAGGTCGAAGTAATCATTGAGGTACTTCATTCAGGTCCCATACCTGATGCCTAACCAGTAGAGATTTTCCCATTTGTTTCCCAGGCCTTCATTGATTTAAATCTTTTTTATCCCCTACCTGCCGAGCTTCAGCCAATAAACACCTTCCAGGTCTCTCTCCTTAATAGCTCTTGTCAGTCAGCCCTTCCAGGATTTCAGAATTACCTCTTGGGAAAAGCAGCTCTTTGGTCAACCAATTTTTCCAAACTCTCGCTGGGTAAATTCCAACCACAGTGCCTCAGATCAAAGGTTCTCTCCCAGGGTGCCCAGATGTCTGCATTTGCATCATATTTCCGACTCTTCCTGCACATCCCACATATCCATCAAATAGCTCATTGCATATGGCACCTCCTCTCCGGTCACCACACTCTGGGACTTGCCACCTTCTCCCTTGAGTCTCAACTTTATTCAACTACCCAATAGGAACGCATTCTATCACATATTCTGTAGTTTGTGGATTATTATTATTATTATGTCACATATTCTATCGCTTTTGCGGATTACTGCTTTTCGAAATTTGCTTGTTCACACCTATTTTACCATCTAGTTATAAGTCTTTCTGTTCTAACTCCCCTCCTTTTTTGATCAAACTCAAAGCTGAATGAAAACAAAAACTAAGTGTATAGACATAGCATAAATAAGTTTTGAGTAAATGAACAATCAAATGAGTGTGTGATTCGCCACAGGCTTTCTGAAAATTTCGGACGGAATGGTCTGATTTTTCAGACATTTTCTCTCCTTGCCTTTTGGAGCCCAGCTCTATATTCTCACAGTTTTGTGCCTTTCTCTTATGACCATTGTTGTTCCCAGGAATAGTCAAGGACCCCATTCCAAATTTAATAGTACAAATAGTTCTTCCCATAACCAAAACTTGTGATGAAAGTAATTTTGCTTGATCATTTCTCTAGCTATATTATTTCAGTCCTCTTGTTTAAGCAAAAATTTTCTGAAGTCAAAAAACATAGATTTGACTTTACAAAAAAACTCCTAGCAATAGCCCCTGAGTACAAAAGCTAATTTACTTTTACACCTAGATGAAAGTAAATTAAAGAAAAAAATAAAGCTGGAAGTATGTAGAGCCTGCTGTTTCTCATTTGCTGTGATAATCAGGGCGGCAGAGCGCGGGTTCTGCTTCCGTCAGCCCACGTTTTCACTTTCTGTTTCTCTTCATCTCTCCTCTCCTTCCTTATATTCTGGACCACTTTTCTTTGCTTTTAGAACTTGTTCAGAATAACAACTTCTCTTACGCACTCAGAAAGCCCTTGGCTTAATGGTAGTACAGTAAGAGAGTCATTGTAAAGATACACAGATTAAACTGGCTTATTTTTATTATCTTTCTTCCTGAATAAAAAGGTTAACTTTCAGCCAATTTGAAACCTACACCCAAGGAACTAGACTAGGTAGTCCCCGCCAAGTGCCAGTTTAGTGATGATGACAGTGAGTGGCCCAGCAGTACCCTAAAGATGGCTTTCCAAATGAATCGGAAATGAGTTCCTACCACGGAGGTCACAGGAGAAAGAACTCTGACCTGTATTATCCTGAAGGAGACACCTCTACCTTCACAAATCTCTAATTTGCCTACATACTATTTTTAGCATGTTTCAGAAACAATTTTTCAGAAGCTCTCTTTCTCCTTCCTCACTTTCCCACAGTTTTTAGTGCATTGCTAAATTTTATATCTGCATTGAATAAGTGCTCTTATCGCTGACATTAGCAAGAGAAACGCTACAGTGACTTTGTAGGCCTGTTTAGGAAGTTTCGGTGAGAGCAGGCTCCCATAGGCCAGCTCTGCTAAGGGCAATCTGGCATCCAGGACTGTTGATGAGATGGCCACAGTGAATACATTCCTTTTCCTCAGCAAGACTCTCACCAGGGCTCTAATTTAGATGACCATTTAAAAATATTGATTATTGCCTAGTGGCACTGGAGATATGGATGCTGAAATCAGGATTGAATTGTGGATTCATCAGTTGAAATTTTGTACTATAGATGCATATCTGCCTAATTAAGTGGAAGTGGAATATTCTCTCTTTGATGAAACATTCTTTCAGTTTTTCCTACCAAAATAACACAATAGCAAAGATGTTTTCTCATGAAGAGAAAAGCCAGTACATTTAACCATCTGCAGCTATTGGTCAGCCCCCCACACAGGAACACCTCAAGTAATTTGATGTACCCGGCTGAGTTGCTATTGTGTGAGTTCCATGTTTTCCTCTGCTGGGAATTGTCTTAGCACTTCCCGAAGTACCTGAATAATGAGGTTGTTGCACCTGCGAAATAATCATTGCCCAACCCACCAGCACCCAGGGGAAGCTCAGAGGAGCAGATGTTTCAGCACATCGTCTACTGGAAGGCTGTCCTCCCTAGACCTTCTCAGTGTCTTGTCTTCAATGCAAACGTGTTATTTAATCAAGCGAAGCCTAACTCAGCAAACAGCATAAAATTTGTCTGCACCTTCTTCAGATGAACACTGAACACAAATTCCCTCATCTCCAAATTCTATTTAAAATATGAAATGAGTGTAAGAAGGACAAATTCACTTACAGCACTAAAGCTGTTCTACAAAAGACCCATGTATCAAGATCTTATATTATGAAAAAAGAGTAACAAATAATCTTTTTTTTGTTCTTTAATGTCTACTTGAGGAAAAGAGTCACTTTTAAAATACAGAATCATGTAATTTTTTTTCTTTTAGGTACCATGAGAACTCAACATACAAAAGTCATGTATATATTAGGATTTTTGCACCATGGAACATGGAAAACGTCGTAAACTGAATTCTGCATGTGTACAACTGAAAGTGGAGATATAACTCTTCTGTGTTCACAATGATGATTTTAGTGCTTTTTGTAACAATTGCAAGATGAGTAATAGTCAAGTCTGATTGTGGCAAATGTTAGCCCGTTTTAAGTCACTGAAGAGCAAACTTGTAATAATACATAAATAGCTTAATATCTGGATCAAGTCCCTTATTTCCACTATTACTGTTTTTAATGTTTTTCTAGTTGGAGAGACAAAAAAGTAGCAACTATATTGTTTGTGCTGCCTCAACACCATGGTTCTGGTTGCAAATTAGTTTCTACCCCTTATACTCAACAGGGGTTTAGCGGGCTACCTTCCTCTATCTTTAGACTGAGTTATTCAACTGCGGTATCTGGACTTGCCACAACATCTTGGAGCTTGTTAGATGCGCAAATTCTTTACCTTCCTCCAGATCTACTGAATCAGAAACTGCCCAGCAGTTGCTGGGTAAGCCCACCCATCTGTCTGAATAAAGTGCTCATATGGTCTGGATGTGTGCTCAGGTAGAAAAATTGCTGCCACGTACCTGCCGCTGATCGAGATGGAGGATGTGAGACACCTGTGCGACGTTCTATTCTGAGGCTTCCTGGAGTGGGGAGAGGAGTGGGAGTCCATGATGTCTTCCCAGTGTAATTTGTGAGTGGCTATTCTCCAGGTTTTCAGTATGTGAGAGGTGATCGTACCACACTGTCTACATTGGTGTCTGACGTTCCTCAGAGTTCTATAAGTAGCCTCAAAGGCAAGAATTGTCCCAAGGGTCACTGGTATCATAACGGAAGTCATTGGAGAAGGATGAACACAAAACTGGCTGTGTTCCTTCATCCGTCAAGCTCACAAACTTTTGCCTGTATTGAGTACTTCCTGTGTAATGTACCTAGAATGGAGTCCATTGTTCACATGGAACATTTCTTGTGGCTGGTAGTTTTGATTTATCAACCCTAAATTCTTTTAAACTTTTCCCATTGAAAGGTGGAATCTGTACACCAGCTCCTGGGATCTAGGCTCCATAATGGCTTGACCAATAGAACAGTGCAAGTGATATATGTCAATTTTTAAGAAACTGGCAGCTTCTACTTTCAGTTGTTTGAGACAATAGCACTTGCAGCTCAGATACTAGTCTATGAGATACCTGACAAGAGCCAACATTGCCTTACTAATCTGAAAGTGATCCATCTGGGAAGTGTATTCCCAGGTCCCACTGAGAATGCTCCAGTTTATGACACAGACCAAAACCTCCCTACTGAGCTCTTTGCAAAGTAAGCTTATGTGAAAAAAAGATGATGTGGCTTAGTAAGGATACTAATTGCTGATTGGCTTTTTATTTTAAGTCAGACTTCTTAAGCCACTAAGATGGAATTTTCTGTAACCTGAACAGCTTCACAGCAGTTAAGTCCTAAGATGTCACATCTTCTCCTGGTGGGAACTGGTGGCCTACCAGACCCTTCCTTTTACAGGTCTCACTCTTTTTTCAAGAAGGTGCATTGCTCCTCCTGTGTAGGTGAAGGAACTACACACTGATTCAGAAAGGGAAGGTAATTTTTACACATTGCAACTTTCTTAAATGATTAGGTACCCAGACCCCTTTGCTCTGAATTCTAAGCAATATTCAATCCCACAGAGCCCTGTGAAGTAGGGGTGTGGCCATTTGTATTGGAACTGTAGCTTTTTTATGTGTGAGCAGGGTACTTAGAAAATTCATGACTATAGCTTTAAAAGTTCTTTATATTTGTAATGAATTATTATAAAATGATTCACACATCCATTTGACCTTCAGAAAGACTTTGAAATATGCAAGGCAAGAATTTGGCTTCTTTTTTGTAATTTAGAATAAGAAGACCAAGAAAGAAACAGTTTTCTAGGTTGTTGTTTTGTCTGAATTTCCAATTTTGACTATAAACATGGTTACATTTTTTGGTTAACTTCCGATTTTTCATCAGGAAAGTGGAGCTGCACGGATCATTTTAATACTTTTTATTAACTACTCATTGTTCTATATTTTAATAACCTTTTCCTTTAAACTTTTTAATGTAATTCTTATTTATATTCACTATGTCAATGATTTAGTATATTAATTTTGAATTTCATATTTTAGGAATAAAAAATTATAGAACTGTAGAACTTTAAAATATGGAGAAGGACTGGAGGGCACAGTTCAGTGGATAAAGCACTTACTTAACATGCAGAGGGTCCTGATTTTGATCTCCCAGCACCACGTGAAATAGCTGGGTATGATGGTGCATGCCTGCGATCCCAGCACTCAGAAGGAAAGCTGGGACAGGAGGATTGCGGTGAGTTGGGACAAACCTGGGCTGCACAATAAGCTACGCACTAACTCGAACTCAGACTACAGAATGAAACCCTGTCTGAAAAAAAAGCACGTGAAAGACAGTGAAGACGATCTATCACGATGTTCCATTTGAGAAATAAAGCAACTAACACTCAAGGGAAAGAAATCACCTCTTACTGGTCTTGGCAAAGACCTGGAATTGGGTATTCAGACTGTCTCCTAGACCCCCAAGTGTACACTGTCTTTTCTACCTGGTGTCTAGAACAATGATGGTCACTGTGTGGGGCCTCAATGTTTATTGAATAAATGAACAGTGTCAGCGTGGACTTTCTTTGTTTCTACCATAAGCCACTTGAAGGCAAGGATTACGCTCTAATTACTTTGTATTTCCAGCAATGCCTAGAACAGATCTTAAGCTCAAGTCAAACACCCCAGCAGACTGGTTGAATTTGACTTGGAAGCAAGAATGGCGGTGCCTGATGTGTGCGCTAGAGTAGATGTCCTCTTCTCCTTCCCGTCTCTTGAAAAATTTGTCTCTCAATGTATATTTTCTTTATAAGTACTTTAGGCTCTTGTTAAAAGTATCTACTAAGGTTCGTGTGTCTGTGTTCAAAGTTTTGATTTTATTTTGCCTCTGATACTGGTACGTGAAGGTGTATGCATGTTTTAGAGAGCTTAAGAACTTGGACAAAGCTATACAGAAGCATGTGTAATGTCAGGGGTTTGGATCTAAATGCCATGCCCCAGAACCCGTGTTCTTTTAGGTCCTGTCAAAACCAAGATATCACTTTAACACCACCCATTAGGACAACAAATGAAGAGCGAGAAATCATGATGAAAAGATAACTTAGCAGCCCAGTTGGTGTCCTTAGGTAATATCTCATGTCCCTAATTTGTTCATGGAGAAATACCATTACAGACAATTTCAGGAGAAAGAAAAAAAGTTACAGAATACTTTTTCCATTTATATAGTAATCACTACCTTTTGCTCTTAAGTACTCTAGTGCGTATGTAAAATGCTACTACCCTTAGACATTTCAAACTATTTCATTATCAAGTATAGATGTCCAGTTCAATTTGAAGCAGGAGATAATATTTTATGAGTCCTACAGTCCAGCCAGCTTTTTTTCAAAAAGAAAATAAAAATGTGAGAATACTAGTTCACAGTTTGCACTGCCAGAATATTGCTTTCATGTCTTCTAGCGAATAAATAGGCGCATGCCTTTGTTCCATCTACTGTGCTGTTGTCACGTTATTTGCAGTATGTAGTAAAACTCAAGGAGATATGTCTCTTTTGTTTCCAGTGTGACCCTGTACAAAAGAGAAGCTATCTGCTGGCCAGTCTGATATTCCAAGAGAGAAGGGCTGTCATTGAAATCTTGCGTACTATCAAGTGGGAAAGCAGACTTATATTGCAATTACTTCCCTATTAGCTGCTGCCCATTGCTCCTGACAGGTAGAAATTAGATCTCACTAGGTTGCCTACAGATTAATGAGTTCCAAAATTGGCATTCAATTGTTTGGGAGTGAAAGGCAGAATGGGAGGTAGATGCAAAAATCTTTCTACACCTGTGATTAGAGGATCTTTTCTTTGATTTCATATTTTGCTTCTCTTCTTGGTATCGCTTGGGTGATAACTGACACTTCTATCGGAGGATTCCTTTCTGCACAGCAGAAATTTGCAGCTGAGGCAAGGCCAGAATTAATAATTTGCGTGAGCAAACACACAGCTGCTGTTTGTGGAGAGAGATTCTATTAACGAACAGTGAATTCTCGTAATTAGCCGAGCGCTTTCTGCAGCTGCCCGCCTGACCCCCAGACTACACAAATTGTGGGTGGTGTTCGGCCTCGAAATCCATCTTACCTAATTACTATAAGCATGTTCCTCGGGTCCTAATGACGGCAAAAAATTAGACATTTCTTATGCATTCAAATGCTCTTCTTATTAGATTTTCCTTTGTACCTAAATTTATATTTGTCTATTAGCATTTCTAAGAGTGTACAGGTGTAGTTACGTATCAGATGCAGAGGAGTATAATTCTTGTCGTTGGTGGTGCGCAGGCACAAATGTCTGCTCAGCGTTCAGGAGCAAGATCCCCACACACTCCCTGAAAGCAGTTTCCCAAACAGCACTCAGAGGACACAGGGAGGGGCAGTGGTCGCTCAGTGCTTTGTTTCTCTTAGACCCTCAGGTCCCTTTTCACTTAGTTGTCCCCTTTTGTCTCTTTCCCCATCCAATCCCTAACCTCTATTTAATCCAAAGAGAAGAACTTGTCTATGCCATCGTAAGCCTAACCTCATGGGGGCCAGGTTTCCGTTTATCATCTGTCACCCTGAAATCAGACCAACTGTCTGACATTGATTTGCTCATCAAGGATGCGACCAAGCAACCACTCTTGATATAGGCCACCCACATTGCACGGATTCATAGGACATGCATGGCATTAGCTTGTTTCTGTAAACTACTACATTGTCTTTGCAGAAGTAAACTTTGAACAAAGTCTCCATGCTGCCTGAAACACTGCTAGCCTTTGGTCTCTATAACTGTGAATGATGTTTATGTTGGCTGATGCTCTAGAAGCATGTACCTAAATTCTAAATTCATCTCAGCCACATCACGTCTCACGAAACCTTAAGAAATGTCAAAGCAATTATTTTGTAATCACAGCCCATCTACTCTTGGGCACATTCTCATGTGTGTCCTTGGTGAATGTGGCTTTGGCATATCCTTCTGTGAATATTGTCACCCAGGTCTCAGGTGAGACTAGAGTGAGTGCTGCTGAAACTGTGATCTTTCCTTAGCTGTGTATGTGGCCCTTTATTGTTGATGAAGTTGTCCTTCTTGTCCTTTTCTTCCCGCTGCCTTCTTTTAGTAAGTGCCAAATGCTGCTTAAGGTTCTACGAATCCAGTGACGCACAGACTCAGAATCGTCCCTCTTCCTCTTGAAAGAGACCGACAATAAACAAGCATATGTACATATGTAACTTTTAATCTTGAGACACAACACAGTGTGACTTAGAGTATAAGTTCTGGAATCAGATCTGCGGGGTTTACGTTCTACCTTGGAACTATATAGTCTATTTGTGAAAAATGATAATTTGTTGTGACTCAATTTCTTCATTTTTAACATGGGGATAATAAAAGTACATATACTAATTTGATCACAAATGAACCTATACCTCCAAACATTCAGAACGTGATCTTTTGTTTGTAGAGGAACGGTGCTATTATAACCACCATGAAGCAAAAATGAAAAAAAGAAACAAGAGAAATGGAAACACAGAACAAACAAGCAAACAAACATTAAACCAAGCTTCTATGAGAAGGAAGGCCAGAAGCTGCTTTTCGTTGAATGCCATGGGCCAGACTGTCCTTAGGGATACTAGTAAGCAGAGACTTAAAGATTGTCTCTTGAATGAGGTTGAGCTGGTGAGAGAAAGAATACCACTCACTCTCACTGCAGTGGGAGCAGCTTATGCACCGGCTCTAGGACAGGCCATGCATGGTGTATTTCAGGAACTCTGTGAAGCTCTATCTGTGTGGTAAGAGATACACTGTAGATAAAAAAGAGTTGGAAGATTCAATGCTCCAAAGGGAGTGCCTGAAGAATGTTTTAAAATATCCTTTCAAGAAATCAAGTCACAATTCCCTTGTTATTATAACTTACATTAGAATCTTTGAGTCCAAAATGAGAGACAACAGCACCCTCCAAAATGGTTCTCTGAGGAAAACAGATGCGATGTGATGAAGCAGGCAGTCAAGATTTTCTTTTTATCCTTCTCCATCAAGTCCCAAGCCTATTTGTCATATTGGCAGCTCCATAAAAAGAAAGTTTGTATAATGAAGTTGAATTGAAAACCTCATCAGAACTCTAAAAAGATGGCACAGACAAGATGTGCAAATGCAGCCTACTGAATCTGAGCCCAGATAATGAAATATCTGCCACCCTTGTCCCCACCCCAAGTCATAGCTAGCGGTCACGTGTCAGCTTGAATCTCTTATAGCGACTTTGGCTTAACCAGATCTAAGTGGGTGTAGAAAGGGGTACCTCACACGTTTCAGTTAAAGGAGAGAGGTTTCGTATTTCATATAAAAGGATGAAAACCGAAGGAGTATTGGCTGTCAATTACGCAGGCCAGAAATAGCAAGGGACTAACAAATTCTGATACGTAACTCCCTGCGAGGGAAAGGCTATGGTTATATAACTATTTAATGCATCTTTCTTTAACCTCGGTGGCTTGGGGCACCAAGTGAGGTTATTTCCTGTGGCTCTGTGAGCAAAAAGTAGTATATTTTTTAAAAGCGAAAGCCATTTCTCTGGCTTAATTAATTAAGCATTAAATGCATAGGAGGTATTATGTAATGTTTTAAAATATAGGAACATTCCAAATCATCAATTCATATTTGGTCAGAAGCCAAGAGTAGCTCTTTAAAGCAGAATTTAATTAACTTTTCAGTAAATAGTGTGAAGATAAGGAAATTAGTCCCAAGATTTCCTCTGTTGGAGGTGATCTGGGATTCAGGCCATATTGTGGTCTGTCTCTCATCTGTCATCGTTGTCCCCATGAACGAGGGTGAGTGACAGCAATCAGGGCTAAAATTGAATCTCAGGACATACGCTACGTGGAAGCCATTTGAAAGATGCTGCATTTTTTTCCTATTACAAGCTTTTATATCTAGAGCTCATGGTTAGTAATCAAGGTTCCAAGGGTGATTCCTAAGGTGTGATTCTTGAACTTCCATTGGATTTGATCGAAGCGCGCAGAGTTAGGGGTGCAGGTATACAAGACCCCCACTCACTTTTAGCGCCATGACCCTGAGATGAGCGGTCCAGAAGTTCACAAGCCTTTGTTTGAGCCTCACTAAAGTTTAAGGATATGCCTTAAGGCTTGAATTCTGTGTCCTTTTTTTTTTTTTTTTTTTTTTTGAGACAGGCCTTGCTCTGTAGCCCAGGCTGGTCTTGAACTCACTATAAAGCCCAAGCCTGTCTTGCATTCATGGCAATCCTCCTGTCTCAGCCTCTTGAGTGCTGTGATCATAGGCGTGCACCACCACGCCTGGCTTATATGGTGCTGGGGAATCGAACTTGGGTACTTAGCGTTTGACTTAGCACTTGCTAGGCAAGCACTTTAACCACTGAGCCATTCCTCCAGCCCCTGAACTCTGCATTCTTAAGATTCATTCCAGGCCTTGGAGAAAAATCAATCACAAAATGAAGGTTACCATTTATGCTATAGAAACTTTAAAATTTTAATTTTAAAGAATTCATTTCAGTATACAAACTTCAAATACACTTTTTTAGACTGATCTGAACGCATCTTGGGTTATGATTCCCATCCAGATAGAAGCAAGCGAGCTTCCCAGTAGTGGGAGAGAGAGACTTTACCCCTGGAAGGCCACCTCAGGTGCTGGCTGCCTCTCGGCTGGGTGCCTGTCCGGAGCGCAATGCCTCAGGCCAACTAGCCCAGCAAAGGTAGCTTAAATGAAATGAATACTCAGACCTGACTTCTTGACACCTGAAACCAAAACTAAGTATTTCAATTCTTCTTTAATTTAGCAGCTTTGATGCTTCCCCACAGAGTGAGTATGCTTTTGGTCAACTCATTTTTCCAACCCTGAGCCTGGATTTGTCTGATTAAATGAAAAAATGATGATAAATTGAACCTGTGTTGAGAGAAAAAGAAAGGTAGTAATTTTTACAAATGTGTTTGGTTGGACACATAGAAACACATCTAATATATGGTTAATGAATGTTCGACATATTTGGTGGGTGACTCCTTTGTAATAAGTGCCAGTCCGACTTCATTAGGAGCAAAGACATTTATGTGTTCTTAATCTTGTCTCAGCGTATCAGCTGGTTGGTAAGAACTCTAAGACAGCTCAGGCCTCTCATAGCTAAAAGTGAAGTGCGGAGGGAACCTCTTACGTTTGCTTGCATGTAACAGTTCTCAGCTATTAAGGGGAAGAAAAAAACTCTGTTGAAAACTTCGAAAGTTTTTCTCAGGAAATGTGTGTGCACATCTTACACGGCTCACAGGGAAATTCCCTTGAAGACATTTGTCTTTCAGTGGAACTTTACTTCTTGAGTGCTTTTGTTCAGCAGGCCATCCATCCATTCATTCATTCAATGAAACAATATTTAGTGAAGCCTTAGTAAAAGAAACGCTAAATTCTTAAATGACAGTAAGACATGGACCCAGCTTCCAGGAGTTCACTGTTTACGTGTAAAGAAAGTTCATATGTTAGGGAACTAAAAAGAAGCCATGGCAAAGAGAAAGGTAAGAGCAGTGTGAGGTCCTGACAAACAGGGAAGCATCTGCGGAGGTTAGTCTAAGGAAACTTTCTACAGAGAAATAAAAATTGGCCACACCAATGGATGTAGAATCTTGCTGAAGTAAAGAAGAAAATCATTCTAAGGAGGCAGAGTCATCACAGGCAGAAGCCATGGCCAGGTTTATACTGGGCGAGACAAGGGCCAAGGTGGTGGGTGGAACAGAGAGCAGAAAAGGTTATAAATATAAACAAAAGACAAATCATTTAGCGTCTCTTTGCCACGCCAAGAATCTCAGGCTCTACCTGTGTGCAAACAGGGAATGCAACAAGGGAGACTTTAAGCAGGAAGCAGTCAGCTCAAGTTATTTTAGAACATCATGTAGTTTATTTATGAACTATAAACTGACACAGATAAGGAGGAAGGCGATTGATTTGGAGGGGTCACATGTGATCCGAGGAAACAAGGAGGAAGACGGGAAGCAAGACAGGGAGGAGAGTTGGAAAGAGGAATAAATTCTAGATAAATTAACAGAGTTGAATATGCTAAGCCTGGGATGTAATTAAATGAGGACTAGAAAGTCCAAGAGAACAATGACACGTGCAACGGGACAGCCGGGACGCTGAGCCTGTGCTGTTTGTTGAGATTGGAAGCAGGAGGAGTAGCAGCTGAAAATGGGATGCCGAGTACTGAGGAGTTAAAGGCACCTGCAAGTGGATGACAACGAGAGTGACAACAGCAACAAGAGAGGTCGAATTAAGAGTCCCTGTGAGGAGAGAGGAGCAGAGAGGAAAATGTGCATTATAGCCTCATTTATAGCATGGTGGGAAGAGAAATAGCTCACAAAGGAGATAAAGCCAGAACCATGAAAGGAATGCCAGTTTTTATGCTAGACAAAAGAGAAGATTCTAGAAAGAAGGTGTGGCCAATAATACAAGTGATTCAGAGGCATAGACAAGAGAGACCCGCTAACTTTCATAAACTGAGGTCACAGGCAACCTCACGTAGGAAGGAGGACACTACCCGGGCAGACCTGGAGGCGACGACAATCCGTCTGGGATGAATGCCAGCTAGGAACAGCGGCGCGAGCCTGTCATCTCAGCTGCTTAGGAGGCTGAGGCAGGAGCATAGCAAGTTTAAAGATGAACCTGGGTCATTTGTGAGATCAAGTCTCAGAATTATAAATAAATAAATAAAAAACTACAGGTGAAATGCAGCACTCCCTGAATTAAGTCCTCTGTATCATAAGGGAGATTAAAAAAAAAAAAGGAAGTCAGCATCTGATATTTGGTAAGTTTATACAAGAGAGAAATGGTGTATCTTTAATTATTCTTGAAGTAAGTAAAGAAAAACAACATTTGCTTCATATATTTGGTGTCCTTAGCTCTAAAAATCGGAGCTTCTTTTCAACTGTGAAGTGATACAGAGAACAACGAAAAAGTTTGAGGAGTTACAGTGAAGGCACCTAAATCCATTATTTCAGATATAATAAATGATCCAGAATAACAAAAAAGAAAGACAAAAAAATGAAACAACCAAAATTAATTTGTTTTGTAACATCATCCATAGTATTAGTGAGAAAGTCACGGCTGGTCACAAACTTTTCCCCTTTCAAAGATTATAAACAGGAAAATTGACTGTACAGTTTTACGGATTTGGTTTTACATCCCTTCTGACTGAGTGTGTGCATGTGTGTGTGGCTGTCACTCTTTTCCTATGCAGCTGTGGCCTTTGGGGGATCCCTCTCTATTATTCTGTCACCAGTCCCCTACTTCTTGCTCGCTAGATCTGATCAAGGAAGGAGACAGGGCATCCTATGAGAGGAAAACATTAGGCCTGTTTACATATGACAGGTAACTCGGAGCTTTGAAGTAGTGCAGATATCTGGACAGTCATCCTGGACATTCCAGTACATCTAACCTGAGATTGGCATTGGGCACTGAAAAATATTACTAGTCCTCTAGGTGATTGCGCAGAGTCACCACCCTGGAAGTTTGTTCCAGCCACTACTCAAAGAGAGGGATCTGCTGCCACAGGAGACTAGCCAGATTGAGGCGTGGGAGACACTGCTGTGAAACCTTTGATTATGATTATAGCAAAAATCATACTTTGGAATTAGGCAATCTTCTTTTATTTTAATCTTTTCTTTTTTCAGTTCTAAGAAACAGAATAGGAAAAGATAGGCTACCTGGAGGAAATTTTTAAATTATTAGTATCAACTTGTCAAAAATCTTGAAAGTGATATTTTTTGTTCAATATTGAGATGCTTGGGTGTGCACTCATTCAGGTGTGTTTGCACATGTTGACATGGTGCAAGTCTTTCTAGTATTATTTCTGCAAGAACGACTTGATAAGGCAATGGGATACTAAGGGATAAGCATGAACCTACTGACATTCTCGTTGTTGTGGGAATGAAATGCCCAGGTTTTTAAAATTTTTCCCTCTTGCTAAAATGTAATTGTTAAAGAACCCAGCAAAAGAGTAACAAGTCCACGCTGGCTTACAGGTTCTCGCGCTGTATGTTCAGACTGGTCCTGAACTCACTTAATAGCCCAAGCTGGCCTCAAACACCAGGCAATCCTCCTGTCTCAGCCCCATGAGTGCTGCGATTACAGGTTTGTACCACCATAGCTGCTTATATGGTGCTGGGAAATTGAACTTAGGGCCTTGTTCTTGCTGGGCAAGCACTTTAACTACTGAGCACAGCCGCAGACGCTGGCTCGGGATCTTTTTAAGAAAGAATTGAGAGGCAATGATTGTTCTTTGTTGTTTCCTTACTTGGTCAGAAGAGCTAGGAGTGTTGTCTTTCTTAAATCCTTTTCCCTTAAGAAGTGGACATCATTTAGTTTCAGACTAGCAATGGCAGCTTATCCAGGCTCATCAGTCCACGACTCTTCTGGAAGCTTGGTGCGGGAACACTTTCTTCATTCTTACTTTTCACTGTTAACCAAAGCACCAGATTGTTCCAACATTTTGTCTTTGAGACTAAGTTCCACGTAGTTTAGGAAACTTTTAGGAACTCTGTGATGGTTTGGATGTAGAATGTCCCCCCCAAAAGCCTCAGGTCCCTATGGATACTGTGAGGGGTTGGGAGGTGGGTCCTGGCTGGAAGAGGGCAGGTGTGTGGGACTCGACCAGGACAGCCATATGCTGCTTCCGCCCTTCCTCCCAGTCTCTCTCTGTACCACCACGTGGTGAGGATCTCTGCCTCTGGAGCTCTGGCTCTGGCCCTGCCCCCACTCCAGCCCTGCCATGTGCTTCCATCATTTCCCAGCTGCCTACCTGTGAATGGACTGTGTGACCTTCTGAAGCTGTGAGCTACAATAAATCTTTCCTCCCTAAGTTGTGGACGTTGGATATTGAGTCGCAGTGACAGAAAAGTAACTAAGATAGACTCCAAGATAAGAATAACATTTGTGCAGTAAAGACATTTTTAATGCAAACATCCACAGATTAGCAGAAGGGGAATTTGTTAGGCTGGATGTGGACGTTTGCTTTGCAGATGCGCCTACTGGGCAGGTATCTGAGCATGAATATCAGTTCACTGTGATGTTTCATGGCGAGAGAGAGAGAGAGAGAGAGAGAGAGAGAGAGAGAGAGAGAGAGAGAGAACTCTATTTTCCCTGACCAGGAGAAGATGGATGCTGGCTTTTGTGTGCACACTGCTTTAGGCTTCAGGGCAGTCTAGGGGTTCAACAGATCTGTGAAATCCTTTTTTCTCCACTCTCTTTTTATTCATGGGAAGTAACTCATTGGGGTCTCATCTGAGAGCCTTTCTTTCAGGGAAGGTATTAACACCACCAGTAGTTGATGATGTGACACATTGCCTTGAGCTAGAACATTTTAATCATAGAGGCAGACCAACATTTGTCACTCACTTCCTTTCAGTTTGATTCCAAGAAAAGTGAGGTAAAGCAAGAGGGGGATTTCCCCTATGTATATCCCAATCTCTGGAACTTCTGGTTTTCTTTGTTTTCTAAATTACATACCGAGACTTACAGAGATCTATGGCAAACTGCCTCAAGCAAGTTATGATTCAATCTCAAATTTGGGGGACATTAGACAAGAAAAAGGAATTAGTACAGTGACTGTGTCCTTTTTCTCTCTTTCTGTCTTTAGCGTGAACACGCCTCCCCACAATGGCATGTTTCAATCAAAGCTTTGTTCAGCTCCACATTAATTAAAATCAGATGTAATTAAACTATTTTTAGGCTTCATAAAGTGTATCCACAATGTGATTCAGGTTGGGCTTTGAGAAAGAAAGAGCCATGTAAATAAAAATCAATGTGAACTCTCTGAGCTATTGTACATGTCAGAATTTCCCCCAGGTGATGGAACCGGGTTTGAATGAGTTAGCACCCACTCACATCTTTGGTATATGGATCATGAATCTTTAAGATCCAGATTTGTTTACACATGAAAAAGCAAAACACTATTTCAGAGGGAAAAATCACAACCATCAGAAAGCTTTAGGACATCAAATAGATCTTAAAAATCAACAATTTGATGAGTTAACTCAAAATGAATCAGAAACATATGGATTAAATTTCTCTTACCAAACATATGGCTGAAAAAGGAAAAGAGAACTTAGAAAATATGTTTTGAGTTTCCTCAAACTCAAAATGTTTGAAAAATAATTTGAAGCAATTGGTGGAATAAAAACGTGCTTCACGTCATCTAATCTGGTAGAAGCACTCACTGGATGTACATTAATAACATCTCGGCTCTTCAGTGAACAAAACCTAAGAGAGAGTGAACTCCATCCGCACGTAATGAACAGTTGGTTTCGAAACTTTCCAGTATTTTTTTTCCTACAACAACCAAGCATTATTTGAAATGTTCATCAAACGTAAGTCATAGATTTTTTTGGTGAATACTCTATTTTCTTACAGTCATTAGGAAAAAAAAAGACAGAACTGAATTTTGCTGATGGTACATATTTTTCTGATTCCTCTGTGAACAGATAATCAACTACCTTAAAAAAGGTCCTGCACTCAGAATGCTTGTGAGTACTCAAAGTGATAAGCGTACTTTTGTATGCCGTGAAATCCGATGTTTCATACTAAACACGAAGCTCTTAAATTAGTACTACATTTTTATTTCATTTTGAGAATTATTTGGTTTCTGAAATAGTACTGAAATAACTCCATGAAATTATTTAAATTACATTTGGTGCTTACTCATATCTGGTATTTGGATCCTGTGAGACTATATTGGGCTAAGTTAGAGACTTCTTTCTTTATTTATTTTACTTCTTACAGCACTACTAAAATCATTAACTCACTGAGTATTTCACACTACTAAAAATTCATAGTTATAACCGCTAGCTCTAGTTTCGTAAGAGTCAAAGGGAAATGTGCATTCAGACTATATATCTTGCTAGAAGGACCATAAAACTGCCTTTACCCAAAACAGAGGCAAAGACTGACATGTTTTCTCTCAAACCTTCCACTGACTACGGTAGGGTCTCTTTACCAGAATGGGCTGTGGAGACAGAATGGAGACCCAGGTGAAGCACGGGGGAAATGCGTGAGAACAGGCAGCGAGTTCTTTTTATTCAAATATTGATTTGATCCCTTACTAGTTGTATAATATGCAGTGACGTCCTTAACTTTGCAATGCGTTGCTTTCTTTTCCATCTTCAAAATGAAAATAATACTTTTCTCATCAAATGAGATCATGAATAAAATATGCTAAATAGTGCTTGATATGGAGCTAGGAAAAGAAGACATCAGTTTTTTACACTATCACTGATGAACAAAGCCTGAGTTATAGAAATTAAATAAGTTTATAAGAAAAGAACATTTAAATCTAAACTACTATACAAAAGTAAGAGTAAATATTTCTTTACAATTAACTAGAGGCATAGTCTCGTGCATGAGGGCCAAAGGAAATGATTATAAGAAAGAAAAAAATAACACGATTTCTGGTGTTATTGAACCAGTTCACGCGTCTCTTCTAGACCACTTAATACAAGACACTTATCTGTAGAAAGGGTAATAGAATTCTGGTGTAAATTTTAATAATTGCAGTAGTGATTACCTTTAGATCCTGTGAGTTCATTATTGGCTGAACAATTCCAGGGACTCTCGTTAAATGGTCCATGGAATGAATCAGGCATGGAATTAACCTATCTTCAGTTCCCTGAAGCTTATATCCCATGAAGAAGTACTCGTATCGCTTTGTGCCCACACCTTGATCCTTTCACAACAAACTTATCGAAAGGGCTTAAACCCATATTTCTAGGTGAACTGACCCTTAAGTAATTAAAAATAGAAAGGAAAAAATTCCAGGGGCAGAAATTATTTTAAATGATTACCATCTTTCTCTTGCAGCTACTCTAACTGCAAGTGATTATTGGCTCTGCCCTGTGGTTTGGATGCCAATTGAAAGGCAGCTGCCCTGTCCCAGCCTGGGAATTCTCTGCAGGGGATTCTTCAGGAAAAGGGGCATTTTGTGCAATGGAAGGATAAGTACTGGGTTAATAACCACTAAATATAGCTTTTTCCAAAGCTCCAGTGAAACTCAAATAGTGTTTTAATTGCTTAAAGTGTTGCTCTCTAAATGGGGACACTAAATTGGATTTGCTGAATTTGTGAGAATATTCTTTTGCCATATACATTTTTTTTTTTGCCATGGAAAAAGTGGGCACTACTACTTTAGAAGTGTTGTCTTGGAAACCTCTTTGAACAATTTCTCTTTTAGAGACTTGCCACTTATATATTCTGGATTATTTTTTCTTGTAATTCTTCATTAGGGTCTTTAAAAGATTCTGGATTCATTGCATTCAAGAGTTTGCAGGTCATCTCACCCAAGCTCTTGTTCCAAGCATGAGTCATTCACCAAGCCAAATCATCCCACGGTCTGCACTTCCAATGCTAGAGAAATTAGCAGATCCTGAGACAGCCTATTGCTCTTTAGATAGCTGTACTTGTTAGTAAACTCTTCTTTTCCTTTGAGTGAAGTCCACTGCTTTGTAACACCAACCAACTAGCCTAATGGTTTTAACTGGGACCATACAGTTCACATCAAACCCTCTTTCCACAGCCCTAGTACGCATTCCCAATCTAGTCTGAGTCACTTCCTGAGCACTTACTGTGTGCTGACTGCCGTGATCAATTGAGATTATTTCAGCTCTTTTGCCATCTGACTTCCTCTTAGAAAGCTTCGGTGCAGCTCTGTTTTTTCCAAAGGTCAGTACAGATGTAGACCATGATGCCCCTGATGTAGTATGGTCAATGTATCGTATATTAGGTCTGCTTATCCCCTATTGAGGACTGGCTTCTGTGGGGACTAATGAAAAATAAAATTGCATTAGCCGTTGTTAGCTGTTTTTGTACATAACTCAGAAGAACCTTGAAACCCATTAAACTCTGTTTATTTTACTCTTGGTAGAGCTCAGTCCTATTTCATTTCTTGGGTATGATTCCAACTGTTTATCCAATTGTCGATTGACTCTCAATTCTTTGGTCTAACTGCGATCTCAAAATACAAAGGTATTTTATAGCTAGAAGCAAAAAACAATTTATGTCATCTTTGTCTGTCCTAGGTAGACTGACACAGTTATAAAAGAAGTTTACACATGTAACCAAGGGGCACCTCTTAATTCCCTCTGTCACTTCCTAGACTACAGAGCTCTTCTCCTGTTTATGTTAATTTTATTCCAGTAAATGTGCACCTCATGTGCACATTTGAATGTTAATGTTACTCACATAGGCAAGAATATGCAAAGGCTAGAGGGAATTTATTGATTCCCCAAACTTCATTGAGAAATATCTTCTGTCAATCTTTAAAAAAAAATTTCCCGATACTGTTTTCCACTCAATTTCCCCTAAAGAATCAACTTTAGGATTCTATACTTACTGCCATCTTCGTCTTGTTAGATTTAGGCCGTTGTTCTATTTACCAAATCTTTTGGGAACTTTATCATCAAATGTATCAGCTATATTCGCCAGATTTTGCATTTTAGCTATTTGAATCACCTGTTATCAATTAGCAATGTTATTGGGTGGATGTGTCCAACGTTGAATAGTACTAAGGAATTTGTTTCCATTTTAGGTACTGAGTTGGTACCTGTTTCATAATTTCAGAAAGAATTAACAATTTGCCAAAAAAGTCTGTCTCTTGCAATTCACAATCTTAGAACTACAATCTTTAAGAAGCAACACTACCAGGATTTATTACTATTTCTTATAAATAGCTTCAGAATTTTCATGCTTGTTAACTTGGTATAAAACAAAAACATCCAAAATGGCATGGATACCTACAATCAGGAGCCTGAAACACCTCTCTATTTCACGTTGAAAACTTGGACATATATCTTTTCTTCTATTTGTCATATTTTCTTTTTCTCATAAACTTCAAGTAGGTAAAGTGGGCAAACAAATTAGCTCATTGTTTGAAGAGCCTCATGCATAATCTCAGATTGATTTTATGACAGATAACTAATGGTGTGGTATCAACATAATTTATCTTGAGAAATGCGAAAAATGGAATTAAAAAACTTAAGAGACCCAAAGAACTGATTAAAATTCCCCCATATATGGTGGAAGCTATCGAACCCAAAAAGACTCATATACCCCCCCCCCAAAAAAAAATGCTAATCTTCTTCAGGCATTGATTTATTGGATTCTTACTACCAGCTGTTTAGAGGTTACACAAAACACATCAGGCTTTGCAGGTGACCCCAAGTGCTTTAATTCCTATGCATGCATATTTTAACATTATTACAGAAAGGTTTCATTTGCAATTTACAGGCTGAGTAGCAACGAGTCCGTTTCGAAGAGGTCAGTGCTTTCACCATGCCTCCTAGTGATGGAATTATAGTTTAAACAGCTGGAGCTCTGTCCCAGGAGGGACACCGGGGTATGGCTCCTTAACGGCAGAATAAATCCGTCAGACATATTTCATGTGTCTGATAACATTAATAGATACCAGGGCTGTTTAAATATTTAATGAACTCACTCAGAGGCTGTTTACCGAAGGGGGAGAAAGAGCTATCAAAAAAGATGATCACATCCTTTTGATCTACAACGACAACAACAAACCCAAAATCTCAGCCAATTTTTCTTTCTTGTTACAATCGCCATCAGGGGAACCCGTTTGCTCCATGACATGTTTCATTTCCACAGCGTGCAAGAGTGTTTTCAGTTTTGCAGTTCCAAAGTTAATCATTTCCATGTGGCTTCCTACTTAATAGAGATGCCAGAAGTCACAGAAGAACTTTCAGTTGGGATCCAGAAAACGAGAGGGAAGGAACAGTCAGAGACCCAGAGCAAGCAAATGGTGTGCCACGCACACAGCCTCGGAGGCGGCCCTGGGCGATCAGGCGTGGGGCTGTGCCTTAGGATGGAGGGAGCAACAGGAACATGGGCTGTGGCTCCTGGCCACCTCAGCCAAGCGGCTCTGGGAAAGGAGTGCTGCCTGAATTCCCTTTTCTGGAGATAGATGATGATCATTGAAAAAACAAAAATGAAGACTTAGTATTTGGAATAGGATTATGTTAATGGGAGAATGATTTTGTTTTGGTTTATACAATTTCAAGAAAAACAGTCTGAACAGGCAGAATTAAATGATTCTATTCTGTGGTTTCAGATGTCTGTTTGGTCATACAAAAATGAAACAATAGTTAAGTCTCAAATAGTGGGAAAGAGCTGGCACAAGGCCTTTACTCTCTGTTGGTATCAACAAACCTTCTTGTTGGACAATGGCCCATTGCACCTCTTCCAGAGCATTTCTTTCTCAACTGTATCCTCTATAACCTTAATCTAGTTCCCTTTGTGGGATTAGGATCCACCCAGGCCTGGTTTGCAGCATCCTGGTCTGTTCTAACCATGGGTAAATTCAGCATAGATTAGAATGAATTAAGGTGCCTCCTAGACCAGGCTGAAAACGTCTGGCCATTTGGCAATGTAACCTGAAAACTGAGTGTAGATAACAATAAAATGGTGCAATTTTCTTTGGGGACCAAGAGCATATCTTGGCTTAATTAAAAATGGATACATTGTGAACCTCTCAAATGAATACCATTAGCATTATTTATACTCTGTTTTCTCTCAATTCTGTTTTGCTATAGGTTTGTAATTTGTTATAAGAGCATAAGAAAGCAGATGGTGAATTTCCTGAGCGCATAGTGTTGCTCTACTTTTTGAAGGGCTGTCATTCTCAGAAATGAAAGCCTTACACTAGACCATACCTTTCCAAACAAATCATTTTCAAGTATATAAATAGCATAATTAATCACAATGGATATATAAAATGTTTAATCAGTAGCAGATGGACTGAAACAAAGAAATCTTATGTACACAGCTATTGGAAATGTTCAGTGCTGTGTATTTTTGAATCTGTAGAAATAGATTTTTGGGGCCATGGTTTTATGTAGCCTAATTATTAATAGTTTATTCTATATCCTTTTAGGAGAAAAATAAATAAGGCAGAAAAAGAAGAGATTAAATGGCCCATCTAGTTGCTTTTCTCAGAAACCAACAGTGTGCTACCTGGCATAAGGAAAAATTTGACAAAAACGGACATCAAAAATAGAACAGGCTAGATTGTCCAAGTTCTTTCTTTTGTAGTCACTGATGATATAATTGTTTCAGGTTTATAAAAAGAAGAAACCAGGGAGAAAAACTACGTGGGAAAACACAGTTACTGTAAAACAGGCTCAGATCTATGATGCTGATCAGCATTTAAATCTTTTAGACGCATGCACTTTCGAAAAGGGAAATTTCTGAGAGTAAAGGAGCAGAAACCTCCTTTTGGAAACTGTGCCTGGTTTGGACTGAATTCTACAGCAATAAAAACTGAAACTAATTTCCAGATGGAATAAATTGGTTCCAGAGTTTCTGAAACTTTGGCCAGAATGTTGCACAGCTGAAGTTGATCCTCTCTCAGAACTATTACCAAAGGGAGTGGAAGAGAGCGGGAAACGTTCAGAAGGATGCATCTCCTCAGAGATCACAGGGCTGGGCATTCAGGCAGGTTCGCCTAGCTTCAGCTTTCCACTTCTCTGAGTTTCAAAGGTCAACAATTCACATCATGTCTTTGAATGACATGTCCTGGCTGGGGAATGCAATCTGGTCAGGTGATTTTCCTAGTGATGGAAACTTTTCAACATTTTAGATATATGCACCTATTGTTCTATCACATCTGAATCAACTGAAGCAAAAAACACAATGTATGAGGGACTGAAGGTTGATTGACAAGTCTTCTCTCTCTCTCTCTCTCTCTCTCTCTCTCTCTCTCTCATTCTTATTTAAAGCAAAAGGTACGTTGTTAATACTTTCTAGTAATCCTTAAAAAGAAGATTCTACACTCCAGATATTTGCTCTCTCATTTGATTGTCTTTGTGATGAAGATGCCTAGGAAAGCACCTGAGGACCCTTGTCACACTGGGCCATTGGGAAAGCGGTCCCATTGGGAAAGTGGTCCCATAAGCTTCCAATAGTTAGGGTCACATCGACAAGGAAAGACTTCCTGGAAAATTCTTTTACTTTCTAACAAATTAAATCCCCAATATGAAAGAAACTCTGATTTGTGAAAGATAAGTGAATTTCCATTTGGGAAATGTTTAGAATCTAGGTTACCTGAGGATGCTTCTGAATGTTTCAAGTGTTTTTTATGGCTCTCTGTGGGTTTCTTTCTCTACTTTTTCTGTCAACCTGTTTTAGACAATTTTGGGTGGTCAAGATCTAGTTCATGTTTGCCATTGTCTTCTTCCCCCCTTGTTGGGAAATGTTTTGAATTCTGGATTTCTTTTTGGCAAATCTGTAAAATCTCCTCATCTAGAAGTTTGTAACACATCCTCCAGCCTTACTGAAAATCATGGCAGGGCCTGTTTCTCGGCAGACTGACCTGCTCCTGCACGGAGCGTTTCTCCTTCTCTCCTTCCCCACCATACCTTTTCCTATGGACTCCTTCATATCATTTCAGTCTAAGCCACCCATCCAAAGTGACATTCTACTGCAGTGTTTTTCATATTTCCGCTTTTCTAGTCAGTCTTTTCTTAAAAACGATGCCAGTTTTTGATGGCAAGGTGTTTTGTTCCTAGCCGACTTGCTACATAAATAGTAGATGCTCAAATAAAATGTGTTGAATGGATGAAATCCAAACGCTTCCAAGATCAGTCTTCATCGACTCATCTTCTTTGACATAACCCCTGTTCTAAGCCTCTTTTCTTGTTCCCCAGTCACATCTTGATCATTGTCACCTCTTTGACTTTGTTTGTTTATTTATTTATTATTTATTTATTTATTTATTTATTGAGACAGGGTCTCTCTCTGTAGCCCAGGCTGGTCCTGAACTCACAGCAATTCTCCTGCCTCAGCTTCCCTAGTGCTGGGATTACAGGTGTGCACCACCATGCCTGGCTTAGGTGGTGCTGGGGAATCGAACTTGGGTACTTGGCACTTGACTTACAAGTGCTCTAACCACTGTGCAATTCCTCCAGCCTTACTTGCATTTTTCTAAATGAGAGATACTTATCTCTTCCGCAAGCGTGCCTGGCTGTGCGCATCTGAGATCACTGGCCACACATCAGGAAGTGCCCAGCTTCTCCCTCACAGTTATCTCTGCCAAAAGTCTATTGGTTGTACTCCCCTTCAAACTTCTCACCAGAACGAGTAATGTGAGTGTGAGTTCTAGGCCAGCCTGGGCTACATAGTGAGTTCAGGTCGATAGAGTGAGACCATCTAAAAATAAATCAATAAATAAATCTCACCGTCTTTTTCATTACACACTGTTACTTAAAATAAATCTTCTTGGTGTTTTAACATTTTTTTGAGAAGAAAGGGAATGAGGAAAGGCCTCAGGTGCAAAAGGTTGAATTAATTATGTTCTATTTTGTTTTTGTGTGAATTTACTATTTATCTCCCAACAAGATTGCAAGATTCTTGAATGTGAGAACTTCATGCCTATCTCTAACATTCACAATCCCTAGCACAATGTTAAGCATGTGGGAAATTAATACTTTATGTGAATTAAGTAATTTTAATTATAACTCTGTAAATGAACTACATATTATAATAGAAAAGGCATTGCAAAATAACCTCATAAATTAAAAAAATGGCAAAACTCACCAGTTGAAATGGCAAAATTTCCTGTCAACATTTAAACTAATGACCATGCTGTGGTTAGGACCAAATGACCTATCAGTCTGGCTCTCCCAGTGAAAAACACTTCTTCCCACTTAAAGAGGACATTAAACCCTTCAAAACCACTGAGGCACCAGGGCCAGGAATTTGCTACACAAGATTATAACACACTAAGTTGTACACAAGTAGTCTTAAATAATTCATACTTTTCAATGTGGTTTATTTAAAACAAACAAGTAAATTATTCACCTGAAGATCTATTCCCTCCTTCTCTCTCCTCCTCCTATCCTCCCCAACACACTTATAAATTATTACGTTGGTAACAATGGTATGCTGGTCTCTAGAGATGTCCGGTGGTTTCTTCCTGAGAAAGTTGCATTTCTAGGTCATAAATAAAAGTACTATAGTAAGAGTAATTTAAAAAACTAAACTACTTAATATTAATGCTTTTTTTCCAGTCTACTCTTCAATTTTCCCATTTATAAATTTATTAATGCAGAAATGGTTCTAAATTTAATAAATATGATTTTAGAGGGAAATACAGTTCAATGAAGGTCCTTAATCATTCAGTCTATACTTTCAAATTGTTATATCTTTCTGAAATCAAATTTTATACAGAAAACCTTGCCATCTGAATTCTATGTAGTCCATATAGTCACATAAAACTATGGTACAATTTATATTTCATATTTAACAAATATGACCTAGAATATTGCTTTCTCTGTCACCATGGAACCCTGCATCTCTCTCTGCTCAAAGATGGCTTCTCAGCATACACACCTCAGGAGGTCTCCATATAGACACTAACTAGAAAGAACATTTACCTGAAATCATTGACCTTAGCTTCATTATTGGACAATCCCATAGCATATGCTTGACACTGTCATGTTAGTCCTATAGGTAATTACAATAAACTTGCAATGCTATTTGGTGAAAGAGTAATGCTGAAAGGCTTAGATAGTAGAACTACGTCTGCTAATTCTAGTTGCATGAGCGTTTTGTTTTACATCGTGAAAGCAAGAGTAACAATATGAAGAAAATATACTTATTTATTATTTGGTTTGAAAATAAGTTTTATTTTCCTCTCATCATTTATCTATGAATCTATAAGATCCAATATAGCTTATCTCAATCCACTAAAAAGCCAATATAAAACAAAAATATTTAAAGGTTTAAGTATTTATCAAATATTTTGGAAAGATAAAAATCATGACAATGTTTTCTATAATTATTTATTTTTTACCTCAGCTATTCCAGTTGTCTTCTCATTCACTAGTTGCATCTCTTAGTAAGGGCCCAAATTTTGAAATCAGCATAAATGATAATAGACTGTATCATGTCATTAAATTATAGTGCAGACTTCTACAGAATTGGAGACCATCTCTGAAAGACAAAGGACAAAAACTCTTAGAAGAAAGCACACGGTGTTCCCACTGCCAACACAGACGTCAGAAACTCAGTGGTTTCTGCTAACTTTCACCAAAACTGGGAAAACAATGAGAGATACAGGGGAACTTTAACAATCTGGCTGACAAAATACAGCATCATTCAGGCAGTAAAACAGGACACCCAAGGCGGACACACCATCCTCTGAGAAGCAGAAGAGCCTTGAGGTTCCGGGAACAGGCCTGGAGTTCGCTTTGCCTGATTCCACTTTTCTAATCTAGTGACTTCAGCCTTGGGCAAGCTACCGAATTAAGATTTTGATCTTTATCACCTTTACAAAAAGAATATCATACAGCAACTCTCAGAGTTGTGATGTTTGAATGTATTAATCTTTTCTCTTAGAGTGTGTTTCATGATATTTTATGAACAAAAACTGTGTCAAACAAAGGATGACCTCCTATAAATTTTCAAACATACACCAATCTCAAAAATATGAACACTGTGGCACAATTCAGATGAATATTAAATAGTATTAGTATTTATAATGTTTAACTAATAAAAATAAGCCTGGCAACTGCCAAACTCATATACTAAATGTTAGCAGTTATTATTTTTAATGTTCAGGTAATAAATAGAGTTAAGAATTATCAGTAGGATGCATTAATATTCATATTGTCTCCATTTTTTCAGATTCTGTGGAAGAAATACTTGTGTTTCTTGATAAAATAGGATCATTGAGAAGATGTTTTGCCTAGTGATGAGAGCTGGTGTCTCACTGATTATATACAATATATATATGTGTGTGTGTGTACGCACACACACACACACACACAGACACACACACACAGACACACACACACACACATATATATATATGGTTACCCCAGAGAAGGGCTAGTTTGGAAGTGCCTTCTTTTCAGCATTCTTTGCAAAATCCCTTAAAACTATGCACAGTTGGAGGACAGAACCTTTCCTGGTGGGTGAAAAAAGCGGCCCTTAGCTCAATTTACAGGAGGCCCTTGTCCTTCGTGATAAACAATTCAGTTGAAATAGAAGAGTTAACAGTTTAGACTTTAAAAATCACAGAAAATAAAATCAGTTTGCTGATATTAGCAACTCACCTTTTACTATTAACAAAAATCAGTATTTTATGGTCTCTCTCTCTCTCTCTCTGTGTGTGTGTGTGTGTGTGTGTGTGTGTGTGCTCCTGTACAGATGTGTGTATCTTCATTCATACATCCTCACAATAAAACCGAGGTGACATTAATACTTTAATAGAAAAGTAAATAAATACCTGAATGCAGTAAGATCCTTCTCCTCAGCAGGATGGATAAATGAATGCAGAAACAAATTAGCAAATGCAGTGCATAAATTAAATAAATAAGATAGCAATCTTAAATTGAATGGCTGAAAAAAGATGTCACATTTCAGGCTAAGTGTCAGCTTTGTCGACTCAGAGTCAAGCACTTTTGGACAGGAAATCATATTGCCTAACAGATTAACTGAGAAAGAACAGGGTCTGTTCTGTCACTAAAACACACCAGCAAACACTAAATGGTGAGACTTGTTTCCTTGGCTCATGGCAGTGAGGTCGGGTCCCTCCCTTGCTAATAGCCAGTGAGCCAATGAATGGCCGACCATTAATGGATGTCTTAAGTTAGGGGAGGAATCAGGTTTCTCAAATGAATGTTCTTTCAATGTACTAAAAGGAAATGATCGGCAACCTAGAACTAGAATGGCTCTTACATTAAAGGGCTGTCTTTACATCTTGAAAAGTGCACCGCTAGTTTAGTGAAAAGGAAAAGAAAGATGACTAAAGTCCTAAAGGACAAGGAGGAAGCATGTTGTGGTGACAAGTTGAGACAACCCATCCTCATTCTCCTGATGGCCAGATGCTCAATGTTGGAAACAAGTAGAGTTCTCAAGTTCAAAAATATCAAAATAAAATGTTATTACCATTAAAACGATGAGTGAAAAGTGATGACACTCACATAAGTTCAGTTGCATAAGTTCTTATGCATATAACCAAAATTTACTAAATGGAAAGGCAAGAATCTGGCCTTCTAGGTCTCCACATACACGGTATTATCATAACACAGCCAGACAAGGGTAAATCTGTAGAGATTCCCAGGGGTTGAAAAGGGATTTCTGACCATCGTGTAAGATTTCCTGGATCACTGGATATGTGATATTATTGTGCTATTTTCTCTTAACCTGTAAGTACCTACCTCTATTGCAGGCACAATAAAACTCAGGAGAGAGATAGTTGATGTAGAAAGACACTTAATCACAACAGGGTTCCCACTGTATGGCGTCAAGCCCCAATCCCTTTGCCAATTCCATTATCTGGTAGAAAGTGAAAACCTCCTTTGAGGAGACTAGAATCATAACCTAATGGTATTTGTCTGCTTTTTACTTAAAAATAAAACATACAACGTACAAGTGGGGGTCGTTGTTTCATCTTTTGCCATGTCCTGTGCTGCTGATTCAAGGACAGAGACACTCGTTCACCTCACAGGGGACTTAGTAGCACGTGGAGAAGGCAGGAGACATGGCAGGAATATCTCAACAAGTGCTCTGCACGGACCAATTTCCTTTTGTGAATTTTCTTCGTGCATTTCTAGCCTTTGCGTCTTTCCAATTTTAAAAACCAGTGGATGTTTGGCTCTATTTCTCTCCATAATCCCCATCAAAGCCGTGAAAATGTTTCATTTTCATTCACAATGAATGCGTGGGCTCTTCTGGTCCGTGTATGCAGGTCTCAGAAGCTCTCCCACCAGTGACCTGTGGATAAAGTAGAGTTGTGATACCGTCCTCAGATGTAAGTACCTGTGTGGAGATGATGAAAAGCAGAAATTAAAATGCTGCCTTTCTTGATAATACATCCAATTCGAAGCCACCCATGATGCCTCTCATATCATCTGCTCTCCTCTGAATTTACTAATGCTATTATGTTAGTAGCAGTGAAGAGTAAATGGATGTAGATTTTTATTTTCCTCTGAGCCTTAGTATAAAGTGTTTCTAAAAACACATTGTATTTATGAAAAATGAGCATGCACACATGCGCATGTCTACCTATGCCAAAGCATTTTCTATATTATAATGAGATGCATCTTTCTGGATTTTCTGCACAATCAGACTGTAATTAGGCATAGGAAGAAGCAGGTAAGTGCATGAGATGCATGTTTAATTAAAAGAGAAAATGCTGGTTAAGTATCAATTTGTATGACATTCAGTTTACAAGGAGGTTTCAGAAAGCTACCCTCTCCTCACGTATTTCCTTTTATCTGTGTGCATTTGCGCACACGTATGTTTTCACACTGAAGTCATAGTCTCATTTCATATGCTAGAGTTGCTGCCACACGTCCTGCCTCCATCCAAGAAAATGTTGATGTATGTTGAAAAGCTCCACGAAAAATAAAACGCTTGCATAAATTCATGTAGGGCAAATAAAAAAAAAAAACCACCCAGGACCCAGCAGGCTGAGTCAATGTATAGCTTGCATATGGAAACAATGACATGACTGTTTACTCACTGGTTTAATGATATTCACTTTCTCCTAATGGCAACGTGAAAATGTGAGTACCAGATGCTGTGCCCAGAGCAGAAAAGAGAGAACAGGGAAAGGTCTACAGTAAGGAATTTATCCTGACACCAGAATGTAGTGTAACTCTTCAGTTTATTAACGCCATGGTGTTTTTTCAAGGAAAAAATACTTTGATGTCTGCAGCTTAAATTTCCATATTTTTATAACAGTTCAGCAACAAATTTACATATTTCCTGGAATCTGCAGATATAAAAGCGGTAAAACACTCCAGGCATTATTAGACAGTAGATTATAACCCATTACTATTGTTTCAATTAGCAATGTAAAAGTGACCTGCAGGGTTCAGATGACCCACTAATGGATTTAAATGCTTTCAAATATTAATGCAGGTTTTCTAAAGATGAGTCCCAAACCCATTATTCCTGGAACAACTATGAGCTGAGAAGCTGGCAATGATTGTGCATTATGTGGAGAGGCTCATGGTTAATTAAATGAAGACCTAGCATTACACTATTCACTTTAGTGCTACAAAATTATTTCTCATTGATTTTTACATTCTGAGTCCATGATTCAATTTACTTCTGCAATTTGTGTTGCCGTGTCAATAAAAGAGAACTGCTCAGAGATGGAAGCATTAGAGACTGATAAATACATTAAGATCCAATGAAAACTGCCGTTTTCCTATTGTTTTCCTCTATTGAAATATCATTTGTAGCAGCACTTTGTTATGTATTATTAATACAATTTTTGTTTGCTTCCATCTGCTCTCGTCTCCCCTCTTCTATTCAGAAACTGGAATGTTAGTGATTGCTGGAGGGCGAGTAGCTAATTTTTCAGTAACAAGTTCTCTCACTATCAAGAACAAAAGCACCATCAACACAAATCTGTTATTTCATGTTAAATGAACTAGAAGGCCAGATTCTTCATCAAAGGCATGTGAGGAGCGCTCTGTGTAGATGTGTGTGTCTCTGTGTGTGTCTGTTAATTTCTCATAGTAACAGAGTAAATGACACTACTGTTTGTTAAATAATGAAGCTAAAAAAAAATAACAGACAGATCTAACCCCTTATCCAATTCATGCAATGCAGATATAATTTGGTACATTTATGAAATGCACATCTTTCATAAAAAAATAGTAGAACCCATTTTGCAATTGAATTTTCATGTGACTTTTCTCTGTAAACTCTTTTGACTCAGTTCTCATAAAAACTAAGGTTGTAATTCAAATTTGCTTTAGTGTATTTTTTTACATCAGAATGTCTAAAACTTCAACTGCAGTTTTTTATGCTTAAAGAATTCCTGAGGCTGGAGGAATGACACAGAGGTTAAAAGCACTTGCCTAGCAAGCACAAGGACCTGGGTTTGATTCACCAGCACCGTCTAAACTGGGTGTAGTGGCACAAAGCTATGGTCCTAGCACTCAGAAGGCTGAGGCAGGGGGATTGCCATGAGTTCAAGGTCAGCCTGGACTAAATAATGAGTTATGACCAGCCTGGACTACAGAGTGAGACTCTGTCTCAAAAAAATCTCAGATGTGATACTTTTGCATAATTTTAAACTTGTAGTCCAGACAGTGTTGTGGTATATACTATAAATTTAACCTTCCCTAAGAAGAGCAGACTCAGTAGTCAAATGTAGCCATCAGTAGCTTTAGCCTGGGACTGCTTCACTGCCATGGACAGTGCCACCTGAGCTGTCCCCCCAGTGACTGGTCACATCTCACACTGTGTTTGAATCTACACTCTACCCCAAACACGGAGCGCTATGGAATCTCCCTGATGAGCCATCCCTGAAGGAGTCATCTTGCATTGCCCATGCCTTCTCCTAACAAGATCCTTCCGTATGACTTATCAAATTGAACTGAGTTGGAGATGAGGATGACTGTTGATATATAATGTGAAACATAAAACATTTTTTATTGAAAACCACTTCACAAATAGTCTTAAGAAACAGCAGTTCTGTACACACAATGTAATTACCATTTTATTATAAATGACCAATACATACACGTTTATATGCATTTCCCTATTAAGATATAACTTCTTTTTTAAAAATACAGGACTCATTCTATAGTCCAGGCAGGTGCTGATCTCTCTCTGAATCCCAGCCTGGCTTTGAACTCACAGGAATCCTCCGGCATCAGCCTTCTGAATGCTAGAATTACAGGAATGCACCACTGTGTCCCACTTCTATGGTGCTAGGGAATCAGATTCAGGGCCTTGCACTTGTTAGGCGAGTAGCCTGTTACGCTATTCCTCCAGCCCCAATATGTGACTTCATTAGTCAATGAATGCTAATTTCAATCAGTTGGCTGTTTTTGACTATCAAATTGTTGAAGCCCTGTACTTGATATTGGTGAACAGAAGTGGGGTGTGCATGGATACACTTGTATCATTGCTGAGATGGGAAAGGAGGGACCAGAATGTGAAGGAAATATTTAAATAAAAACCACTACCAGAAAACATGCTTTGCCATTCTTCTCCCCTAGAGCATCCTCACCCACTTCATCTCATTCTTCTTGTCACTTTCTGAAGCAGTTCTGCTAATATCGCCGTGTCTTTTCATGAGGTGTTTTAAAAAATGAATGTCATGTACTTTCTCTAATACGAGAGACCCAAAAAACAAGCATTTTATAGACCCAAATGTCTGTGATATTGGGGTTTGGGAAGTGGGAGAGGGTGAGGGAGGAACAATAAAGGAAAGGATTGTAATGTCGTTGTGATATATATGTGCACAAACTCCTCAAGCTCAATGCAACCACTGTGTATCACACACACACACAAATACACACACACACACTAATAAATATTGGAAAAAATAAGATTATTGATGCTGCTGAGCACCATTCAACCAAAAGCCTTCTACATGTCATTACTCAATGATTTAAAATAATATGTAACAGATTTTTAATAATAAGGAGAGACACAGGGTATTAGATTGGATAAAAGTCATCACACAGAGACACACATTCGTAAGTGAAAAAACTATGTATAGCGGGCACTATAACTTCTTATTTGATATTTCATGATAGGATAGCTTTGGATATATCTCAAGGGATTAGAATTATAGTTTGGAATAATTTTTCATATAAAATAGCTTTTGTTGAGAGCAATTAAAGTGTTTTAAAAAGCTACATATATGCAAATTCACATATAAATGAATGGAAGGGTAGCCTGGGGAAACATATATCAAAATGTTGACAGAGTTTTTTTTTTTTTTTTTTTTTTTTTGGTGTTGTATTTTCAGTTACTTTTTTGTGTTTTTTTTAACCTTGGTATTTTAAAATAAGTCTATACATTACATGAATAATGCATTTTAATAGTTAAAATATAATTAAGGATAGTTTAAAAATTATCCCTCAAAGAATCTAAGTGAAAAAAAGTCCTCTGAAGAATAGGAAGACAGAATAATTAGGACACAGAAAAAAACAAAAACCCGATTAACCTGCCCAAGTGCCTGGATTCAAATGTAGCTTTCTGAGCTACTACCCAGTTGAAGGATTCTGGGAAATGTGTTTATGTCTCTGAGGTTTTGTTTCCTCAGCAGAAATGGGCAAATGGAAAAAGAAAATGCCTGGGCTAGTTGCATCAGGCTATTAAGATGTCGTGGCTCCTGAGAGAGCTGCCAGTGCCCTGGATGTCATTGATTCCTTATCCCCTAGTTCACTGCCCGATTCACTATTTCAAGCCATATAAACACTTGAAACCCAATATAGCTTTTCCCTTACAGCATTTTAAAGAATAATTTTCATTAAAACGAAATATACCTTTATGGAGAGAACAGAGCAACAAGTAATAGAGCCATAGTCGTCAAACATTGCCCCCGATGGTTAGTAAAACATCACCTGAGAGCAGGAGCTCTTGGCTGTGTGGGCCCGGTCTTGTTTTTCTTACCACAACATGACCTGCGTGTAGACCTGGTAGGCCCATATGGTCAGGTGGATTGACAAGGCAAGGGAGCATTTCAAAATTTAGGCATTGTGTGTTTAATGAATGTTTATTCACCATCACTGGAGCAAATTGAAATAAGTAACTAGTACATGATTGTACAACTCTTTGGCGATTACTTAGCTGTTAAATAAAAATGGTGTAATCCTAGAGAAGACAGCTGCAGCTCTTAGATGCCTAGCACACTGGGTAGCCAGGCAGGAGCTCGCTCTCCCTTGTCCAAGCCCTGCCACTCTTTCACTGTGTGTCTTAAAGTTACACAGCTCGGATCCTGCTCCTGATTTGCGACTCTCGCGAGATGCTGATGAGGGCCACCGGCAATAGCACTTCCGGCTCCTCACAAGGTTCTCTCTTGGGACACTGAGTTTTTAAGTTTCTTTACACTACTACTTAGTCTCCTCAAGGTGCTGTAATGGTCACAGTAGCCAAAGGGTGACTCCAAGGAAGAATACATTTCTAAAACATGGCGTAGGTCCTTGCTGGTCTGTCAAGTCATCACATTTACAAGAGCTCGAACTTTAGGGTCTGAGTACTTCCATATACTCACCTTCCAATGGGACGACACACATTGTAGGAATTGTGCACTAAACATACAGACAGTGTTTTAATCAGGGAAATCACAGAATAAGCTCGAAAATAATTTTTTTCTTACTTCTCTTACTACTCCCCTATATCTCCTAGAAAAGATCTGGACAAGGGACCACATCTAAGAGACCATTTCAAGGGACCACATCTAAGATGAGACAGGATAAATTGGAATATTTATGAGGTAAATGGGCAGGCCAAGAAAAAAACAAGGTTCAGATTACTAAAGCTATGACAATAGTTGGCTAAAGGCCTTTTATGAGTGCTCCCTTTCTTGATATGAACAAGCAGATTTGAAGTATTCAGGAGGGATAGTTTCATGGCTCAATGAAACCACAAGGATATCTGGGATCTTCAGTTTATCTTGCTCATCTGCCAGAGGGGTGCAATGAATTGCTGTGCTTCACAGCTGGATGCTGAAGTTAAACCTTTGAAGCCCCATGGTTCTGGAATCTCCATCTTATATTGACTTTTCTTAGTAACTTTGAATATACTATCTCTAAATTAAATTAAAAGATAAACTGCCGTGTCCTTTACTCTTAGTATATATACATAGTAAAAGAGGCATATTTCTTGCAATATTGTACTTTTATAAATTACATTATATATCAGACTACATAAACCCACACTTTTAATTTTTGACCAATAGACTGCTGATCCCAAACTTACACATACTGATATTTTTATAGGGAAATTCAAGGCTCCATGTGTGATGGATTTCCCGCAATGTTCTGTAGTGGAATGACCAATGCTGGGCTGGTATTAGGGCAGGGCTGCTGAGTGGGAGTTGCGCTGTTCCTTGGTTCTAGGAAGCACAAATGGAGAATCTCATTATCTTCTCAAGGAATGTCCTTCATTTATTCATTTGAAAAAAACAGCATACAGAGCTAATTGGACACAAGGGAGCTTCACCAGCAGAGTGATCTTTATTATGGGCTCTCAGTTTAGGTCACAGTCGTAAATTGTACATTTCCAAGTTAACAGGAAATAAGACCCTCTTCACACTTGGCCAAAACTCACATGGTGTCAGTTTTGTCATTGTTTCTGCCTACATTATCTTTGCTTTTATCGTTAAGCTGGTAGACGCTGAAAGAATTAACAAGGCATGGACATTGAACTAATTGCAACAAATTAACTAAGAGGAAGTAACTAGAATGAAATACAGTGAAATTAAAAAAAATAGCATTTCGCAACAGAATAAGGATATTTTATATTTTCTCCTGGTTCTCACAAATCTGATAATTTTGTTTGAAAGTTATAAGATTAACATATCAAAGGAAAAAATCAAGAAAATAAGTCTCTAAAATTGTCCCCTGTACTATACTATAAAAGCTATAAAATCTAATTAGATAGTGGAAATTCAATAGAAATTATTATAGCCACAATGAATTAGAACACAATAAATAGTATGGATTTTAGAAATTTATTATCTAAGATAGATGGTGCGTACATTACTAAGCTATGTAGAAGTCATCTAGAGAAATATTTATTCTGAAGTGAACTAAATGAGGCTGCTGGAGTTTACTAAGGTCTCCATAAGGATACTAAGACAGAAAGAGGGAGAGGTCTGAAAACAGAATGAATAGAACTCTTAATTTCAGAATTCACAAAGAACAGAATACGTGTGTGTCAAGATGCTTTGCATAAAAAGATATGTTTTGAATAGTTATATAAATAACGTCACTTTTCAAATTCAATGGAAAATACATTTTTACATAATATGATCTGAAAAGGAAAACTGAATTTTGTGCAGAGCTGGATGTGAATTCATTTCCTTTGTTATGGCTTAAGTAGCCCCAGCTTCTCACCTCTAATCACCACAGACTCCTTCTGGTTTAATTATGTTTCAAGTTCTGAAGATGAGCTAACCACTTACACAGGGAATTTGACTTGCATTGATCAGGGGAAAAAACAGAAGAGAACAGAAAAGAGGAAAACAATGATTAACCATTTAAATGACTACCACCTTTGCTTATTAAGATGATATTTTTCAGGCAATCGGCACGAAGCACCCTAGTTATGGGCAGGATGCGAGAGGAGCCCTCAGCAAAATCAAGTGCAAATAATGTTAGAAATTGTCTTTATGTAACGCACAGCAGGGTCAGAACACGTCCACCTCACTTCAGGAAGCTGTACCTTGAGAGACTGGGGAAAAAACCTTGCTATAAAGAGCAGAACAATTGGACTGGAAACATGGCTGTGCATCGTATCTTTTCAACTAACTAAAAATACAAATTCTTTAGCTTACCCTTGCAACTTTAATTGCAAGACTGATTATATCACAGAAAAGCAAACATGAGATTAAGCCTGAAAATATGTAAATTACTTTGGACATTAAACAACAACAAAACTATTGAGAGTACAACATCCTTTTTATTTATATATTGAACATATGTTTTTAAAAACATATCCTGAAATATGTACTTTCTATTTATTGACATAGCGTAGTGTCTAAGAAAAATAGCTGCAAATCTGAAACGTCACTTGGTATCATTATCAGAGTCTGGGAGAGGACTACTGATCTTGTGTTTTGTGTCTGTTTTGGTTTGTTTCTTTTCCTTCAATAGTGAAGTTTGAACCCAGGGCTTTGTGCACACGAACCATGTGCTATTTTACTGCGCCGGTCCCTCGCCCATGCTCTTTGTGACATATTTCCTACTCTGAGACTTAGGGAAAGCGTACAAAGCCATATGTGCGCTTATTTTTAGAGCCTAGATACTAAACTAAGCTATCTAGATACTAGCTACCAGCAGTGGTGTATCAGCATGAAAGAACTCGATAGTGGGTCATCATTTTCAGAACCATAAATTTTGATATTGGTTTTAGTTAGCTCTATGGAACTAACTCACGTCTATCCTCAAATATAAGATTTCTTGGATATGATTTCAAATATCCAAGTTCCTAGTGTTCAATAAGAAAATATAACTTTCTCTGGCTAGTAAGATGACATATCCTTAATATAAACAAACTAAATTACCTGCCTTTAAAATGAGCAAAGCAGGAGGCAAGATTTAAAAACAGAAAGACAAATGATAGCAACTTACTCTTAAAAGAAATGACTTAACGTTTAAAGTTGAAATTGAGCTGAAGTTCACTATTGATAAGGAACACTGAAAGTGTTAGACTCTATTGGGCCTTGCCTTGATTGGAGCTCAGTGTATGCGATGTAATAAATTCACACTTTTCTATGTTAAATTCTTTTGTACAATAGAAGCCTGTAAAAAAGAATATAGACTGAAGAGTAAGTTGCATAATGAGATTTAATCTATGTAAAATATGTCCCCGAAGAAATGTCCTTTACTTTGATCGTATCCCTTGAAACAAGATCCCCTGCTGGAAACCACAATAAAATGAGAGCTTGGGAAAAAAAAAAAAAAAAAAAAACTTGTCTGGCAAGCAAGCTTGCTTTTTAAAATAAAAGTTCTCCAAGCCCACCAAGACCATGATCCTGGGGTGGGCTTAATTAATGTCAATGAAATCTTGAAGGTTCCCTGAGGCTTAAAGGGAAATAAATCTCTCTGGGTTCTCTGTGCCTTCCTCTTTGAGTATTCAGGATGGGAGAAGCACACACGTACACACACCACATGTGTGCACGTGTACACATCACACACGTACACACATAATTGACATCTGCTGTCTTATTACCTGTTCCTTTTGCACGTTTTCTTTATTCAGAGAAGGTTCACATATGACTGTTGTTCTCACTGTGCTCTAGAATATCTGGAGCTATCTTGCTTCTTGTAGTCAGACTGATTTAATCTCTTTCTCTGAGAGGACATAGTAATGGTTCTGTCTTAATTTTGGCTTCTGTCATTGACTCATTTTTATATTGAATGGACAGAGCTGCTATGTCAAATTCAAATGAAAAAATATAGCTGAACAGAACCTTCAGTTATATTTTATTAAAGTCTAATCCCATATTTAAGAGTTACTCATTGAATTGAATGTTGATTTGTTTTTCCAAGTGTGTACTCCATTTCATTTAGGACCAATGAGCTTCTAGACCTTACTACATGTCCGCCTACCAGAAACAAATGAATACAAATGCCAATACAATGTTAAGTTTTATTTTATATTAGTTTTGTATAAGAAAATGCAGGAGCACAGGTTCACCAATCATAGCAGGGGCTGGGAGGCTGTGGTTAGAATACTGCCTAGTTTGTGCAAGGCCCTGCATTTGTTTTCTTAGTACAGCAAAAAAATTAGCTTGTGTGATGGCATATGCCTGTAATCCCAGCAGTTAAGTGGCTGAGGCAAGACGGTTGCCTGGGCTACACAGTGAGTTCAAGATCAACTCAGACTGTAGAGCGAGACTCTGCCTCAAAAACAAGCAAAAAACCCCAAAACAAAACAAATCATTGCAAATCTTGTAGTGTCTGGAAACTAGAGAGAAACTTTCATTAGTGCTTAAATATATGCCTAATACTGATTCACTGGTCTAGAAATAATAACTCAGTCCTATAAACAACACATGGGACTTCCAATGTGAAACACAGACACACAGACACACATATATACAAGTTTCAGAACAGCTAAACAGCTAAGCTGCACCCTGGAAAAGAAACATCACTCCCCACCCATACTCTGAAAAATAATCGTTTTAAATTCCCTTCCAGTTGTTTTCATCCTCTCTTTCCAGCTACATCATTTTGACCCTCGGAGGCACTTAAAAAGTTTTGCAATGCAGACTTCAATTTTCTAAAGATCTCTGAAATATACAAGTGGTCTTAACAAATATGGTACGACTGCCCCGTGGTTTCATGTTGCCTTTGTAGTTTCTGAGACACTCTACCATTATTTAATTAGCTAAAAATTTCTCCTCTCTTGAGAAATGGAAACTCAATGAAATGTCAACAATGCTGTCAGTCTGCTTCAGGCTAAACTCATTACACAAGAACTAAAGGTAAAAATAGTCCAAGGCAGAACTCTTTGTCATAATTTTGAGGCCCACACCTTATGTCAATGAAATCCATATATGATTCTATGAAAATGCTAAATAGGGAAAAGAAGCTAATAAATTACCTCAACAGGGGCAATAATTGATCCGTCCTTGCATAGAAATTAATCTAATTAGGCAAATAACATATCAAGTTCTGTCAGGGGTTTTCTGAGTACTACATTTATTGCTTGATGACCCTTCGTGCTTTGCTTCTGCCATGGCTAAAAAAATGTTCTGTGCTGTTCTTTTTTTCTAAATGAATCTTTTTTTTCTAAGAAAGAAAGAAAAAATCTTATCTGTGTTGTTTTAAGCCAAGTGCGGCCGAGAACTGAACAAAAATGCCTTCTATTATCTGAATTATCACGGAGAATTCGGAACCCATAGGCTCATTACTAAGTGTAATAAAATTTGGTATTTTCTATTGTCTGAGGGTTTATAAAGGCTAACTCTCTTGATTTATTTAAATAGATGACAGGAAAGAGCAAACTACAAAAACAAGTGCTATCTACTGAAGGCATGCGAATTACCTTTTTTCCGAGGATAATGCAAATTAGAAGTACTAAAGCTTTGTCTGCACCTGGGATCTTTAATGAGGATAAAGAAAAATCAGACAGAGATTCTCCTGGGGAAAGAGTGGGTCGTTATTTGAATAACCTGCAGTGAATTCTAATCAATGCGACGTGACTTTGAAAATGAATGTGGTCTTTCAACCCGCTGTACTTGAGCTGTAATATTAATCATAACTTCATGGTACAGTACAGCTTATGACAAATGCTTATCCAGTGGACTCAGATTGGCTCGAATGTGCCAAGGAAATATGGAGCCATGGAAGTACAAAGATGCTTCCTCCAGGCTCGCCTCTTTATTGGCTCATTTTAGTGTGTTTTGTTATCTTTCTTTGATTATCTCAAAGAGGTCGAAGCAAATTGCATGTCATAACTCTAATTGTTTTCTTTTTATTCAAAGGTGACATTTTACATGTAGTTTATTTCCTGACACAGTCTTAGGAGTGTTATTTAACATTAAATTATACCAGGAAACTGGAGCGCCGATCGCTCAGGATGCATTAAGCGACACAGCGACCCTCTGCAACACGGGAGGGAGTTTTAGCTCTGCCCCATTAGGGCCCTGAATTCTTTGTGAGTGCATCCTGGACCTGAAGAAGGTTGAGTATAAACACAGCAGATTTCCTGGTATGCTAGCTAGAAAAGTGACGCTGACTTAAATAACAGTTTTTCTTTCTTTTTTTTTTTTTAAGTAGGTGATCAAGTGTTTTCTGGCTTGAAAGAAAATGCATTGACAAGTTACATTAGAAGGTGTATAGCAGAACACAACACGTGCAATCTAAATTCCCGAGAATCACACAAGGGAGGCAAGAGGAGGATCAAATCAACATCTTAAACTAATTTAAGCCATCTTTTGTCTAGAAGTAATTTCAGGAAAGAAGTACGGACTTGCACAGGCCTGATGGAAGGAGTGTTTGGGAGCGGGAGCCGTCACTCGGGGCCTCCTTACTGCCCTGCGGATCCGGAGTGTACTGCGCATGGTACCACGCAGGTCCCAGTGAGCGGTGCCACGGCTTTGTGGTGCGGCCTGGGTTATAGGGCAAAACGAAGCTAATTTTTCAAATGAAACTTCTCACTGGAGGAGGGTTTCTAGAGCTCAGGTTTGAAGGAAAAGGAAAGGCTAGGTGGTATGTGCTGATTGGAGGGCAGCCAAAGTGGGCACGTGCACTCTCAGCTTACCTTTGTCTTCTAGAACTTAGAAGCAGAAGTCTTCGTGACCCCTCAGACATTTGATCCTTTGCTTATGCTGCGTCGTCAAGTTGTCCCAGAAACACAACGAAATATACACTGAGTATAAATGAAATGTGTGTGGCTTGTATACCTATAAACACATATGTGAATATGTGCATAAGTTTGGATCATACTTGAAAGATTTTATATACATATATATGTGCATGTATATCAGAATGAAATGTACACATTTATGCATATAATATAGAGGAAAATAGATAGGTCAGTGGAGAGAAGTCCCAATCCACATCCTGAGCCCATTTATTCTCCTCAATGTATATTTTTAATCATCATTTTTATGATATTTTTGTTGATGGCTTTATTCCTGGTGAAAAAATTCATGATTTATTATAATGTGTTTTGCATGTGATTTTAAACTTCTAATTTTGATGCTGATAATGTCCAGTGTATTTTTGCTTCACTCTTTGAGATATTATGAAAATAGATGTTCTATGAAGAGTCTTTTTTTTACCTCTATATTAGAGAAGACAATTCAGAGTGGTCATATTTATAATTTATATGTCAATTTGATTGAGCTATGGGGTTCCCATTTACTAGGTTAAATGTTATTTCTAGATGTGTCTTAGAGAGTGTTTTTCAATAAGATTAGCCTTTGAATTACTAGGCAGAATAATGAACAGTGCCGTCTCTAATGTTGGTATTTGTCTACTCAGTCTGTTCTTTGTGGCAATAACTGAATCCTTCAAATCAGGAAATTTATTTTAAAAAAAAAAAACCTAAAGGTTTAACCAGCTCCTCCTGATTTTGTAGCCTGAGAAATCTGCAGTCAAGAAGTTACATCCGGCAAGAACTTGCGGGTGAGGACTCGTTAGCACAAGGCGTCACACGGCCGGAGAGCCAAACTGGCTGTTAACGCAGACTCTCTCAAGACAACCCATTAGTCCATAAGTCCATCAACCTCTAAATGGATTAATAATCCATTCATTAGGGGCAAGGCTCTCGTAACCTAATTGCATCTTAAAGGTCCCACCTGACCCCACCTCTTAATATTTCTCAATAGTGGTAAAATGTCAACAAGAGTCGTGGTGGACACATTGAAGCAACAGCTGTGGGTACCATTCAGCCTGATATGGACCTGAACAGAACAAAAATAACAAGAAGGGGAACTAGCTCTCCCTCTCTTTCACTTGACTTCTTTATCCGGACCTTGGTCTTCTCGTGTTCTCCGATTGAATCTCACCCATCAGCTTTGTGGATCTCGGCTTTTAAACACAGACTGGAATTAAATCATGCAGTCTTCTGTGTTCACACATATCTCTTATCTGCTCTTACCTGTCTATCATCTATCTGTCTGTGTGTCTGTCTGTCTGTCTATTATTTGTCCAGTGTGTGTCTGTATATCCTATTGCTCCTTTGGTTCCTTCTCTCAGGAGAACCACAGCACAAGGGTCTTAGTGGTGCAGTGTTACTTTCTCAACATATCCCAAGTTGTAAGTGGTGGAATCAAAAATGAAATCTCTACTCCTGATATCAACTATTCGGGCTTTAAAAATGTCATCGAGCCATCATTTATAGGTCTCCAAGTTAGTACATTTTAAGTGTACAGTTTAAAGATTGCTAACAAATTTCCTTAGTCTTGCACCCTCCATCGCAATCCTGTTTTAGAATATTTTTATCTGCTCAGTAAGGTACCTCGTGTCTGTTCACAGTTAATCTCTATTTCTAGCCTCAGCCTCAGGCAACCACTAATCTATTTCTGTCTCCATAGCTTTGCCTTTTCTCCACATTTCATGTAAATGGAATCATGTGATAGGCGGTCCTTTGTGTTGGGTTTCCTCCGCTCAGCACGATGTTTTGAGGCCTCCTCTCTGCTGGTACCTCGTGCTGGGTGTACTGCGTTCGTCTATCTGTTACTCCACTCGTTGCTTCTGTTCTATTTCGAGCCTTTTCCATTTAGGTCTCCCCGTAGAATGGGAGATAGAGGGTGTGCTGTAGCGGAGGGGAGAGAACACCGGAGTTCAGAAGGAAGTCTGGGTCTGGATCGAATGAGCGAGGCAATTCTGTCTCTCAACTACTGTAAAATCTTGCTTACTGAAGTAACAAGATGAGGTTCATAGTAGTGCCAGTAAAGGTCACATAAGTTGCTATTTTTAATTATTATGCTTATTACAACATCACGATGTAAATGACTCAAGCTTTAAAAGTGCAATAATTTCTATATTCAGGGAACCCTGAATTTGGGTTAGGCAGATTGATGATTGCAGTTTCTACAGTGGTAAAGAAACCCAAGATGCTTTAGTTCTGGTTTCTATTCTTTGAACTAAAAGCAAGTTTAAGTTTATATAACTCAAATTTGACGCATTAACAATGCAAAACTATCCAAGCATTTTCACGTTCTATTTAAAGTAGCCCATGGAGGTGGCCATCAGTCCGAAACTGTGGAAACTGCAAAACAAAAATTAACTAAAAATGCAGATTTGTAAGCCTACTAAGATTACAATGTAGAAAATCAGTATTTTAACAATTCTGAAATAAATACATTTATACCCTAAACTTAGAGAAACAAAGATGAGTGAATATGGTTCTTAGATATGTCATCTATACCGAGTGAATATTCTAAAATCATACCTCAAATTCTTAATTATTCTCAGAGACTGTGAGTGGCTTCCACTTTCACCCTTCTTTTAGTCCTTCACCCTAGAATTTTAGCTAAGCGTGTGGTTACCCAGGATCCTTTGATGCAAGGTATGTTCATGTGATGAATCGCTAACCAGTGAAATAGTATATAGTAATTCCTGTATGTTATTTCTAGGTCATGTCTCTCTTCCTCCTTCCTACTAGTGAGACTCAGGACAGGGTAGTTGTGAGTTGTAAGGACGACATTAGTGAATTACAGCAAGAATTCACTAGTGAGTTGCAAAGCTCTTAAGAATTGTAAAGAAGGAGGAATCTGAGCACTAAATAATCTCATGAAGCTGAGTTTCTTAAGTAAAAGATATAAACTATAAAACATATTATTGCTAATCTTGATATTTTAACCAATGTTCATTCACTGTTTAGAAAATTCTGGAACGTTTATGTTCTGATTTCTGAAGTTGTTTGTTGATGAAAACATTTATCAATATTTCTCCTAGTTTAAGATTAGGGACTCTCTATTATTATATTCAACTAGGGTACTTAAATTTAAGAAGCCTAAAGATTTTTTCAGAAAAGAATTATGGCATAAAACTCCAAGAAACAGTGGTATGGTATGGAGAATCCAGTATTTGTATGCACAGCTTTACACTCAGTCTTGCAATGTTTTTGTGGTTTGATAACTACAGTATGAATGACTTGAGGGCAAGAGATGGGTTTTAGTCAACTTTGTTTCTCTGGAGAACTGGGCACATATTAAGCACTTAAAACTATCTGTAAATTTACTCTGAGCAAAAAGGCTCCCGTGTATTGAATACTGACATAATGTAATTTGCAGGTGTATCCTTAGGCAACTCTCTCTAGCATTGTGGCTATTTTTTTTGTATATTTGTTTGCTTGTTTGTTTGTTTGTTTGTTTTTTTTTTGAGACAAGGTCTCTCTTTGTAGTCCAGATTGGACCTGAGCACACTCTGTTGCCCAGGCTGGCCTTAAACTCACGGTAGTCCTTCTGTCTCAGGCTCCCAAATGCTGAGATTAGAGGTGCTTGCCCGCCCAGCTGGCTTATGTTGTTCTATGGAATTGGACTCAGGGACTTGCCTTTGCTAGGCAAGCTCTAACTTCTGTGATATTCCTCCAGCCCCAGCATTGTGGCCATTTTCTTTAAAAACAATATACAGGAGTATTCATTGGTGAGGTAGGTGGCATATCTAATTATTGCTTTCTTCCATCTAGAAAGAGCTCATGACAAACTCTCTCCCATTTCTGATTCTGTGCTGTCTTACAGTTCGCAAAGATTCAGCACTCTCCGTGAATGCACCCCAGTGCGCTCTCTTTCTCGCTTTATTCCTCTGAACTTCAGTTCTCCTCTTACTTTCCTGGCCTTACATTCTGCTCCACCTGTTCCCTCTGCTTAGGGACATAGCTACCTATCAGATTCCCATCCACTCTGCATGAGTGAATGCCCTTCAGTGTTATGTGAGTACACAGGTCTCCTGACGGCCAGGGAGGTAAGCAGCCCTGACAGTTCCTGGATGTCACCCTAATAGATTTTGAATGATGATCTCTCACTGAAGAGACTCCATACGGCATGATTCCAAGTCAGAAACCTGAGCAGTGAAGATACCAGCTGATTAAGAAATGCTTATCTCCAAATTTTGAGTTCCTGATGTCTGGTAAGAAGGCAGAGTGTGAGCTGAGACCAGAGCTGGCTCTAAGGCGTGGGCCCCTCCTGTGGCCGCTTCTCTATGAAGGCTGGTGGACAAGATGGCCGACTATATCTAAATGCTCTTCCTCATCTTACTACGCCTGGACACTACCTCCTTTTCTGCTGGAACTAGCCGTTGTCTCCACAGCCTTCCTACTCGTCTCCTTTCAGTCTAGTTCCTGGTCCCCGTTAATTCTACATCGCGTGTGTCCAACGTGCTGTGGCCCCAGGCTGCCCTGCACAGCTTTGAATAGTAATACAACCCCCAAAGATAATAAACTTTGAACATTTTGATGTTTTTTGAAAGTGATATAAATGAAGCCCGTGGTTTTTACACTAGGCTACTTTCCTAGCACTTTTTAAAATTTTATGTTGGGGCCGGAGGAATAGCTCAGTGGTTAAAGTGCTTGCATGGTGGGCACAAGACCCTGGGTTCAATTCCCCAGAACCAAATAAGCAGCATATGGTGGCACATAGCTGTAACCTCAGCATTCAGGAGGTGGAGGCAGGAGGATTTTTGTGAATTCTAGGTCTCCCTGGGCAACATAGTGAGTTCAGGTTCAGCCTAGATTACAGAATGAGACTCTGTCTCAAATCAATAAATAAGTAAGTAAATAAATAAATTTATTTTACTTTCTTCCTTTAAATTTTTTTTTTTTTTTTTTTTTTTGAGATTGAGTCTTAATCAGTTGCTAAATTCCCCAGGCTGGGTTTGAACTTGTACTTCTTCTGTCTCAGCCTTCCAGAATGCTGGGATTGTAAGTATCAGCCACTGAGCCTGGTTTACTATGTAATTTTTAATGCCCCCCCCCCCCCCCCCCCCACCCCCAAACTAGGAATTAAACCGAGAGTCTTGACAGGCAGTTATCCTTCCAGACTTTTTACTTTTATTTTATATTGTTTGTTTGAGACAAAATGTCAAACCAGGGTCTTCCAGGTTGCTGAGATTATTGGTGTGTACCATTGAGCCTGATTTGTTGTTTGATCTTCAGTGATTTTATTTTACTTTAATCTGGTACTGGGAATGAGCCCAGAGCCATCTCATGGAAGTTTATCTCTGGCTCTTTTATTTATTTAATTTATTTGTGTTTATTTTGAGTCAGAGTCTAAGTTGCTAAATTGTACAGGCTGGGCTTAAACTTGAAATCCTCCTGCCTCGACCTCTTAGAGTGAGGGAATTATGTGCATGTACCACAGATCCAGTTCAGTGATATGCTTCGTGGCTTGACTGGAGACATTGAAGCTGAGATGGCAGGGGCAATGACAGAAAGCTGTGTAAGATGGGGCTTAGGACAGGGCTAACTTCTTCTGTGCCTGCCACACATAGTCATGTTAATCAAAACCTGCAGTGTCAGAGAGTACACGTGCTTGTGGGACTTGGCAAGTAAAGTCCAGCAATTACCTATAATACTTCAACCTGCCTACTCATGTGTGTGCCTGTGAAGATAGGTGTTTACTGATATTAAGTAAGCATGTAACTTTTTAGTTCAATTATTAAACTTGGACTTGAGTTATTTCATGAAATAATTTAATAAATTACAATAATTCTTTTAGCAGCTGTGGTATAGGAAATACACAAATACATCAAATTGTGTAATATCCTCATAATTACACATATTGGAAAAATAAGTTGCTTATTTTTTAGTTTTTGGATTGTATAGACTTGCCATGAGATACTTAGCTTACATGCAAATTTGATTTTACCACTTTACTGAACTTTTAAAAGACATATGTATCAGGTTCGTATAGTAAATATAAAAATTCAAGCTCTGGAGCCAGTTTCTCTAGGGAGGTATTGGCCTGAATGTCAAACTGTGAACTATGTGTCAGTGGCAAATAATTTTTTTTTGTAACTCAATGTACTTATCTGTAGAATTGGAAGATTCACAGTACCCACTTTACAAAATTGTCATCAAAAGGAAAGAAATAAATGTACACAAAGGAAACGAACAGTGTTTTTATGGGTGTAGTCAGAATTGTAGGAATTAGATTTCATTGTCTAACCAAGACCAAAATAGCTTGTCAGTAGCTACATAGGCTCATCAAATATTTTTGGATTTAGATTTAGTACTGAATAATCATTGTATGTGTGTGGAATTTTCAGGCTTCTGAATTACTAAGGTAAGCTGCTGATAAAGCTCTGATTTTTGTCTTCATTACTTTTGTTATCAAGAACATTTTACAGAATTATCATATGTCATAGCCTGTGCTAGTTTCTAAAATGGATGAAATGGCCCCAAAATTGAGAACAGATGCAAATAAGCATGCGTGGTCTGCTGGACATCAAACACAGCACAGCAGGGAGAAGGGAGCACCTCGCACAGCTCTCTTTTGCGCAGGCCCAGAGTCCAAGAAGGGCTTCTGCCCCTTGCAAGGGGGACTGTAGCCCTGAGCCGCGAGGTCCTGTGTGAGGCTCCGTGGACTCTCCACAACAGCTGGGAACACTGCTGAGGGATGGTGGAGACACTTTGTGAGTGCATAACCGGAAAAGAATGCAGAGTCATTTGCTATACCCTGCAGCATGCGAATAAATATGCCGCGCATATGTATTTACACAAGTGCAGAATTGTGGGCTTGCTCTATGGGAGGGAAGGAGGAGAGTGTTGAGAACTGATGGCACATCAGGCATTTCCTGAGGGAGGTTGTCTGTCAGTCTGTTTGTGCTGGCTGACTGAAAATCACATGTGGCTTTCAGATGTAGAGGAGGAAAATCACTTGCATATAAAAATAGGAAATTCTTTTAGTATAATACTTCATGTACACTGCTTGAGCAACCACACAGTGTTTCTGGGCAACCTTTGGTCATGAGGTTCTGGAAAACTTCTGAAGACCAAATCGGTTTTCCCCTTCTTCCTTTGGCTTTGGTTGCTTTTCAGCAACGCGATTATTCTAGTTGGTTCTATTCTGGTTGAGGCCTCTATTCTAATCCCTACCTTTTCTGTATTGCAGAGAGGTGATAAGGCTGTGAAACTTATTTTCGCCCCGTTTTTCCTTCAACCATTGCCAAATTTTGCTATAAGAAAGGTAACTGGAAACAAAATCCTGCTACAGTTCATTCTTGGTTAAAAAGTTCTCTGAAAAGAGTGTTGAAGGACCGCTCGTGCACTCTTGATGGCCAAAATTGGGAATTATGGAAATGGAAGTGGAAAAGCAAATTAGTTCTTTACCCAAATCTGTCCCTTACCAAACTGTCAATAAGGCTTCAGATGAAGATATGATCCTGAACAGTCATTGAATGTGTTAGCTGTGAAGTCAAACGGACCTCGGTCTGAAGGCAGCCCCTCCCACTTACTAATAATTATCTACCTTGGGTGAGAGAGGGTCAGAGCCTGTGAAATTCCCTCATTATTCATTTTCTTCTTCTGAGATTTATGTCCAGATTTCATTTCCCAGCTTTCTTTGTACCTCAGTGTGGCCTGCCGATTTGAGTTCTGACCAATAACTACTTCCACCCTGACTCACTGTTAAAGAACTTAGGCAAGTAATATGAAATAAAAATTCAGCTTTAATACATTAGGCTTGGGAATTTTGAGGGTGAGCTAGACCACCTGTGCGTACTTGAGTCAGGCTCTTGAACTCTCTACTTTACCTTCATCTATAAATGTTGCTAACGTTGGTATCTTAAATGTCTGGTTTTTAAAAATTCAAGTTGTGTTTTTTTCTCTTCATCTGCTTATACTTTTTCATACTACAATCTCTGATGCCCACTCGGATTATCAGTTATATAAAACTGGTAGGAACAGTAAACTAGCTCAAGGACCATGCATCTAGGAACGAGTCACACACTGCTCAAGTCTTCAGCTTGGTGTAAGTAATCCCAGTAGGCCCGGTGGGTCTTGTCTCTGAGCAGTCACATTAAATAGAAACTTAAGAGAAATACTAGCAGTGTTGAAGGTCAATATCGATCATTACTAATTTTCTTAAAGCGGATGCCACAGGGATTTTACACAAATGTGTTGTGCAGGATTTCCCAGAAATGCTTACGAGACCCCTATTTAATACTCATGAAAACGACTATAAATCTTTCCTAGGCTCTAATCTACTTGTTTTCCTCTCCATCAAAGTCGCTCCTCCCTAACTCTCTCCTTCCGTTTACTGCTGCCTCCCTGCTGCAGGACATTAATGGAGTTGCCGATTTTAACTCGTCTCCAGCACACACATCGCCAGGAGCCTAAAGTGCTATTGCCTTTTTATGAAGTAAGGTGTACACCCACAGGGGACTTCTGTTTTAATGTCCTCCAACAGCTTATCTTATAAATCGTTTTTAGGGAACATTTTTGGTGAATGCAATTCTCCACCTTACTAGATGATTTTGTCTAATGACCACTTTAGGGAACTTTAGAAGGGAAAAAACAGAAAAGAAATATTCCTATCTTCATTCTGACAATATGCAGTAATAAATAGGTTTCCACAATCTAAGCAAAGACAAGAACTCATTCTAAGGAAAAGGGGGTGGCCTGGAGGCCTAGGTGAGGAACACTGACCTCAGAAGGGGGGACAGGACTGGTGAGGTGGAAAGCAATGTGGAGGTATAGATATGCTGTGGTATAATTCATGGAGAGGGGAGCCCCTCATAAGCAATACTTCTGTCTTCCTATGATGATTTAAATAACCACAGTTGTAACAATAACATGTTGAGAGACTGAGAAATGCAAGTATAATTACTGCTGATGTTACTTTAGACATCCTCTTCAGCATAATTATTCAGCCACCGAGGGCTTAGGATTCGAGGTGACTAGCCTCAACTATGAAGTAGAGAGGATAGGACCTACCATGTAGAATTACTGTAGTGTTTAACTAAAGTGGTCTAGAATATGAATGATAATTATGGCTATATATACATTACATAGGTTGTAAATAGCATTATATAATGAATGTTACAATATAATAATGCAATGTTATTTTATTTTTCACTGTTTTCTAAATTATTGTGTTTTTGTCACAATTCAAAAGTCTAGATAGCCTTGAAATGCTTTTCGACTTGTCTATACCGAGCACCACAAAGAGTCCTGAATGGGAAGGAAGAATGCTGAATCTCAGGTCAATTAGAAACCAGCTTTACAGCACTAGCAACTCACTGAAACTCACTGGTCAAAGAAAAATATTTGAAAAGAATTAAGGTATAGCAAAAAAATTTCATTTTAGAGACAATTCTGAGAAATGGATGGTGACAGACTAGAGTTGTATCTAAAATGTGTTTTTGAACTAGTATCAGGGCTTGGGGTAAAAAAATGTATATGTGATCAGTTAGCCATGTTTTTTTCCTTGACCTTTTTATTTTATTTTCCCCATTTTATTGATATGTATTAGTGCAAGATTTAAGGTTTACAATGAAGTTGAGGATTTTGTGCACATATGTATCTTGTCAAGGTGACAAGGACTTTCCCACTCTGCTTTTGTCCCTCCCCCTCCCCTCCCCTCCCCTCCATCTCGCCCCCACCCTACCCCCCCTGTTTCACTTTGTTTTTCGTTAGCCATATTTTTGAGGTGGAAGTTTAGAAGTGAACTGGGTTGGAGTGATCTGAAGCAGGTGGAAATGTGGTAATGCTTTTGCCATCAATTTACATGTGACAGTTACTCAGTCAAGTACATTAATTTGTTCATTGATAGGTTGGCCATTAAAGTTTCTGGACTCCGGGCTTGCATTAGTTAGGGTTCTTTAGAGAAATGAATTAGGGATGGAGGAATGGCACAGCTGATAAAGCACTTGCGTAGCAAGCATACAGCCCTGAGCTCGACTCTCCAGTACCACATGAACTGGGTATGGTTACACATGTCTGTAATCCCAACATTTGGGAGGCTGTGGCAGGTGTATTGTTGTGAGTCCAAGGCCAGCCTGGGTTACATAGTGAGTTCAGGACCAGCCTGGGCTACGGAGCAAAATCCTGTCTCAAAAAATAGAAGAACAAAATCATTGGAATATACTTGTGAGTTTATGTAAGATGTTTTGTAATAGGATCAAAGGCTCAGAGTTCACAATAGCTGTCTAGAGATCAGAAAGGAGAGTCCATAGTGGCTAGCCATACAAGGGAGAGCTGGAGGACTCAGGAGATGCTCAGAGAGAAGTCATAAGGTACAGAACAAAGGACTCAGAATGCAACACCAGTTCTCAGTGGGAGGTCTGGAAGCTCACTGAAGAATTGCCTGTGTGAGTCTATACTGAAGACTGATGTTCAGAGGCCACGACAAAGACAGGTTCTCCCCTGAGATGTGAATGTTTCCTTTTTCCCTTACTTTTGTTCAGGCTACAAATCTCTCAGTTGGTCTGACCACCTCTCAGGTGGGTCTTTTGTCCTCAGTTGGCTGGCCTACATGTCAGTCACCTACAGACTCACCCCAAACCATGCCTTCATGACCTTCTAGGCATCTCTCAATCCATTCAAGTTAGCCAAACATGGTCAGCTGTCACACGGTTCAAGGAAGTACAGCGAGGAGAACATAATGGTGAATGGGGCAGAGGGAGGCAAGTGAGTCATTTACAATCTGACTTTGGGATGAAGGGAATCCTACTTTTAGTAAGGCCATGACCTCTGAACCAGGTTAAGTACTTCTGGAAATCCCAGCTGTTGTCAGGCTGTGTGTAGAGCCCAGCTAGCCTTTTTTCAAATGACCTAGTGTGCTGCTGATTCCCCTGCTTTCTCCTGGGCTCCAAATTATTGCTCAGAAGCAGCTGCTCGAACACTTTAATGGCCACAATTAAAAAGTCCCAGAGGCTGACCTTTAGACATGGCAGTGGTTAATCGAGCCAACTGCCCTGGGGTCTGCCATCTTTGGCAAACCCTTGCAAATCCATCGTGGCTTTGACTTTGGTTTGGTTTCCCAGAACATGGACTAAGGGGAGATCATACTTTTCAATTGCGATCTGGAGATGAGGTGAGATTGTGGAAGGAATTCCAGTGACCTTGTCAATGGCAAGTTTGAAGGTTTCTCAAGATTACCTGAGGTGAGTAAATTTTTTAAACAAGTAGAACCAGGTTTACAAGGAAAGGGGAGAGAATTGGTGAGCAGAACTTAGTGTTTGTAATCTATCACCCAATTAATATTCGATTAAGTTTACATGGATGACTAATAAATAACAGAAGTGCTGCAGATAGGAGGCAATAACCATAAAAATATGGGTTAGAGTATATATATGTGTGTGTGTGTGTGTGTGTGTGTGTGTGTGTGTGTGTGTGTGTGTGTGTGAAAGCAGAGGCTGATTTTATGTGATTTACCACATCACGAAATTTGTTAGATTCAGGATGGTCTCTCTATAAGTTATATTTGAATTGAAAGAAGCATGGTGAGAAATAACTGTGAAGATTGTGGGAATGGGGTGATTTCTACAGAGACAGATTAGGCAAAAGTTCTTGGGAAGGAAATATTTGTGTGGTAAAGAAAAATAAATCTGAATGTAAGAAAAGACTCATAGCAAGATGGAAATTATAAATGATTTAACATGGGTGATGGAAGAAGGCTGAGTCTTATAGGATCTCTTAACCAGATTTGAGAAAACTGGATTTTATTCTTCTTAATTTGGGCTGTCATAACCCATCACCATAAAGCATAAAGATTAAAACCACAGAAAAGTATTCTATCCCAGTTATGGAGGCTAGAAGTCTGAAATCAAGATCTTGGCAGAGCTGGTTTCTTCTGAAGGCTCCGAGGATCTGATCTTGGCTTCTCAAGACTGTTGATAATTCTCATGCTTCCTGTCTTGGCCACACAACGCTCCAGCCTCTGCACCTATCTTCTTGTTACTGTCTCTCCTCCATATTTCTCCTCTTCAGTCTGTGTCATTCATCACTGGATTCGGGACATACTTGAAATAATGCGAGATAATCTCATCTCAAGAGTCTTCATTACATTTCTTCCAAACAAACTCACACTCAGAGATTTCCAGTGAAAATATATCTTCAGGGAGATGGTACCATTTAACCACTGTAATCTATTTGTAGTACAAGCCTATTGGAAGTTACCACACAGAGGGGTAAAAAGAAGTCTACCTTTCTGAATGATGAGCTAACTTGAGTAGAATAAAGAAGCTCTTGGAAGTAGGCGAAAGGTATTCAGGGTGGATCTGTCTATGTGGAAGCAGGAAGAAGGGGATGTTGTGAGTCAGTAGTGGGACCAGAAGCTTGGGTCAAGGCATTCTGAGAGAAATATCTCTTTGAGATAGGGACAGGAACACCTGAGTACCATCTTGTCTTGGGCATGTCTTACCTATGACCACACAGAAGATGGCGGGAAATCATGTTTCCTCTCTTCCTGTCCCACATTCTTACACCTTAGTTCTATGTAGTCTTCCTTTGAATTGGATACAGCTGACAGGAAATACTCAAATCTTCTACCTTTATTTCCTCCATATCTTTTTCATTATGTGTAGACTTTGGTTAAGTCTTAAGGTTCAACAGAAGTAGCTTCTCCTTGTGCCACAGCGCCCTTCCAGTAGGCTCTGGCACTTCTAGAGGGCATGACCTGTTTTTTAGAAGCTGACATGACCATGGAGAGAATAGAAACTTTTTTTCTCTAACTGAAAATGAGACTTTGAGAAGTTCTTATATTCCTTTTTTGAAAGCATTTTGAAAATTATTTATGACAAGTTTCCTTTAGAAGAGGAAAAAAACTACCCAAATCCAATAAATAGATAGCAGGAACCAATGTGTGACCACCACAATTTGTAAACTATTCCTTTAGACATGGAACAAACATGGGATTTATAACTTGAAATTAAATTTGCAATTCTTTTGACAGTCTAATGTGCAAAATCCTCCTGTTAGGCTACCGAGAATTCTAGTTATGTCTGTTTCTATCTGTTTGATGAGTAGGGTTGAAAGAACAACTTTTCGTGACCCTGCGCTCTCTGGAAAAATAAGAACCTTTCTTGAAATTGTAAATTTCCCCATTTGCAGAATTTCTGTAGTGTGTAAGGTATTCTTTAAATGGTAGATGCACCCATCTTAGTTGTTTCAAGTTGTGAGTGACAGATTCTAACTCAGCTTCACCTACCCAGGCAGAGAAAATAATGAAGAACTTAATTGTGGAATCGAAGTAGGACAAGGTGTGAGGCACTCAAGCCACATCCCTGGGGTTCAGTTCTCTTCTGGTAGTCTCAGTGTCTCCACACCGACAGCATACTTACAAACTTCTCATAACATAGACACAACAAAGGCACCAGACCTCCTGCCTCACAGTCAACAGTTATGGTGTTTCTGCTGGGTCCCTCCTTGAGTTATCACTTGTGTCCATAGGAAAGGTGACCGTCTGGGATCGAGGTGAATGGCTCTCCGCGAAGCTGAGCCTAACGTCACCGTGACTGGAATAGGATGGACTTGGAGGAATGGGAGGAGCGATTTCTCAAAAGGAAGTCAGGGTGCTGCTAAAACAAACAAAACAAAACAAAACAAAATAAATAGAGAAGGCTGGAGGATTTGCACAGCAGTTAGAGTGCTTGCCTCTCAGTTACAAGGCCCTGAGTTCAATTACCCAACTGGGTGTGGTGATGCACTCCTGTCATCCCAGCACTTGGAAGGCTGAGGCAGGAGGATTGCTGTGAGTTTGAGGCCAGCCTAGGATATATAGTGGGATCAGAACCAGCTGGACTATACAATGACATATTATAAAAAAATAAATCAGAGAAAACACATGATGAACCAAAATAACAACAGTGCCAGGCAAATTTCACTCACTGTCTATCTAAATAGGTAGATCGTCCAGCTTCCCTCATTCCATAAGGAAGGCTGCGCCGTCCTTATCGAATGTTTGAGCAGAAAAATTGAGTTACTAACTTGAATACATTAGGACTGCGGTGGGCACAGTGATATGTATTTATTTACTGAAAGTGGCAGTATTGTTTTTGACTGAGTTTTATGTACGGAAGTATCAAGCTGTATTGTTGAAGGGTTGAACTGGAAAGATACTGCACCTTCATGGCGAGGGACGCAAAACCAGAGAACAAGCAGAAATTCCCAAGGAGAGATGGAGTGTATCCTGAATTCTACTCACAAGCACCGTCCCCTCTGTGGTCCCTTCTCCACGGAAGCACTTGGCGGAGCTGAGAAGCACCGCATTCGCCTTCTCCAGGCTTCCCACCTGACAGCTCAGAGCCGATGCTCACACTTTCTCCCAAATATTTTTCTGAAGCATAAATCTCCTTCTCAGTATCTTGCGATGGTTCATCATATAAACTAGAATAAACAGACTTTAACTCCTGACTCGCCAGCTCTGGGTGTCATCTACATCGAGGACACCATATTCCTCCATGGTGCCCATGACTTCTGCTTGCAGCTCCTTGACTTCCTTTGGTGTCTCAGACATACCGAGCCTCTTACCATCTCTTTCCAACCTTTCCTCCCCTTGGATCTTCAGGCGGGTGCCTCCTCCTCACTGTTCTGGTCTCAGTTTGGGTGCCCGCTCTTGCAAGACACCTTTTCTTCATCAACACAGATGAAGCATTTCATTTTTCTCTTCTACCTGGATAATTATCTATATTATTTAGACTCTTCTATACTTACTAATGGCTAAATTTGTCTTCTTTGTTTTACGGCTCCTTCTGGAATCAAATGGCTGAAGAGATAACAAGAAAATAAAGTATCACCTTAGACGGAAGTGCCCGCAGTAGTGAGCCGTGTGGTTGAGGGTGCCTTTCCTACCTGAGAGATCAGCTAAAACTTCAAGAGGGTGGACAGCAATTGTGGCCATCTTTGAGTTACAGGAACAGAAATTAGGGTTCAAGGACTTCCCAGAAGACCGGGCTCTTGCTTTTGTTAGGACCGCGTAATAGTAGGATGAAAGAGATGATAGTTTAGTTTTTCCATCTCTGTTTCTTAAATCTACTGAGGTAATTTGTAGCACTTTCAGATGCTCTGTAGAGGTACAGGTTAGTTGAATCTAGAGGAACAGTATATAATCTTAGGCCTCAAGTTACTTCTAAAATTTTGTAAATGTAACCTCTATTCCAGATATAAATGTAACTTCTACTCCAGATATGAGTATCAGACAGAATTTCAAAAATAACTTTGGTGACATTTGACAATGGAATAAATATTTTAGCAGACAGTGATAAACTATTTGCAAAACGAAACCAATGTATAATCTAGAAATAAAATTTAAATTAATTAAAATTAATAATTTCAAAGATGATTTAACAGCCAATTAGACTCAGCTGAAGGAACAATTAATGCACTGAGAGATATGTCAGAAAGAAATGGAGAGAAAAATGGATGGAAATACAATGGAAATAGCAAGAAGCATAGGAGGTATTTATTTATTTATTTATTTATTTATTTATTTATTTATTTATTGAGACAAGGTCTCACTCTGTAGCCCAGGCTGGTCCTGAAGTCACTATGGAGCCAGGCTGGCCTGGAGCTCACAGAAATCCTCCTGCCTCTGCCTCCCAAGTGCTGAGATTTCAGGTAAGAAGATTTACTGAGTAAGTACAAGAAGTCTCTGAAGTCAGGAGAAAGTATGGAAGCAGAAATAAACTTTAAGAGAATTTTTTAAAACTGATGTGATGATATCAAGGTAAAAGTTTAAGAATCTATGAAAAATGAAGAATGATAAAAACAAATTCACAACGAAATGGCAAAAATAGAGTTTTTGAAGGAGAGAGAGGTAAACTAAGATATCTCAAAACAAAACAAAAAAAATCAAGTTTATGGAAGGAAACAGATTGCTATCTTTCAAGTGCTAGAAGAAAGCAAATGTCACCATAGTGCTCTAAAGGCTTCAGATCACACGTGGTGTTCTGTTCTGAGAGAGGAAACACGATGCCAAGCGGGCAGCTGGAGGCTCAGGGCCACATCAGTAAAGGCCGCGGGGAGTGTGTGGACCTATCTGACACAATACTGGCCGTACAAAATAATATTAATGCAACATCTTTTTGAGTTTAATAGCACATTTGTAACCAGAATGTACAATAATGAGGACATATAAATTGGAGTAAGAGAGAATGAAATTAAAATATTCTAAGATTATTACAAAAAGAAAAATAATATTGTATTTTATTCTATCAATGACACATGTTATAATGTCTAGAATAGTGAGACAAATTTGAAGCTAATGAGAAGCTGGAATGGAATAAAATTAATCTATGAAAGGCAAAAGAGAAAAAAGAACATTAATATTTATAAATGATCTAAGTGCTCCAATTAGTTGAGAAAAATGTCATATTAAATAAAACAAAACTCAACTATATCTTATTTACATTCTTCTGAAACATCAAGATTTTAAAAAGGTAGAATTAAAATAAATGAGAAAAGAATAATACACACACATTAACCAAAAAAAAAAAAAATCTTGGTATAACTATAGAAACATCAAAGTAACTGTCAAATAATAATGCTTTAGTACACATGAAAGTCTCCTAATGTAAAAAAATGTTAAATTTTATAGGAAGATATAATATTCTAAATTGGTCTGCATCTAATAACATAGCCTCAGAATACTTACAACATCAATTGGCAGAATGTCAAGGAGAAACAGACGTGATAATCACAACGTGAAACTGAGCTGTTCTTTGTTAGTAATTTATGGGACAAAAGGAAACTACATCGTAAGGAAATAGACTATGGAATGGTTACATGGCAATCCCCTTCTTGTTAAACAGGGAAGCACGTATATTCAATCTTTTCTGCATTATATTTCCCAATGAAACAATAAAAATAAAATCAGTAGTACGACTTCTATCTTTTACAACTATTTACTTATTGTGCTCCTAGGGACTGTATCCATGACCTTTATACTGAGCTACATCCTCTCCTTTTCTCTCTCTCTCTCTCTTTTGAGATAGGTTCTCACTGTAGCCCAGGTTGGCCCTGAACTCACTAAGGAGCCCAGGTTGGCCTTGGACTCATGGCAGTCCTCCTGCCTCGGCCTCCCGAGTGCTGGGATTACAAGGGTGTGGCACCATACATGCTTTATGTGATGCTGGGGAATTGAACTTGGGTACCTAGCGCATGACGTCGTGCTTGCTAGGCAAGTGCTTTAACAGCTCTTCCCCTAGTCCTCCCCCCACCCTTTTAAATTTTGAGATAAGATCTCACTAAATTAGCCAGGACTGGCTCCAACTTGTGACCAGCTTGCCTCAGTCCGACAGAGTGCTGGAATTAGAGATGTATCACCAAAGTCAGCTTATTCCAACTAATTTCTAATATGAAATGAAACCCAGCATTTATGCACACACACACACGTATATGCACGTATGTGTGTGTCAAGAATCAGAGTGATCCACACATTTTTTCTAAAATAAGTCAATTTGATGCTTTGGGAAGTGGTTGGTTGGTAGGCCAAGTATATATTTGTCATATATCGAAGCCATCAAAATTGATTTGAATGTAATGGATTAATGAAGAACTGATGCTAGAGGAAGTGGTCCAGCATTTGACAAAAATTTTAAACTATATTCTCTTCTTGTACTAGAATAAATTTCAGATAAATTAAATACATAAATGTTATAAAGAACTTTGAAAATTAAATATAGCTATTTTATATTTAAGGTGAGAAAAATAAAAAATAATAATACTACAGCGAAAGCTTTAAGATAAAATAAACCTGGCAGACTTGACTACATAAGAATTTTAAAAGAGTCATTAAAACAGAGGATTTAAAGTAAAAATCTTATTTTGCTTGACAAAAATCAATATGTCACACAGTAAATGTCAATAAGCTGGCAAATACTCGACATATATGACTATGCTCTTTAGGACAAAATGTTCTTAATACAACACTATAAACTTTATAAAATGAAAGCAGTAGGCCATGAAGAAGTAGATACATAAAAACGATTAAATAAACAAAATGTTAAATACAAGTGTTGGGCTTCGGATCTGGAATGTGCCCTGAAAGCCTGTTCGCAAGATGATTCATTCACGGGAGTTAACTCATTGATTTCCTGAGCTGTAAGAGCTGGGATTTGGTTGGAAGGGAAGGAATCCTGGGGTTTGACCTAGAAGGGGTGGATCATGGGACACGACCTGGAAGGATATATGCTAGTTCTGCCCTCCTTTGCTCTGCTTCCTGTCTTGCCTTGTGGTGTATAGCTTTTTTCTCACTAGGCCTTTACCAGTCCCTTCCTGCCATCGCCAGCTCCTCAGTAGTGGACCGAGACCTGTGAAACTGTGAGCTAAGGAAACCTTTCCTCCCTTAAGTGTGGGTGTCAGTAATGTCCCAGAAATGCCAAAATAACTAAGACAGTAGGATGGGAAAATGTGACTGTCTATGCTTAAACAAATGGCCATTTTCATAATTTTCTGGCAGACTATAAACTATTATTAGATTCCTTGATGGGAACTTAAGCATTTAATATAAAAATAGAAATAATTACACTTTAATACAGGATTGGTAAAACTTTAAATCAGAAAAAATCAAAAAAGTCAACAATTTTACTTAGGTAGAAGACATGTGCTATAGTTTACCATGTTTTTAGTGGCTTCCGTTGCGTTTTCGTGTTATATGAAGGTTTTGTGACATGCTACTACTTGTCTGGTTTTCTTTGTTCGTGTCCAATAAACATATCATTTTATTATTTAGAAAATCCAATAATTCTCTTTATCAGAAAAATAAAAGTGAAAAGTGGCTGGATTTTGGAATCTGGATCTTCCTGTGTTTGTTAGAATTCTAGCATAATGATACAAACTGATCCTTTTTTAGACTGATGGTGCAGTTACCATTTCCATCAGGAGACAGCATAGTTAAATTTGGATGAAACAGTCATTGTACTCACTTTCTAGAAAAAGAAAAATGAAAGCAGGTGAAAATAAATTAATATGTAGTGATTATCTACTGTGGGATAGGTATTGTATTGTGTTAGGTATTTGGTACGTCTTAACAGTCATCTAGTGTTTATAGTATGGGTTGATTTCGAGATAGGGTTTCTCTAAGTCACGAAGTTGCTCAGGTTTGTGATGCTTCTACCACAGCCTCCCAGAGTCCTGGAATTTCAGGACTATGGCACTAGGACCAGCGGATCACATTTACCAAATGGCATGGCCTTCTTACTCAAGCAGGTAGAACTGACTTGGGTAGATTTTCATGAAATACCAAAATGACTTTTTAATAACCCTCATTTGGAATCAAAATCAATTGGGTAGTGGCCATCTAACTCTAGACAGTAGAGTTTCTGAGTCATGACATTTTGACATGATCCAAAGTATAATTTGCTTTGAATTCTGTCTCAAAATCTGTAAGTAAAAATGATAATAATACCTACTTCATAATTACAGTCAGGGCTAAATGAGAGAAGTGATTAGAAAAATGTAAATCAAACTTAAGATTTTAACTTCCTTTTCTTCTGTAATATTGGCAAAAGTTGGAAAGAGTAGGACAGGATTTTCAAGACTGTATGGAAATACGAGCTCTCAAACACCATTGCTGAAAATATAAATTGGTACAAAACTTTTTCAAGCATTTTGGCAGCATTTTTCCAATCTGCATTGCTTTCAATCCAACATGTCACTTCTTGGAATCTATACTACAGAAATTCGCACATGATTAGGTAAGGACAGATGTACAGCATGTTTATTGAAACAAACTTTTAAGTAAAAAAATTGAGACCATTTCTACAACTATTACTAAGAAAATGGTTAAATATATTAAGGTAAAACAAATCATGGTATTTCAAACAACTGATGGAGACAGACATGCACGCTTACACACACACACGTGTTTGTTCTTGAAAGACTATTCAAGATGTGTAAATGAGGTATCAGGGATACTTATGTAATAAAATAAAACATAGGCAATTGCACTGTTAAGAGAGACACTGAAAGAAAAGAAAAAGCATTAGAGGGAGAAAAATATTGTGTATGTGCCCATCAATCATGTCATGATGTCACCAACACTACCAGTGGAATTCTGTTGGGAGAGAGTTTTAACATCTATTACTACATGCAATTCTATAAGCATACTAACTCTTGAATGAGTGTTTGCTACTACTTAGATCATAGAGGCACAGAAGAATGGAAAAGGAAAAAAGAACATCGTGTGAAAGCAGTAGGCACTTAATAATTTCTTCTAGTAATTTTTTCCTCTTAGAATATTTATTTTCTTCTCTCTTCCACACTTCCTCATCTTCTTTTCTTCCTCTGACTTTATCTTGCGCTTGGTCAACAGTGATTCAGAGCCTGATCACATGTTGGTCTTAAATTTCTTTGAAGTTCCTTCATACCGACTGAGAAAGACCAAGGTCCTGAGTAAGGCCATCTGTGAGCTCCTGCCTGCCTGCCAGATCAGGTAGTTAAGCTGTAAAACATGGGCGTAGGAAGTACAGTAGAGAAATAAGGAATGACTGCAGGAGAATGCCACAGGTTTCTTTGCTTGTTTGGGGCATTCTGTTAAATACACTATGCATGTTCCCCTGTAATTCTAATATCACTCCTGATGAATTTTATAAACTTCCCCACATAAGACAGTTCTTCCCATGCCATAAGCTCTATATGGAATTTGCCATCCACATGTCTCCCTTTTGTTTGTTCCAATAATTTAGACTATGTAATAAATTATTGTGGAAGATTATATACCTGCCTTACTAAAAGCTAAGAATTACATAATTGCTCTTAAAAAGGTAACGTTCAGTTCCACCTGGATCATGCACCCATTGTACATACTGACTATTCTGACTACAAACACATAAGCATCATGAATCTTCTCTGTGCATGGCTCTGTTCCAAAAGCTGTTCACATAATAGCGAATAAAATTCTTGCTCTTCATGCTGGGGCCACGATGGTGGTAGAGATGTTTGCCTAGTGTGCTTTGGGACCTGTGCTTGATCCTCACCATAGGAAAATAATATCCTTCTTCTTTCATGGTATTTTAATCCAATATTCTTTTTCCTATTTAGGCAGCAATATTTTGATTTTCCTTTGGTGGATGAAAAATTAGTCTTTCGCTACATTTTTGGATAAATCTTTTTCCAAACCCGAGTCTGGAAGTTCACGAGATGTCGAAGCTGTCTGGCCAGGTGGAGCATCAAATTCCCCTACGTGGATGGTGGGCAAAGTTGGGTGTGAGATACAACCAAAGACATTATGACTTAACCCAAGATTCCCAATGGAGAGACAGGAAGACTCTGAGATTTTGCATTAGGTTTAAAATTGGGGACATTTCAATCTGGATCTACAAGTGGGCTACTGAGTGAAATATGAGAATGAAGCAACCATGAAGGATTGGGCAAGGGTCAGATGGAGATAATCTCTACCTGGTAGCTTTCTCAATGCTCAAAGCAATTAGTATGTGAAACCAATAATGTCTCAGGAATTTTCATTTAATAATCAAATCTATGCCTTTATTTGCTTAAACAGATTGAGGTCTTTCTGTGAAATCTGAATTCCACAAATTTTAATTCAATACATTATATTGCCAAGAATATCATATATTATGGCAAACTTCTAGCATCTGCCAATGGATTAAAACTAAACCATATTTTTTTCTAATGCTTCTAGTTACCAAAACCTAGTGAAATTAAAATGAACATAAATATTTATTGTTTCCTAAATGTGGAAGATGTATCAATGCTCTTCAGTGGAGCCAGGCTCATATATACCTTTATAATTCAGTCAAAGAAACACCCATTAGTTTTGTGCTGTGATCGTAATCTGTGAACAGATACTGATTGTGCCCTGCTCTGCTAATCTATATTCTAATGTGATATGAAGGTGGACTCACAACCGGGACTTGCCACTGGGGATGGGATCAGGCCCCAGAGCCAAGTTCTACTTTCTTCTGACCAGAGGCAGAGTTTGTCGTTCATTCTGTCTTGAAGTTTTACATGTTTTCCACATGGTCAGTGCCTTCACCAAAGTAATCACCACCATATAGTTAATATGAGATCATATTGCTTCAAGTGTTGAATGCTATCACTGCCTTCTAAAAACATGTCTTGTACTGAAAAAAAAATGGCAATCTATATCCAGAATAATGGTAAACAATGTTAATGCAACTGAAGTAACATCTATAGAATAATAGAACCAAAAGTCATTAGTAAGAAAGTCTTGAATGGTGTGCAACTTTTGTAACTATGATTAGTGAGGTGATTTTCAGAATTTAAGAGACAATTTAAAGGGAGTATAATTATAGCATCACTGTCTCCTGAAGAGTAATAATTTTAAAAGGTGTTGGGGAAATGGATGGGAGTTGGTAAGAACATAATTTCAATAACACCAATCTCAAATAGCCAGGAGCCAATTCAGTGTACCTATTTAATATTTGGTGGTGCCTAAACCACAGCTTGTGTAAACGTTTGACAAAATTGAATGACTTCATCCAAAAAAAATGTGCCACTGCTGGATCCAGAGAGGAGGCACCAAGACATGGCACTGAGCCGATTAGGGTGGAAGGCTGAGCTGAAGCGCCTTGGTCTGAGTGGTGAAGTGAGTCAAGTGCAGACGATTACGTGTGTGAAATACCGCATGGCCTCTCTGATATGAGAAACCCAGCATGCAGGCGTCTTATAGAAACAAACGGGTTCTGGTGGTGGGAGCTAGGGGGAGGGGGGGGAGAAGGGGCAAGGAAAGGACTGTAATGCTGATGTGACATGTATGAGCACAAAATACTCATGCTCGTTGTAACCATTATGTATCCTGTAAGTATATATTTTAAAAAAGAGGGGAAAAAACAAAATATGTGCCCACTAAGGAAACTGGAGTGAGCAGTTTAACGCCATGTGGCTGTTCCTGGGTATTTCAGAGAAGCTTGTCTTTTTAAAAATCTCTTTTTTCCCCTAATTCCAAATGTGGAAAAATTAAACCGGCAACATCTTTTTAAACATATTTACATAATGAAATATGTAGATGTAGTGTAATTTTTGCAAATTGTAAAACTGGAGAGTATTGATTGAACAGGAGGAAGGTCTGATGTTTGAATCCTTAGTCATAAAGCTATTTTTGAAATAAACTTTATCATTTGGTAAAAGAGCTGAAGGTCTTTGATAAATGCTTTATATATTTGTGTAGGGAATATATGTACACAGATTTTTAAGATATCAAATCTTTAAAAAAGATGAAGCTGAAGACAATTCAGTGTATAAGCAGTGAACATTTATTTGCATATTCTATGCATTAGGAGTTCTGCTAAACATATTGCCATTTAGTTCTCATAATGAAATGAGCTTGAGCAGTCCCATTCGACTGATGAAAAACTAAGGCTTACGGCCCTCAAATTCAACAGTAAAAATCAAACATGTCTTTCAAAAGCAAAGCTCACTTTCTAATCTTTTATCTAATCTGATCTATTCTCTAATCTTCTATACTTCGTACTCTTGCAGAATCTACTAGCTTCTCCTTCCTCTTCTGCTCTACCCTTCACCTCCTCTTACTTCTAACTCATATTCTTCAGGAAGCTCTTGCCGGATGTGGTGGCTCAACGCTGTATTCTCAACCCACTCTGAGAGGCTAAGGCAAGAGGATCACATATCCAAGCCTCATCTGAACAATTTAGTGACTTAGAGAGATACGGTTTTAAAAGAAATAAAAATAAAAGTAGTGCAGTGAAAAGGCCTTGGGTGCAATCTTCAGTACCAATAAATAAATAATCTTTATATAGGTCTGCTCCTATTTTTTCCCACAATGCACTACTGCTTATCCAGCGTCTTGATTACTGATGTGCAATAGTGAAGCCAAAATGAAATCAAATCAACCCACTCTCAAGGTGACCCACGAAATTTCTGTCACTGGTGGTGCTGGATGAGAGGAGATAGAAGAGAACATATTGAGAACATCTCATTTCTTTGGAAGGATGTGGAGGTCTATCAAACACTGCCAATTGCAAAGGCCTTATTTTTCTCCTGATAGTCATGATAGAAAAAATGTGAATACTTCATCAGTAATAGTAATAATACTTGCTAAGTTGGCTAAATCTCTAAAACATTTACTCTCTGTCAGTCCTTAGACCTGTTTTTCCTGGCATATCTCATACAATCTTCAAAGTAATCATACAGTAGGTATTACCTTGACTAACTTTTAAAGTGGAGGAAAACTGAGCTTAAGTAGCCCAAATACCTTCCTCGGGTCATCCTGTAAATGGCAGAGCAGCAAACACATGTCCTTGTGGAGTTGACATGCCAAGGCAAGGACCGTTCTAATGTATTTCATTCCGTTGCAGAGCTCACTTCTGTGTATCGTTGTTTATCTCGGTGATACAGACATTTAGGACGATATGCATAGTTAACACATTTTTTTCTGATTTTAAAGAAACAAACTTTACCCTAAACATTTAGTAATTGTTTAATTCTTGGTAACTTTTAGTGTCTGAGGGATAACGACTAAAACAATTTTATTTCCAGGTTCTGAAAATTTTGCACATTGGCAAAAATTGCCAGTTCTTGAAAGTTTCCACATTCATCACAGTAAAAGTATTGCATTGTATAACTTTAGGTATCTTGTTTGTTACAAATACTCATTAGGATAACTTGTCAGTTGGAGTTGCGAAAGATGAGCATGTTTGGTGGGATAGGCATTCCAAAGGGGCTGGATTTTTAAATGTTTCATTGAAAAAAAAAAAACAAAGACAAACATTTAAATGAGAAGGGGAACTTTGGCACGTGAATTGCTAGCTAGTAAAAATAGGTACCCAATCCTGGAGGAAACCATTATTAAGTACTTCGCAGTGCAAAGAAAGAAATACATCACAGCACCCTGTGTATCTGATACTTCACAGTGGCTCTTAATGCTAAATCTAAAGTAGAAGTTAGTATTAAACAATAATCAAGAGAAGCTACTTTTTTCCTGTTGCCCTTGGGGTTTAAGTCTCCAAACTGCCACCCACAAATACACGTGTTAAAGCATACACATGTGCATGTGCGTTTGTGTGTGAAAGACATAGGAGGTTGGAAGAGCGTTTCTGATCTTCGCATGTCTGGATGGCCGTATTCGCCCAAGATAACAAGGGCCATGCAACGGAAGCCAACCGTCTTGCATTCATACATATTCTTTTTGAGATACAGGCAATTAAAAGTTTTAGAACTTTACATGTGCCATGTTAAAAATTAACCCCCATTCCTTGCATAGGGGAACACTGGAAGAGGCCCAAGATTTTCTTTCAAGAAACATCATATTAATATTCCCGTGTATTTGAGATTTAACATCGCGTATTCTTTCCTGTGCACCTTTTATTGTTCCTATTTACAGTGCACCTGAAACACATTGTGTAATTGGCAGAGAGCCCAGATTTTCCAGTTAGAAACAGTGTGATGATTTCACTTTTTCTTCTTTTTTTTTCAAACAGCAGGTGCTCCACATTGTAAACAATGCCAGTCGCCATAATATTATTAGCTTTTGAATTTTTATTACATTCTTGCCTCCCTACATATTTTAAACTTCAGTGCAAGGAATTTTTGGCGCCAGCTCAGCAAGCTTCTTATTTCACAAGAAAGATAGATTCCCGTGGATAGAGTCCTTCATTGTCATTTATAATTAGAAAGTGTAAGATTTACCTAATCATAAAATCACCCAATATTTTCAGGTTTGTTTCTAATTTTCTAGGCAATACATTCACATCTGTCCTACACAGAATGCTAATTCCCTTTCCAGTTGCATGAGTTTTTTTTTTTTTTAAACAAATGTTTAACCCTTCCTTTTCCCATTAACTAAACATAACTCTTAAGTTATCGCTACTGGGAACACTGTAGTTAAAAGCTGTGCTTCTTTTTTTTTTTTTTTAATTTAACACTTCTAAAATGGCCAAACCTCAACATAATCGATGCATTCAATTGAGTTGTTTTAGCAATCAATGCTTATCACTGCATGATCGATTCGGCTTCAGCGGTCAGGACAAAATAAGGAGATGGCTGATGTGATACAACTGGCCATCCTCACTGCCAAGTTTAACTTACTACATTCCCAGCAATAGTGACTAATCTCCCAGCATGCAAACAGTGTGCATAGCAAGTGCTCAATAAGCTTTTATTTAAAATATATACACAAGCAGAAACAAATTTCCTTTGTCCTCAGAAATTAAAATTTTATGTCCTATAATATATATTTGTGCAAATTTTGTGAGAAGAAAGAGTTGAAATTCAACTGGAAATCCTCTGGGAAATCCTGAACTGAGCAGTTCAAGGGAATTAGCATTTAGTAGATGCCCTGCGAAGCCTTCTGTGTACAGACTGATGAAAACCAAAAAGTGGCATTCAGCCCCCAATCTGAATATTTGTGTTACTTTCTGAGATTAATTTTAAGGTAACACCTATGATAAACGATATGTGGCATTTTCCCTCACAGATTGTGAGGAACTTTCCATTAGCTAGCTAAAGGGGGAAAAATCATGCTATTTTATTTCTACAGCTATGTTCTTTCCCACTAAACTGCATTTAGAGCTGCTTTTTTTCCAGATCACTTCAATAAGCGAAAGCCCTACAGAGAACAGATGCAATATAAGAGCAATAAAGGAAGAAAAAAAATTAAAAATCCTTTGTTCTCCCTGCAGTACACCCATAAATCTATTAGCATTATTTCCCTTTCTTCTCTCTCTCTCTCTCTCTTTTCCTTTTATTTTTATTTATTTATTTATTTTTTGCATCCCTAGCCAGATCTCAAGTTCTCTGAAGCAACCCTTAATCAAGCTCCCCAAAGGCCTACGACTGCGTGCAGCAATTTCTCCCCTGCTCTCAGCACAGATGTTTCGAGCACATTCCATTACACCTACATGCCATTACAGCTAATGGCTTATTCTGATGAAGAAAGCTGCTTTCTGCTCAGTGCAGCAAAGGGGAAAATTTCCTCCTGTACAGTTCGATCCCTGCAACAATGAGATGTGGGGGCAGGTGGTACAACAGAACTCTCTAATGTTAATTACATACTGTATTACCCCCAAATTTGGCTGGTCATTAATTATGCTAATTTACTTTCCTGAAAATTAGCACCATCAATGTGAACATTTGAGGAGATTATAGCAAAATGTAGTCTGTCATAGTTGCTTGTAAACCTGAACGAACCTTCTGAACCTTCCCAAGAAAAGATTACTGTTATTGGATATGAAAACTTGATGAGAAAATGTTCACGGCTACACTTGGTCCCACTCATGGTAAATGTCCTGATTTTTCAGAAGATCATATGAAAGGGAACTAGCCCTGTCAAGTTCTGGCTAAAAATATCTTTTATTCCTTTTTTCAAAAACCCTGAACTGTTAAATACAGAAAAAATAAGCATAAAATTCAAAACATCAAGGAAAATAAGACTGATACACTTTGGACAGAATAAAAGCCATAGCCACTGTTTTGAAAGAAAAAAGAGGTCTGGAGGAAAATTAAACTTTGCTGGCAATGTCTGCAGTTTTAATGCTGTTGAGTGCAGTGATTTTTTTTCTGTGCACCTTTCATAGCCCCTTGATAAAGAGAGATGTGCATTGTCTTCAACAGCCCCTACAGTTATAGATTGTATTTTTTATTTATTACTCTATAAAAAATTAACATGTCTCCTCTTCCAACTAAATCTCACATTTTTACCATATTGATTATGGGCTTAATAAAGTGTGTGAATCGGGTTAGGCTTGTTTTCCATATGAATTAAATAAGTACAATTTCATTTTGGTCTTCTGAAATCGATTGGGTTTCAGAAGTAAAAAGAATATCTTCTGTACGGAGTGAACAGTCTCCACTTCCTCTCCAAGGCCGCTGTTTCCTTCCATCCATCTCCAAGAAGCCATCATCATATTGACACAGACGACAATCTGGCAAGGAGGTGCTGATCAAAGATAAATTTCACACTCGCACTTCGCATTTTCTAATTACACCATCTGTGTCAGACTCTTTCGTGGCAGTTCTGCCCAATCTGTCAAACGCTGCGTGCCTATGGGAATGCAGAGGAGCTGAGAAGATCCTCTTGTCCCCCCCACCCTCCCAGCCGATCCATCACCCCCAATCGGAGCTGGGCAGAGATATTAGTCTAATTGGGGACTGGAATGAAGGTTCCGGGTTGAATGGGAGATGAGGTGTATTGGGGATGCGAGACATGAGATTGCAATTTGAATCATATTACAGGGCCTGCCCTAGCTTGTCTAGGAACAGGCTGAGAACAAGCCATGCGTGCAATATCAGGGTGGGAGGGTGAAGACGAGAGAACAGTTTTTAAAAGAATCATGAATGAGAAACTGTCTTCTTTCATTTCTCTCTGTTTCTCTCAAATACATTGAGGGTAAATGATTGTGATCAGACTCTGATGGGAAGCATTCATCCTTTTATTACAATGTTACAAAACATAAGAATAAGGAGTTAAATAGGATGACCCAACCGATAAGGCCAGGTCTAATCTAATCAGGGATGAGCAAACAAATTCAACAGTTTTACCTAAGCAGCACAAATTAATTCTTGGGGACTGTACATGATAATCACAACTTGACATCACAGACTAAAAACGAAAGGTAGTGAAGGTTTCTAGGAACGTCACTAAAGATTTTTTCAAATGTCTATTAAAGTTTCATATTCACTTTGAACTCTTTTTAAATTTTTAAATTTAGGATGAAAAGTTCATAAAATACTCCTTCCCTCTTCTCCCTTCCTCCAACTGGGAGAAAAGAAAAGAAACAGCCGTCCTTCCAACTAGAACCATGATATAGTTAACCATTTCTAGTTAGTTGTTTCTCATTTCATCTTTGCCCCATGTCCCTGAGTTAGTCAGGGCACAACTAATGTCAAGAATCAGTGTTGCAGTGCATCCTAACTCTTCAAGAGTGTTCATTTGTTTGTGTTTACTTTACAAGTATATTGATATGAAGCCAAGGAGAACCTGCCCTTCGTGAGTTTTCAATATAAACAATTCTTACAATAATGCCATTTCTATTGCTCAAGAGATTGGTATTCCACTCTTACCCTACTAGGTCTCAAGTGAGAAGATCTGCAAAGTCAAGAGAAACAAAAAAGCAGCAGGAGAAGGAAAATTTGGCTGCAGACCAAACTTGGTTATTTATTAACTTTGATTCTGCTTTCTGTACTCTTCACATTTTCAACTTCATACGTTAGTCCCAAGTGCATGTGCATACAGGTTGACCATTCTAAAGCACAAGGTCATTTGGTATTTGTATATTAATACCTTGCCTCCTGTTATATGGTGTTTGAAGAAAATATGTGATTAAAATGGGTTGGATGGATTGTCTCCCAAATACAATAGATCAGTGTCCAGAGGCTGAAGTAAGACCTCTTAGACTTTTATTTTGTCCCATAATAAAAAGATAACTCTTTTTTTTTTAATTGAGACAGGATCTCCCTCTGTAGCCCTCAGGCTGAAGAAGTTAACTCTTAGAGGATGAGGACTATGCCACATTATTTTTTACCTTGCCTATTATATATGATTACAAGTTATTATTGATATTTACTAAATCATATTGGTAACTGTAACACTTTAAAAAACCAAAATATTCTTTGTCACTAGGTAAGTCCAAGCTGATAGTATTGACATTTGAACAAAAATGAATATTTCCAATAACCTTTAAGCATTTTCCTGCTTCTGAAAAATCAACATTTTGCCATCAAACATTTATGTAAATTTTATAGTTTTGCTTAGACTCTAGAATATTTGCTTTTAAAGTGATGGCCAAGTTTACCTAAATGAGGACTATGTCTGAAGCATTTCTTTGTGAGGAGCGAAGTACATAAAACTTGAGGCTTTCCTTGTGCTGTCTTCTATAGTTATGCAAATAAACCCATGGAATAGTGACCTTAGAGTTGTTTACAATTTCCACATTAAGGTACAACATCATTACCTACTTTTATGTATCTACCTTTCTACATACACACTCACACACACGCACACAATCAGAACAGACCGGGAGAATTCAGGGAAAATATTGAAAAGAACATGATACATGATCAGGCAAAAGTCCAGATGCCGGACACACTAGATGTATGGTAACGAGCTCTATCCTTTTGCTTGGAGGTAGGAAGATGCACCGAACTTCATTAGCTGTTCCTGTTGGTGTTAATGTAAGAGAGGATCCTTCATTTCAAACTTCTCCTTATTGTTAGCCTGGGCATCTGAAATAGGCCCCACCTAGTGACCTCTGCTGGTGATCTCCCAGTCACTCCACGTGCTTACTCCAATTGAGAATGCACCTGTGACACCAGTGAGGGTAGATAAAGCTTGAAGTCAACTATGACTGAGAGGCGGTGTCCAGTGTCTGAACCTATCTTGAATCATCCTTATGTTCATGAATTCCTAGATAACTAGCCCTAAAACTTTCATAAGCTCAATACATCTTTAGTGAGTATGTGACTTCAGATATTGCTGGCAGAATTGTGCATTTTGAATATTAGCTCCCCCATCCTGCTTAATGAACTTTTAAATAATAAATTAGGCAAATGTGTGAGGCCTATTATAATAATCATCTTCAATTTTGTAACTGAATTATTAGATCAGATGCTTTTCTCTACAAAACTTGTAAGAATCACTTTCTCTCCTTTATATGTTACCTAGAACTTCAATTTTTCTAACGTATTTACCAGATAGTTTTAAATTTGGAAATATATATTTGAAAAAATAAGACTTTTGGAAGCTTACTGTAGTATTTTATAACAAATGCCTTTCAAACACACAGTGATTTATATCTTTCTTAATCCCACAGGTAAAAATAAAAGTGTAGATTGATCTTTTGAAGAAACAAACAGTTGCAAGAGAGGCAGGCAATCCAACAATAGTATCTTTATCAATCGCGATCACTTACACAACATGGTTTCTGCCCCAGAATCTACTTCCATGTCATGTTTCCATTAAGCATGAAAAACTATAAATAATTATGTCACAACAATGCAATCTAATCCAAGAAATGTTGCATTCATACTTCAGTAATACTTCTATGGATAAATATTTCAAATATAAAGATTATTTTGGGGCTCTCTGGCTCATGAAAACTCAACAAGCTAAAGTATAATATTTACAGAAAGGAAAAGTAACATTTTGGACTGGTATTCACAGAGCTGTCTCCTAGAAGAGGCATTAAGGATAGGAAAACCCCAGCTTCACCTCCACCATCCTGGAAACCAAGTGGAGAAAAGCCCTACTGCCAATTCTGTTTCATCTTGATCACGGTCCAATCCCAACCCGGTAAGCTCCATTTCACACCCCATTTAAAGCATGCTTGGAGGAGCACCCGAAGATTTGGAAAGAGGCTCAAAGCTTATCTCGACACTCCAGACATCAGCAGTGTGGAAAAGGGACTTTTTAAAATAACATTTCCTGTTCCTCCCGCTTCTGGTCAAGCCAAACATTGTATAGAGAAGGTTATTCTCGTGGAATGCTGGCACTCCCTCTGGAAGGCCAGCCAGAGCCTGAACTTACCTAGGGTTGTGGAAATTGAAACTGATTGAAGTCACAAATCAGGATCACATAAAATCTTACAGAAACACATGCAGAAGGGCTAGAATTTTCAGGAACACCCCCTATGTGAGCCCAGCTTAATGACGCAGTTGAAGTTGAGCCAATCCCTTGCATTTCATTCTCAGTAGCCTTTGTAATGTTGGAACGGATAGGCTAACCAGACAGACGCACCACTACCAGCGTCTTCTCACTCAGTCCATTCTATGGAGAGGAAATTGTTTTTAAAAAAAGGTTCTTTGAGATTAAATTTGAGTTGATAAAATGAAAGAATATTAAATGTAAACTCCATGAGTCTGTAATTGTTATAACAGAGATAATACTGTAATAAAATGTGAAACATTGCCTAAGAAGGTCACATGTTTCAAGAGCTGCTCACAAATAAGTGAATTTAAGCATGTACCTACATAGTTTGACACACTGACACAATTCACCAGATGAAATATGCCTCCTGTGTATTCTCACTCCATGAACATGTGTTCAGATAAATAAAACTTTTTCCTTTTTGTTTTCTGAAATACTTAATAAAAATTTCCCAAGAAGATAATTTATTTTAAAATGCCATTTCTGATTTTTTTATTTTACTTTATTCTATAGCTTTAAAACTCATTGGCTTAAAAATCAATTTGTATATGAAAGCACCGATTAAGACCAATGTAGGTAACACATATTAGTTCTCTTCTCGAGAATTGTTTCCTGGTTTTACTCGGGTTATGCTTCCCCTGCTGGGTTGATTGTACACTTGGGTAAGTGGCTACAGGACACAATTTTTAGCCAACCAGAGAATGAGCAATTAATCTCCTTGTCAATGTGGACAAAGCGCCCGTAGTCTGCAGAATACTGAAACTTTCAGTCTTCAAGATATTCAATACGAGTAAAAGAAACATCATTGTAGTTTTTTAAAAGTTCAGAGTTTGAGGTTTGAGAGAAAGAATCCTGCCAAAACTGAGGACAATAGTTAAATTATTCTTGAAAAAATTAAAAACTTTAATTCATGTTAAATGTGTATATACTTAGTACAATATAGTATGTAATCTTACACAAAGTTTTCAAATAAAAATTGGAGTAGAAGCATATAAAATCAAACTTTTCTATGAATAGTAAGTCTTCTGTAATTGTGTGTCAAATATTCTTAATTCTTTTTTTAATAAAAAGGGATATTTTCTGAACTTTTCACTGTTCAGAATGTCAGACCTGGACTCTATTCATGCCAAGATAGAAATTCCATATGGCTATATAGAGAGATGGCACAGGCTCAGCTGAGGCGAACCTTTCCAGGACACGTCCACACATAGCATGGCCAAGACTAACTAAGCAGGACGCCTGAGCCTCGTGTAGCAGACGTATCCTTCACACAGACCTTAAAACACAAAGTATCCAGAGGTCAAGAACTCTATTTTGAGTTATGTCTTTGCCACTTGCTGATAATGTAAGATAACGAGAAGGAGGGTAGATGGCAGGATTTTTATAGTAAATCATTGTGGATGCAAACTGCGCACTCCCTCTTATCTTCTGTCTCGTTGCAAAGGAGTTAGTAGGCTTCTCTGCAATGGTCAGATTCCTATTAACCAAGTCAATAGAATCACGCTTATCTCATGACTTAGAAAGAAATTTGAGTCAAAGAATGCATACATAAGCACACTCATACATACTTGTGTGTATGTAAACCATATGTACAATTTACTACCTGGACATGCTAAGTGATCAATGAATGCTCGTTTACATTTTTTTTTCTTTTTTTTTGTTGGAATATGGGCTAGAGGCTCTTTGTAAGGCTAAAATTAAAGTGAAAGTTATTTATTTCATAGATCTATCACCAAAAAGCCTTCATAATAGATAGGAAGAGTATACACTCTGACTCAAATTGTGGAAAAAAGTAACTCTCTCACTTTGAAGCCCACCTCACCCTGCTCCTCAGTCCCTAAGTTTGTTGCAGGCAGAAGCAAGGAAAGAAAGGGGTGGGGGTGTTCGATGCATAAGAATGACAAAGTAGGTCATTAAAATCACACCTGTTTCTGGCATATTTTTACTCAGTTTAAAGATTATACCCCGTGAGAGTCGTTTTTCTCTCAAATATCTCCCCTTCTCCATTTGCAAAATGATGCAGATGCACTCCTTTAGGAGATGCAGAACTTTCACAGCTTATGGCTAGTGGAGACCTGGGCCCTTTCCTTCCCTCTCCTCGTACTCTTGCTAGTCTTTCTCAAAGCAACACGAATGACCTTAACTCAGCGCTGAAAACACCACATTCGATGTGATTCACAGAAAATAGGTAGAATGTCAGTTTACTTTATAAAAAATACTCTTATTTTAACATTTAAACCATGATAGTCACCAGCATTTGTCTAGGAGAATGGACAGCTATGATACGACCACGTATCAGAGAATCACAACCCTTGATCTGGGAGGAGTAGACAGGGCTTACCCTTCAAAGCTATATTAGAAAGCATTTCCCCTACATTTCTCCAAGACAGATCTACATTCTCTGAGAAATACTGAAAGCTATGGACTTTATTAGAAAAACAGTGTCATGGTAAGCAGGCCTAGAAAGGCGTAGCATATTCCGAGGTGGGGGTCTTCCTTTCTCCACGGCTCCTCTGCCTTTACATCAGTACTGGTCCTTTGGCTTGTCGAGAGGTGTGAGAGAAGTCCAGCTTGTCATCCTGCACTGTGTAATGTAAACAGGGATCTACCAATCAGGCGAACCCTGGAGCTGCCTGTTTCCTAAGAAGAGACACGTGAAGTCTGGTTCGAGTTGAATATCTGGGCTCTTTTCCCCAGCTCCTCCCTTGAGATGATGTACCGCCGCGCATCCCAGCCATGCGGGTGCTAGCTGTCACCTGAAGGGGGGAGCCCGCTCTTCACCAAGCAGCCCCCATGACTCCTCTTGCCTGTTATAGGTATTTTTCCACTTTTTCCTCCTCACTATGAACACCAGAAAACTCACAATCAGCCCTTTTATCGTACACTTTACTTTTTTGGGTTTCACTTCTTGTGATCTTTGGCTTTATTCCTAAATTTTAACCAGGAATTCCCTCTACAGCTTTTGTAACTTCAGGCCAAAGTGCCTTGACCAGTGCACCTGCTTTGGGAAAGTTTGATTGTAAGTCTTGGCACCTAGGGAGGGTCCTGGGCACAGGAATTCGGGCAACAAATGGTATCAACTAAGTTCTGATCTTAGCTAAAATACATGTAGTACAACAGAAACAGTAATATTCTTCCAACCGGATTTTTGTCTCTTGTAAACAGTGCTCCTTTTGTTGTTTTGTGTTACATTCAGATGTGTGTTTTCAGGGATCAATTGCTGTAATCATTCACAAAAATATAGTTTGAACAAAATTAAAGGACCAAATAGATTACAGCTTCCCACAGGTCCAGGTCCTCTCTCAGGTGGCAGAAGCTTTACCTTCCTCCTCTCTTCTTCCCAGTAAATTGTAGTCTTGGAAAGAAGAAAGAAAGAAAGAAAGAAAGAAAGAAAGAAAGAAAGAAAGAAAGAAAAAGAAGGAACCCAGACCACCTAACTTCCAGATGATTGCTTAGCAAATAGATGTGGCAAAAGACCCAGGATCAATCAAGACAACCTCACCACAGGATCAGACACAACTGAGTACCCACGGTTTCCCAGTGGACACAACTTGTAACGTCACTGCAGGGGTGGGGGTAGGGTAGAGGGCGGGCTGTGGGGCTCCTGCTTGAGGTACGAACAACACTGGCTTCTCTGAGGGTTCGTTCAGCACCACAGGTCAAACCGGGGAGAAATGAGCTCTTCCTCACACCAGTGATTCGCGCAGCTCCTCTGAGCACGGTGCTCAGGTAGCTATTATGCCACATCGTGCTGCAGCACCGGTTGTGTATGTGTTTGTGTTGGAGAAGGAGCCGGGCTTTTAGTCATGTGGACCATCTTAACATACACAGCAATGAAAAAGTGACTCAGCCACCTATTTCCAAGTAGCTGTCATTTGTATTACATTTCAAAGTAAAATGCAATTAGGAGTGGAGGAGTGGTAAGATGCTTCCCACAGTCCTGAAGAATAAGGGATCTCTCCATATTTTAAAGCCTGCACTGGCAGCAAACGAATATAAATTATTGACTTGGCTTTTTTCTGTTCAGCTTATTAAATAATAACACTCTATATAAGGAAATAAATTCATCTAATATATAAGGCTATCCATGAATTGTATAACACATATTTAGACCGTGTATGAAGGCCAAGAAAGTTAAGAGTGTGGGAGGAATGTGCTGGAGAGCCTTCTATTGTAAATGCATTAAAATCTGGACTAGTAATGAAATAATTCTAGCAGTGACCTCACACAGTGACTGTAAAATCTGAAAAAAGAATGGCTGTTTTTAGAAAGTTTTAATATTTTTCTTGCACACAGGCCAAGAGATTATTAGTATTGCATACTCGTTGATGATATTCTTATATAGTTGTTTTCCCCAGTGGAAATTTCAGTCCTGTGTGGACTTAGAAATTTAAAATATTGTTTTTTCTTCTCGGGAGCTTTTCCTCTTCAGAGACACATTATTCATTGATAGTTTATTACCCAGAAAGAAAAGTGTCAATAAAGAATCTATGTGTCCAGTTTTTTGGTGTCAAACTCTTCTTCAAAAATCAACCTGAGCCTGGCTGGTCTAAAAATCTATTGCAATTTCTTTTTTTTAATTTTTTTGGCAGATGTCATCCTGGGCATTGTAAATTGTGTGTGTGTACTATATAATTATGTTGCCCATGGATTTATGCAACTCCATTGCATATTTCATTACTTTTTCTTGGTCTATGTAGTAAAACTACACTTTACATGTCTAATAGTGCAATTCAAATTGTACCAAATATGGAGCTGTGACACGCAGGCATTGGGAAATGATGCCGGAGCAATTTAACCCGATCTGCTGAAGGACAGGAGAATTACCTTTTTATTGTAACGAGCTGTAGAGGGTGGCTCAGCCTGATTGTCTCCCCCCACCCCCATTTCTGATTCTTCTATCCACCTTCCCTAGAAATCTAAAGCCCCTGTCAGCTCTTGCACAAGACCTGGATGCGTTTCATACCACCGTGCTTGCATCCAAGGGGAGGCGGTGGTTAAAGGGAGGAGAGGGGTGTCGCTTCGTGGTTTACAGGAAATCTGAGCACCCGTGGGATGCTTTTCAGAATCCAAACAGAGTTCAAAACGCAAACATTCCACGTCATTTGTTGTTCCCATACATCATTTTCCTCTTCAAAAAAAAAAAAAAGACTGAAAAAATGTTCATGTGTGACTACAGTGACAGAGAGTGGGTGCCAGCAGCTCTCTGGATGGCTTTTTATCTCATTCCCTTAGTGAAAACAGTTAACTAGGCACTGGTGAGAGATTCTGTAACTGCACAACACAGAGCTGGCGCCAGCGCCAAGTGTGGCATGCCAGATGTGCGAATCCATTCTGGAGCGCGGCATCGGCAGCTCCAGCAGCTCGCCATAGCCATTAATCTAGGGACCTCTGGGAGTTCCGGGGAGCGCTGTAAAACCGGGCCCCTGCCAAGGCTGCATCAGATAAAGCCATCAATGCATTGTAAAAAAGACACAAAACCTATTTCATGGGCTGCACTGATCAAGCAATTACAATCATTGACTACATTAAGCAAAGAAACAGCGGGGTGCCCTATAAAATTGACTGCCAACTTGAATAATCAATAGACTCCATGTAGAGTAAATTAAATAACTGAAAAACTATTTGGAAAAGCTGAAGTTAAAGAGCCAATCAGTAATCCCTCATCCATGGCAAAACAATTCTGCTTCCAAAAGATCCTCCGGTTAGCGTGCACTTTCATTCCGGGGGAATCCTGGGATGGTGGGCTTGGGCGGAGGGCAAAACGTTCTGCTGCCTCTATTATGCTTATCTTTCCTAACTGCACGTTTGATCTGAATGCGATTTGTAATCAATCCATGCTCTCTCGCTGTCATCTGTAGCTGAGTGCACACACAGGCGGGAGGTCGTGGCTGAAACCCAGCTTTCAGAAGGCAGGCACTAAGGTTTGACATGGTTCCTGGTTTAGCCTGGGACTTACCATCACAAGGAAGCCTTTTTCCTATGTTTGTAGAATAATGTTGAATTTTAAATTATTAAATTTTGCATAAAATGAAGTCATATATGTGGGGACAGAGCTAAGGAAAAGCTCTTCAGAGAGGATTTAGTATTTACCTAGTCACGTCACACTCCCTTAGGAATTTTTGAGTAATCACAAACCAATTTCACATTTCATTTTTTCATCCTTTTTATTTTCTTCATTAGAAAGAAACAACATATCCAGGAAAAGACCCATTAATTTATGTTTTATGTTATTGGTGCCATGAAAAGTTTGCATTATTTTGCAAGAAATTATTTGTTCATTTTCACACATATGCACAGACATTTGTTTTGTTTCAGGCTAGGGAAAATACAACTTCATAAGCAGTTTCTCTATTGTATTATTACAAACTCTAGGAGAAAAGTTGATGGGAATGTGAAAATAATTTTTCTTCACAAATAAGCAAAGAAAACCCAATTGTTTTTGGCGGGTTTCCTTTGTGGCTAAAACATAATAATAATTTTAGATCTCAGAAAAGAGGTTACATGGCAGCAATGTATTGGGATCTAAAAATACTAACATTGGAAAGGTTATTAGTGCTTACGTGTGCTTAGCAAGAATATTTTTTCATCAAAAGAGAGAAAAAAATTGAAGCCATTGTTGCGGAGACAATACGATTTTCTTTGTAGTCAAGCTTGTGTCTGAAAACAATATGTAACAGTAATAGTATAAAGACACCTACGGCACTTATGGATACATCATTAAGCAAGCATTATTGCTGTTCCCACTGAATGCAAGATCACCTTGATATTATGAATGATTTGCATATTAACAAAAATAATATTGAGGTGTATTTAGTGTGGCATTTGAATTAACTCTTAATGGCATGCAAGTTCTTTGGGGCCAGCTTAGGGAATAAATTGCAGGATGTGTGTAGAACTAATTGTCATTAGCTAGGCTCTCTGAACCTAGGTATCTAGAAAATATGTTAGTGGTATTATTCTTAACACAGCGATGTGTTTCACAGAGCCACCTACGGTGGGATACAATACCTTAGTTGTCAATAAACAGCTTGCTTTAACAACATTCTGCTTCCTCTCCTGTTAAATCTAATAGGGACACACTCCCTCTGAAATGATGCATTTAATGAGCAAACTTTATTTTAAAAAAAACACTGGGAAAAGGGAAAGATATGGGCTAAAATGATGATGTGTCACAATAAAATTCTTCAGTTCGTCGGCCGATGAGATGATAATGTTGCGCATAAAAGCAGAAGGAGCAAAGTGCCTCTGAGCTCCGGATAGAGCATCTTCTTGAAACCTATTGTATTTACTTCTTATTAGATTCTGAACTCAAATAGATCTTGATTGTTGAGAGCTTGGGTATTTAAAAGCTTTAAGATCATCAATTACATTACTCATAATTTCCACATCTGCCTTTTCCTCTATAATTCAGAGCGAGAGAGAGAGAAAGACTATTATAACAGTCTCCCTGCCACCTGATTACTGGGGGATTCTTACAATGTGATCTTGAAATGCTGTGAAGATGTGAACTTAACTGCAATTTTCAGTTTTATGGAACTACTCCTATATGACAGCGTGTGGTGATCACTGAAATAAAATGGTAAGAGATATGTCGAGCCATGAGGAGAAATGGAGGGTCATCCTAAACCCAGACCCCAGCCGGGCTCCAAGGAAGATGTCCCTTTAGGAGATACACTGTTTTACCTTCCTGCTCGGTTCTAGCATTGTGGAAGCTAATATGCATTTTGGCTTAAACAAAATAATAATTAAAATGGCCATTATGTAGTTGAGCAGCAGTTTGGTATGTTTATGCGGGGCAGAGGCAGGCTGGGGGGAGTAGGGACAAGAAGGATTCCTGCTGGCGAGACGCTCCCAAAGAAGCTTAGTGTTTTCCGAAATATTTTGTTGTTTTGTACATCCCAGTGGAGGGGGCAAACCGAGGCCAGTTCCTCAGGCTTCTGACCGTGCGGGGTATTTTCAAGGTTCAGGTACTCTGACAGGAATAGTTCAAAATGATCACCTATCTCCAGGTAGAACAACTTACAACACCGCCTTTTGCATATATGCAAGTTTGTTTTATCTTATTTGGTCACACCATATCTAGGGACCAGACGAGGGAGGGTCAAGTTCACAAAGTAGGAATTGGGGGCCTAAATTATGATCAAAATTTAATGGCTGGATTGTGGAGATCGTATTTTAATACACAGATCTGTACTTCTCCACGCAGATAAAGAAATTTGGATGCGTTTTCTCAGAGGCAAAAACAAAAGCACTCAGCACATTTGAAAGCGACTCTACAAATCTTGGGGAGAAAGGGAGAGAAAGGAAGGCTGGAAAGGTATTTCTCCAGTGATGACTCCTACTGGCCGCAAATGCAGGCCCTGAATTTTGTCTTGTCAGGAATGCTCTTCAATGGACAAAGCATTTTTTTTTTTTTTGTCTTTTTGGCCAATCACAATCTGAGCAAATCTAAGACCTCATCAACTATTACTAACCACAAAGGAAAGAGTTGTTAGTTCTTACCAATTCCTATCGAACCTAGGGCATTTTGCTGTTCATTAGCTAAAGATTTTCATCCACAATTTAATCTGTATTCATCTCAAAAAGAAGTAAACAAATAAGAAATTAGGTCAGAAATATCTGGAGGTTTTCCTTAAACCCATTTTCTACTAAGAAAAAAAAATCCTTCCTGGATAAGCTTTATTTTCTCTCCCACCCCAGGACCCCCCAGGAAAAGGCATAATAAGAGAAAATAATTGATGTTGCTTCACCGAAAGAAACAACAGTTTACAGGTCCCATGGTGGTATTTACATGTTCAGAAATATATGGAGCATGCGTTCGACGGGATCAGGAGGCAGTACAGAGCATTCTCCACAGCTGCCCCATCAGGTAGACTTTGTGATGTGTTTCTGCATTTATAGCTACTGGATTCTTCTGAATGATCATAGAGAACAGTAAAGATCACTGTGGTAGAAACTACATTAGGAAAGCTTTTGGTCACAAAAAGAAAAGAGACTCCTGCCTGAGAAGAACTGGAATACAGGTGCTGGTGTCTAGCAAAGATTTCTTTAAAAGAGTCAGACTCAGAAGATTGAATCTGGCATGGTTTCTCTAACATGATGAACAAGAGAATAAATAAGTAAGATGAAAATGGACGAGGTCTTGGGAGTCGGGGTGATGAGGCGGTTGAGGGTGTGGGGAGGGAGTGGGAAGTCGCTGTGATATATGCGTGCACAAAATTCTCAAGTTCAATTAAATATTGTACATTTGTATTATTATTACATACTAATTAAACTGGGGAAAAAGAATAAATGCACAAGTGTATCACTGAGATGGTACATTAGAAGTAACTAGGTGGATCCCAAAACTCTCTTGGTTCCCAAATTGGGGGAAGTACATTTGCCAAATTTATTATTTTTCCCCTAAAATCAAAGTCTTACAGCTTATGTCTTTGGTTAAGTGAACCTATTTTCAAGTATAGGTTGTCGTCTGTTTATCTTGCTTTAGTTATTCATTCTCTCTTATCCCCTCCCCCTTTTATTTCAAGATGTTTGAGATGAAATCAACACCCTCCTGTGGTTTGAACTCTAAGGTGTATGTAGAATGTACATCTGACTTACCAGACATCTGGCGATGCATACAGGGCACAAGTATCTTAGCATGCATGGTCCTCTCTGGCTCAGGCAACATATAGCAGCAACACAGAAATGTGTGTGGTGGAGGATGTGAAATGTAAGCTCTGGACAGAGGCAGAAGTGTGAGTCCTGACCAGGGACAGGACCAGATGAAGGCCCACTTCTATCTAATTTTTCAACAGCCTGTCCAGATTGTCTATTCAGTCTGTCACTTTCTTCATAAAAATAGTATTAAGTAATCAGCATAAGCACTGGTGGATTGAGTATGAATTTTGACTTAAAACCTCTGGCTAATGTAACTATTCTCTTTCTAGAATCTGAAAGAGAGAAATAGAGTGATAGGGGACCTAAATAATGTCATCTAATTTTATTATTAAGAAAATATTCTCAAAGAGTATGTGCAAATTTAGCTCTGTTCAGAAGTGCTGGTGACGAGAAGCATTAGGATTGCCAGTTTCCAGTCCTAGCTGGAAGGAGCTCTGTTAGGAACTCTCTCAATCACCTCTCTGATTCCTGAATTCTCTTTATTCCATTCCCTTCAGCAGATAGACTGGTTCTTCCATGTCCAAGTTTAATAGCAGAGCACATGCTACTTCTCTAGGTGCTCTGATTCCTCTTTAGAACTTTAGAGAAATTTGGCCTTGGCCTTCTCTAGGTCCTCTGTCTCCCACCTTGGGCAATGTATGCACAGGCTGACTTCCCCTTCCTTCTGTTCTCCTGTAAAGTTTTGATGAAAGTCATTCATTTGACCTCCTGTCCATCTTGCATCCAGAAGTTGCTTCTTCTCAGAATCAATAGATTTATCCTGATATATTTGTTCAAGTGGTGTGTCTAATTTTTAAGAGTTTCCTGTTAATTCATTTTACTAAACAACTCTAAAGAAGCTCAGAAGGCACCTAGGCAAACATGGTGTCCCTCACCCTGGATTAAAATGTGGAGCTTTATAGAAGTTATTATAGAAACTAAGACATTGAGTTTTGGGGTTGAAATTTACAAAGAGAAATCAGGGATTGCTGAATCCGATGAATCTGACTTGCAATATGTTTCCATCATTTACAGGTTATACTGTTAATCTTTTGGAACCTCCATCCCCCCTGGGTGATGGAGATAATGCTCACTTTGATAGGTTGTTCTAAGGAATAGAAATAGTGTGAGTCAAGTAAAACAGGTTGTCATGTTATGGGCAATTGATACTAAGAGTTTCCAAGTGAAAGAATTGCTCATAGAAAATGTTGAATGATGATGCAAAAACAGGAAAAACCAGTAGAAATATTGTCATGAAAAGCAGGCACACCAGTCACTTGTGAAATGTGGCTCTTGCCCACTAACTTCGAATTTCAGACCACCTTAAATCATTTCGCAGAGATTGCGCAAATGTCTTCACCAGCATAAGCAGTTTCTCACTCACCAACCTGCTCTGCACTTAGCGGCAGCAATGCAAAGGTGAAAAGACCATCCTCGACTTTCTGTCCCCTGAGCATCTCTGGTCCCGTAACACTGCGGATTTTGCATCAGCCTTCTTTATCAGTTTAATAATGCTCACTGAAACAATGCCTTTAGTAGGGGTATTTATTTTTATTTTGTTGCTTTTGGCTTTTTTTTTTTGATTGTTTGCATTCCCCTCTTATTTCTCAATTGAAAAGGGAATAAATTCTAAATAAATACTTCAACACACAACATAAGGACACTTTTTTTCTTTATATGTTGCAAGTGAAGAATGATTATGTGGATATTAAAATGCAGAAATACTTTGCACCCTATCAATACCTAAGACTTTGCTCTGATGGAATTTTTTCTCTTGTTTATTTTGATTTTCTCAATTTGTACAGGGCATGCTTAGTGTATTTGCTCTGCTAAAAGACAGCTTCAGTACAATTAGTCCTCCCAACTCTATGCCATCACAGTGGCTATACAAGTGTATAATAGTCTTTACTTAATATATTAACTATATCTGTGCACATGTATCTTTATAAATCCTAATGAAAGAACCAATGCATTTTGGGAACCCAACAGAATTTTAATTGAAGGTTAAAAAGAAACTCTCTTTGCTAAGTGTGGTTTTCCTTCAATTAAGGGAAAGCAGGATATTTAGCCCTGCTCAGAAAAAAAAAATTCTAGAAAATAAATGGAAAGTTTATCACAGTGAAGAAGAATCTGTTTGCTATGTATAAATTAGGACATTTTGGTGTGAAGAATTTGATTCATAGCCCGTATCATACTGTGTGTGATGTCTGTCTGTATTTGCATGTTTTCAGGCTAACCTAAAATTTAAAAAGTTATATTGTAAGATGTGGAATAAAAGAAACAAGGAGAGAAAAATTTAACATTGTTATAAAAATGAAGTCATATGGGCTCTTCCTTCCAGAGCCAAGAAGCTTCAAATCAAAGGAAAGGCTTCTCCTGATACACGAATGGCCATAGAGGAGGCCGACTGTACCTCTGAATTTGAAGGTAGTGGGTACGTGATTTGTGCACACACGAGGGTCCTCGGCGGGGATCCAGCAAAAATCTTCCCTCTTCTGTGAGTGTGTGGCAATAAACTGAATGAATGGGATAAAGACATAAGCGCTGGTGTGCTGCACCGCTCACTACCTCAGGCAAATGCAGCTCATGAGAAATACAAGTGAATCCAACTCACGTTTCCATCCCCAGATTTGACTTGCCTAACCGCCCGGAGGTGAACTTGAGGTTCTCTCCTCTTCATTTCCAGTTTGAGACTGTGGCTCTCTGGCTCGAGGACAAGCAAATCAAGGTCCACAATGGCTGAGGCTTTGCTTGCCTTAGAACTGAGTCTAATCCTTTGCTTCTCAGCCAGATTGATCAATTGATATGAACCGCAGGGCAAGGCACCACGACAGGTTGTCCCACAACCCATCACCAAACCATTCAAGCAAAGATCACATTTAGAAAGAGTTGTAATAATTAAAAAGTTAAGATAGTACTTATACCTCCCCCCCCCCCATAGTCTTTAATCTCTGTGAAATAAGCGAACGCTTATGTTTCTGTTTGTCAGTGGTGGCCATACATTGATACTCTGAGACATTTTCATGCATCTGAACGAAATTATTTGAGGAACGGTTACTGAAGTACTGAAAAGAACGTAAGCATTTAATTAAAACCTCAGTCCTCCCACTTGTTAACTTGGTGTTCTTGGTTCAATCGTTCAATTTTTATAGGCTTTAATTTCTCTTCTGTGAAGAGCCACTGTGAAACACAGAGATCAAGATCCAATGAGATTTTATGTCAAAGGACCTAGCATTGTGCTCGGCTTATAAATGCTACTTAATGAATTTCAATTCCTTTTCATTGCCCTTTGTTTTACCGTCGCTTTGATCTTTTGTTTTATGAATCTGTTCGATGACAATTAACAACAGAAATGCAATAGCTTTTAGAGATTTTGGTTCTGTGGGGTGACAGAAACATATGTCTTCATTTTTATACAATGTGAGATTGTTATAAAGAAATGTAAGTTATAATTCCACACAAACAGAAGGAATATGAGAGAAGGCAAAAGTGACAGAGGTGTTGACACATACATGGAAAATGGATGTATGAGGATGAACTGATGGAGGAGACCAAACCAAGCTGAGCTCAAGTGCATCAGAGAGGGATACCCTGGAGATGAAATTTTGTTTACATAAAAGAATATGTATGACAAAGATCCACACTGCATGTGACTTCATTCTCTGTCGTAGTTACTTTCTCGTTACTAGGACAGAGTACCCAGCAGCCACAACCTAAAGGAGGAAAGATTTGTTTTAGCTCATGGTTTCAGAAGGTCTCACACTGCCCATTCATGGACCAGTAATAGTGGGAGCACATGGCAGGAGAAAGATCAGACAGGTTGTTCGTGGCCACACAAAGCCAAGTGAAGGAAGGAGACCAAGGCAAAGACTGAAGCTTTCCCAGGAAGAAGCTCTAATGTTTCTTCTTTCTTCTTTTCAAGATTCCAGTTGGGCTGCCCACATCCACAATGATGCTCCTCTTTCTGGCCCACAAGTCAATAACATACACTTGAAAAACTCTGTCTTGGGCAAACCTAAATCTCAATATGTGGACACAATCCCTCCAAGGTTAAGCCTTAAGCTTCCACCCGCTGCAGTCAGGCTCAATCTCCCAACAGCACATGGTTTCGTAAGTATCTCACTACGTTGAAACACATGAGGCTTTGTGTGTGGGGTCCATTCCAAATTATAATATTCCCCGAAGAAAAAAAGAGTAATGAGAGGATGATAATAGGGATGACACCTGACAATCTGAGCACGAAGCACTTAAGCCTTCACCTCTCGCCAATTCTCCCATGCTTATACCGCCCTCCAGAAATGTGATAGTTTTTCCTCATCCTGTCAAGAAAACATAGGTTTTCTCTATGGATAAACTAAACCACAGATTCTTAGATTCTGGATCCTAGACACAATTGGCAATGGATTTGAGGCACCAAGGTGAAAAAAAGGGATAGTAAGAGGCCATAAACACATTGCACAGTGCAATGTCAAGCCCTCTCCTTTATATTTCTCTTAAGATATAGGCAGCTAACCCAAAAGATCCAAAAGAAGAGATTAGAGAATTCATCGTAAGAAGAACTTCTAGGAAGAAAGTCCCAAAAGATGGCCAGGATTATTGACAAGGCACCCTGCAATGACGCTATTTAAGAACAATGATTCCACACAGAGCCTTTTCGGTCAGTTGTTACTCGTTTTATATTATAAACAAGAGGCTCTCTAAAACCACTAGACATTAGTAAAATATTTCTAACAAAAAGGCCCAAACTTAAATAAACAGATAAAAAAAACAATGGTAAAACAAGCAGAAAAAGATAATTTGCAAAACATCTATTATTTTTAAAAGAGTTTTGTATAGAAATTCAGTAAGTATTAAATATTTAATGACAAAAGAACAATGTTAGCGTCAGGGTAAGTCAGCAGGATCAAGGACTTGGAATTGGAAGCAAGTCAGGAAACAGCAGAAATCCACAAGGGACAAATCAGAGATGAAGTAACAGCTATAAGTTGAAAGAGAAATTGTTAAGATCGGGGGAAGTAGTCAGCCAGAGAATAGGCCAGGATGACAAAATGACAAATTGAAAAAAAAATGACCAAAAGAAAGCAAGAATACTATTTAACAAGAGTAAACAAAATTTCTTAGAATTGAAGGTCGTGAATTTTCAGATATGGCTCATGAAATGCCTACCGCATTGCGTAACAAATTACTACAGAAGGCACAAAAATCAAGAAGAAAACCCAAGGAAATTCCAGTCCAAGAAGCAGTAATGGGGAAGATATTAGATTATCACGGTAACACCAAAAGCTGGGATGCAACAGTTTTCACCTTCTGAGCCCAAACTGTTTTCAACCCAAAACTCTATGGCTTACCAAAGTGTGACTCCATAAGGATCAATAGAACGAAGGCATTTTTACCCGTAATAGTTTGAATCTGGAATTTCCCGACAAGCCTCATGTTTGGGAAGGTGATTCAATCACGGAAGCTAACCCATTGATTCCCTGTGTTGTTAGGAGGAGGGGCCTCTCCCTGAAGCGGGGGGTTACTGGAGGTTGTCAGGGAAGGGCGGATCCCTGGGACAGGACCCCAGAGGGTGGAGCTTAGCTCCCTCTTCCTTCTGGACGCTGCTTTCTGTCTGCCCTGGGATGAACAGTTCTTCATCCAGGCCTCGGCCTGCTCTTCCACTATTGCAGCCAACCACGAATGGACGGGCGCCTCCTCAAACTCTGATCTAAAATGAACTTTTCCTCCTCTAAGTCGTAGATGCCAGGTATCCTGCCCCGGCACTGACAACGTAACCGAGACATTAACTTAACCAGGTCTCAGAAACCGCATCATCTGTGCCTTTTTTTTTTTTTCTTTAAAAAGGCACAAACTAAATCTGGTGGCACAGGATGCAGTCCTGGCATTCCATGAGTCCAAAACAGGAGGACTGCAAGATTGAACGCAGCCTAAGTGACTTAGGGACTTTTCAAGACTATCTCAAAAACAAAAAGTGGGCTGGGAATGTAGCTCACTGTGAAGGCCTTGGGGTCACTCTCTTGCAGGGAAAAAAACCATAAACAAACAAGAACAACAAAAATAAACCCCAAACCAACCAAACAAACAAAAATAGTGCAAAAAACAAAGAAGAAGAAGAAGAAGAAGAAGAAGAAGAAGAAGAAGAAGAAGAAGAAGAAGAAGAAAGAAGTGGAAGGGCACAAGTAAGAGAAAGACACGGGGACGTGGGTTCTTGGGTTCTAGGGAGCAAGAGAGAAGGCAAAAGCAATCGTAAGGTGAGGAGGAAAAAACAGGATGTCTGAAGGAAAATCTCAGATAACTAAGACAGCTTTGCAGGATGGAATAAAATGGAAAATTTTGGGGGAAAAACAGCCTCCAAGTTCCAAATATATATATATGAACATACAGTGAAGTTATTTGGTCCATAGGAAACATACAGATAAATGTTTGATAGCAAAAGGCAACTAGAGAAAACATCCATTTAACTCAAAGAAAAGAAAAGTTGCTTAGGAAAGGAAATGTAGTCATAGTGATATCTTCAGTTATTATATTTATATTTAATAATAATAATGCATATTCAATATTCTAATTCTTTATGATACTATCATAAATGGTAATATACATTTACTTGGAACATGAGTGGGATAAATTTTTCTCATGTATTAGGAAGAAGGGTAAGACTCATTATTTGTGATAGGAAGTCAACAGAAAATATTTAAAATCAAAATACCAGTAAAGAATAGAATATAAAGTTATAAGAATTGAAAACTTATTTTCCCAGTAGCAAGAAGTGACAGGTTGGAAGAGAATCTTATTGCTCTTAATATTGTCTGTAATTACTTATAATATTTTCTAAGTTTGAGAACAGTGGTAAATGCTCGTGGCGGTGTACATGACATCTGTTGAACCTCATTCTAATTATAGTAATTTCTCTGAGGGCAGACACTCCTGGTACCAACAGGGTCCTATCGCAAGTGCAGGCTTTCTGCCTCTGCATCTTCTGTGGCTCTGTGGAGACCCGGGGACTGCTGTACAGTAACATCCCTAAGGAGTATGCAATGGCAATCATGGGCCCCAAAGTCCCACTCAACCAGTGGAGGGTGGATACATGTTTCCTCACTGTTCCTTCATGGAAACAATTCTGGAAGACTTTCCAGATACTTCCCAAGTGGTCCTGAGGAACTGAGCTTCTAGTAGCACTTTTGCTGCTCCTGGCAGCAATCCGTACATCCTGTTCCCCAGAATTCATCTCTCGTCTCCTCCCTCAGCCTTCCTGCTCTTGTTCATTCGTGCCACTTGGAATCACCTCCTTGTCTCAGTCCTTAGTGCTTGAGGACTCAAATGAACGAAAAAAACACATTTATATTACAAAATACAAATTTTTAAAATGAAAATAGTAAGTAGTTGTGCCGTATACATCTTTTCAGATAAAATAAAACGCCTGTGCTGATAATATAAGCAAAAAGCTCTATGGCTTAGAATTTATAGTTACAGCCGCATATCTACTTTCAAAATTTCTTCTGTCTTAAAAAACAAATGAACACCACGTGCTTTGGAATACATATTTACATAGCCCAATGCTCTCTAAGGTACTGCTGTTGAATATGCTGGTGAAAACTTGAAAGAAAAAAATTACAAAATGCTAGACAGGAGATTAACATTATTTCATAATTGCTTAATTAGTATAATATTCAGCATAATTTGTGATTTACATATTTAGTGCTATATTATTAAATTAAATATAATTTAATATGGCAAAATATAGTTATTGAAGTTGCTGTAGCTGAGACAAGCAGTTGAAAGTTGCTGTATTGAGTTGAAAATATTACAAATAATACTTTATACCAGCCTGTAAGCAACCTTATCAGAATGAGTCCCAGTGAAATACAGAAATGAATGAACCAAACTGGGGACACACCAGTGCAGATTCAGGATGTTAAAAAAAAAAAAATACCTCGAGCTACTTCATTCAGATCAGTTGGCAAGTCAAGGTGGATTTGCCATTTCACCAATATCAGACCATGTTATTACACCAAGTCATTCGACATCATCAAATGACAGGCATGGTAGTAATCTGGTAGGAACCTGCCACAACCTGTCAGTCGGATTCCTTGTGCACTAGAATTCTCTTCTCCTCTGTAACCCCGGAAGTACTTCTCACGGCCAGCTTCTGTCTCTGCAGCTACTGAGTCTCTCCTCTTGGCGCCCTTTCTGTTTGTTTAACAGTGATGTCTGTAGTGTCTTGTGTTCGCATTTTCCGTCATGCTTACTGGCAGGCGCATTCTAGTTCTTAGCCTCAATTATTCTATATTAAAATTTACCAGAATATTCTTACCTTAATAGGTGCATTTGAGAGAATGGTGTCAATAAACTGATCTAATCATATTTATTACATGTATCATTATATTTCACAAATTTTATTTCATTATATTTCACATGTAATATTTTTATTTATACCTTTTCCAGTTAAATCTTTTTTCTTTCTTTCTTTCTTTCTTTCTTCCTTTCTTTCTTTCTTTCTTTCTTTCTTTCTTTCTTTCTTTCTTTCTTTCTTTTTTTTGGATAAGGTCCCACTCTGTAGTTGTGGGACCAGACTTGAAACCACCCTGTAGCACAGGGTGGCCTCAAACTCACAGCAATCCTCCTGCCTCAGCATCTCCAGTTTTGGGCCTATAGGCACGAGCCATCTCGCCTGGTTCATTTGGTGCTGAGGAATCGAATTCAGGGCCTTGCACTTGCCAGGCAGGCAGCTCTGACCATGGTAATATTCTTTCAGACTCTGAATCTTATTTTTTTTTTTTTTTGGAAATAGGATTTTTATACTTAGAAGTTAAAAAAGAAAAGTTCATTATATACTAGTATCAACTGTGGTACTTATTTTTTTTCTTTCAATCCTGAGGATTGAACCCGGGGCCTTTGTATTGACCTTTATCCCTAGCCCACTAGGGTCAGTGCTCTGTGCTATAATAACATCCTTTCTTGGGTGCTCATTTACTGTGAACTTGTACAAGTTAGCCCCTTCATTTCATCTGCAAAATCGTTAAAAGTATCTATTCACAGAGTAGTGAGAATTGTTTCATGGCTGCCTCTTAGGTTTTTCAATGCTAGTATGTTAAAAATAAGTTTGTAGACTTCTGATCAAGATGGCGACTGAATAACAGAGTTACACAACCATCCTCGTTGTGTCGCTAGGGTGGATATGCTTACATTTGTAATTTCAAATGTATTTTCTGACTTCCAGACTTATTATCCTAGGTGTTATTCTTCCTGTTTCATACGAGACTATGAGAAATGGAGAAGTCACCTGTCTCATGGAGCAAGAATGGCGGGTGGGATAGAGCAGGAAGGAGCGGGAACCATGCCTAAGTTTTCATTTGCTCTTTTTCTGCTGAGCTGCGTGAAGTGTCTGCACAGCTCTACAAAGGTAACAAGGTGATAACACTGCTTGAACCACCTTTGGAATTAGATCTTGTGTCTTTAAAAAGATTAGAACAGATATTCTGCATTTGTGAAACTTTTTTTCTTCCTTTGATCATCATTCACTCCTCCACTTAGGAAAAAAATATTTTAAAAGTCATATTTTTAACAATAGAAAATCACTATCCGTATTTCCAGAAAACTGATTTAAGAAACTGAGAAGCTTACTTCATTTATTCCAGACTCTGAATTTTAATACTTTGTCATTTCTTCTGCTTCTTTTTCAATAAGTCCTTTAGCTAGTGCTTCCATGAGAGTAATATTTAAACTCCCCCAGCAAGTGATGCTATAATATGTTTGGCGTGCGCGCACATGCACACACACACACACACACACACACACACACACACACACACACCACTAAAGAGACTCTAAACACCACTAAACACAGTCATTAACAATCAGGTTTTTAAGAGTCACCAGTAAAGAGAGGCAATCATATGCCAACACCAAAAGGGAGAGAAATTGCTTCTATGGCTGAGTCTGCAGGATAAACCATCAGACAAGAAAGTTCCTGGGGTTTCTTTGTTTCTAATCCTTCTGACTGTTTTATAGGCCACAGATTCAGCTCTCAACCTCATTCTGCATTGTTTTCCCTGTCTTAACTACCAGAATACTACCTATTAATGGCGATGTCAGGCATCTGCCTGTCCCCTCACAAAGGGTGAGAACATTTTTTAGAAAGGACAACACACGCAGGAATATCCCAACGAAGCCAGTTTCTCCTATCTTGAATAATCACACTATTCATTAGCTTTCATAATTGCACATTCTAAAAGTCAGACTATAAAAATCCAGTGTCAGATGAGGTTTGTCACGAAGACTACGGGAAAGCGTATTAATTTCAGATGAGCGAGCCGGAGGTCACATCTTTTTCCAATGAGAAATGAAGTAGAGACACTATCAAGTCCTGATGAGTTTTTAGCAGTGCAGATCATGACCTGATGCAACGTGAAGTCAACCCTCAGAATTCACTGTGGTCTGATTTTACTTGTCCTCGAGGATAGACATTAGCCTGAGCTCACACTATTGGAATTTGGTTTTGAGGATAGGGCAAAGTTTCTCTGCCATAATTGCTTCCATCTGCTGCACGCACACATGTGTTCCTGTAATAAAATTTTCTAAAACTCTCCAAACTCCACATGCCCCCTTTTGACTGGGCTCTTGCTGTACTGATGTTTCACCTGCATTCCGTCTGGGCGGGAATCTGTCTCGCAGCTGGCTGCTGTTTTGAGGGTGGGGTTGGCTGAGGGAAGCACAGCGTTTGCTCTAAGACTCCAGTGGCAAATTGAATACAGACATTTGCCCGAGGCACCAAAAATTGTGGTCAGATGTGTTACATCATACACCCTGTTCATGTCTCAGTTCACTCCAGCGAATTCTCCTTTAATCCCTTGTCTACTCATTTTAAGTGACACAGTGATACACAAATACATTCTGATTGTAAAAAATTTCTGTTGTTGATAAGAAATAGACCAAAAAGAGAAAATTCCCCTTGACCATACTTTCCTCTCTTCATTCCAAATAAGTTAGACGTTTCCTAGGGAATTGGAATTTATCTCCTTCAAAATAAGTTTATTTTGTATACCATATAGGAGCAAATATTCAAAGTCTTTCAAATCTTTTCTTGATGGCAGAAGTGAAAGAAACTGCCTTTATGAATGCTAGATAAAAAACAAAACCAAGCAGTACATTAATTAGTACACATGTTCACGTATGGAAAGGTCATCAGTATGTCTGTTTGATGGGTATAGAATGTTCACTGATGCATCTGAGTCTCAGATTATTAGAAGTAGACGCGAATCCTCAGGTGTTACAATGCAGCGCTTATTATTGAGTTTGTGCTTCGGGTGAGTTGCACGATTGGCTCACCCAGGCTTTGGAAGCAGCCTCCCTGAGGGAGGCAGGAGGGCAGCTAAATCAGGCCAGAGCTGGGCGCAGCACTGGGGCCCAGCGAAACTGAATGCCGCTTTCTGGATCCAGTTGTTGCTGATGCTGCCACTAACAGGGATCTTTTTACCTTTCATTATTTTTATGAATCATATTTTTAGAGTTATAAATGGGAGAACTTTAGGTATTGGTTAGCTTCCACTATACAGATAGAAAACTGATTTTGCATATTAATCAGACATATCTTTTAGATTTTTTGATTTATTGGAGTATAAATTTTCAAAGTAACTTCTCATTATCCTTTGGATTTCCTCGTGATCTGTTGTAACTTTGTCTTTTTTTTATTATTCCTGATTGTATTGACGTAAGTTTTACTCTCTTTTTTTGTGAGTTTAGCAAGGTGTTTATCAATCTCGTTTATCTTTTCAAAAAAAAAAAGCTCAAAGTTTTGTTTCACTTATTTTTTGTATTTTTTTCTTTTTGTTTCAGAGATTTCTGCTGTAATCTTTATAATTTTGTTCCTTCTGTAGGTTTGGGGTTGGATTGTTGTTGTTTTTCTAGGGCCCTGAGTTGTGAGGTTAGATTGCTTTTTGGGCTATCTCAGTTCTTTTTATGTATACATTTATGGAAATATATTTTCCTCTTAGTGCTTCCTTCATTGTGTACACAGGTTGTGTTGTGAGGTGCTGCCGTCGCTGTTTGTCTCTGTGAACATTTTTATTTCTTCCTTGATTTCTTCTGTAAGACATTGTTTATTTAGAAAAGTGCTGTTCAGTCTCCCATTGTTTGAGCTGTATCTTTTGTTTGTGTTGTAGTCTATTTCTACTTTTATTCCACTATGATCTGACAGGGTACATGGGCTGACATCAATGTTCTTGTGTCTATTAAGCTTGTTTTGTTAGGATGTGGTCTATTTTGGAGAATATTCCATAGGCAGCTCAGAAAAATGTGTATTCTGTTTTTGTTGAATTAAAAATTCTGTATACATCCATCAGGTCTATATTTTCTATGATATAGTTCTAATCTGCTGTGTCTTTGTTGATTTTGTGTCTGGTAGCCCCGTCTCCTTAGAAGACAGGGACATAAAAATCCCCCACTATGGTAGCATTGGATTGTTCCCTTTACAAAAAGAAACTGACCTCCTTTGTCTTTTTTTAATTAGTTTTAGCTTAAAGTCCACTTTGTCAGCAAAGAGTATCACTAGTTCTGCTCTTTCTTTCTTTCTTTTTGTTCCTCACTTGAGTGGCATATAAAACTCCAGCCTTTCTTTTTGAGTCTGTGTTTATCTTCATGCTTGAAATGTGTCTCTTGCAAGCAACGTGTGGTTGGATTGTATTTTTTTAATCCAGTTAGCCAGTCTGTGTCTTTTGATTGGTGAGTTGAGGTCATTAGCATTTAGTGTTATAATCGATATTTGTGTCTTAGGTCCTGCCATTTTGTAATCCCGTGAATCTTCAACTCTTTTGTTTACTTATTGATTAGATGTTCTCCCTATTTAGGATAAACCTGCCACTGTGTTCTTTGTTGTGGTTGTTCCCTATTTCATAATCCAGCAGATCTTTGAGAATTATTTGTAATGATGGCTTGACTGTCATAAATTTTTTCAAGATTTCTTTGACATGAAAGGTTTTTTATTTCATTGTCGATTTTAAATGACATTTTTACTTGGTGCAGGAGTATTGGTTCATAGTTACTGTCTTTTAGGGCTTTGAGAACTTCACTCCAGGCTCTTCTGCTCTGTGGATTCGTGTTGAGAAGCCTGCTCTAACCCGGATAGGATTGCCTTGATATGTCACTTGCTTTTTTTCTTTTAAGATTTTAGAATTCTCTCTTCGATTTGTATCCCAGTGAGATTTATTATGATGTGTCTAGGGGAGCTTCATTTTGGTCACATCTAGTGGGTGTACAGTATGCCTTCGTCACTTGCATGCCTATTTCATTTTCTATAGATGAGAAGTTTTCTAGAAAATTAAGAAACATGAAACCAAAGGAACAAAAATGTACAAAACCCAAATAATTAAAATGACGTTAACTTACATTGCAGTGAAGTTGCAGAACACCCAAGAGAAGAGAATATTTCTTTAAAATACTCAAATGTTTTTAGTGAAGTGAGTCAAACTCAAAGGGTAAAATACGGCACGGTTTTTCTAATATGAGCAACCCAGCATACAGGGATTTTATAGAACTAAATGGGTGTGATACTGTGGGTTAGCAGTGATGAGGGAGGGAGAAGAAAGGCCAATAAGGAGCAGGGAAAGGAATTGTGATGTTGTCATGATATAAATGTACACAAAATTCTCAAACTCGATGTAACCATTGTATATCAAATACATATTTATAGATATTGGGAGAAAAAAGAAGCTGAACTTGAAAAAATCTTTTTCTTCCCATTTTGACACAGATTTTTTGTCATTCTTTTCTCTGGATCTTTGAAACTTTTCTTTGTCTGTGTGGTATGCTGCTACACACATTCTATTATGAGCTTTCTTAATTATATTTGCACTCTATGTTCATCACACTTTTATTCCTGTAGCTTTATTTTATTTATATATTTTTAAGACAGGGTCTCACTCTCTAGTTCAGGCTATTCCTGAATTCATTATGTGGCCTCAAACTCATGGTGACCCTCCTTCCTCAGCCTCCCAAGTACTGAGATTATGTCCAGCTTATGTGGTGCTGGGAATTGAACTCAGGACTTTGCACTTGCTAGATCAAGTACTGTAACCACTGTACTATTCCTCCAGTCCCTATTTTAAATTCTGAAAGCATTAATTTGCTTCCTTTTTATATTAGTTAGGTTACATGTAGATTATGTTACTTATTTTATGCTATCTTCTAATGTGAACATTCTTTATATGCAAACTCTATGTCACATTTTCAGTGTTAAATTTTTAGTTTATTATTTTTTTCCTCTGTTGACTTTCACCTATGGTATCTTGCTTCCCTATGTCACTGTTTTGCTTTTAAACCAGAAATACTCATCTTATATAATATGAAATTTACCCTACTTCCTAGGTTACCTGAATCTTACATCACATAAATTTCTCTGTAAAAATTGTGAGGACCCAATCTTAAAATGCTCATAAATAGAGAGGATTTGTGTTTTCTTCGCTTATGGTGAAGCACTGCTTCCAGTGTAGGGCCATCTCGGCCCCTTCTACACCTTGGATTGCATTTCACTTTCTTGTGGAGCTCAGGGTTTGTTTATGATTTCAGTTGGCATTGGAAGTCCTTTTTCCATTGATATCTATTTCTTTTCTCGATCTCTGTGTTCAGTTTACTGTTGTCTTTAAAATGTGTTTCTTAAAAAATTATTGTGAGGACTGCTGAGAGGTTTGATCCTCCATGGAAGAGAAGTGTTAAGTTTGAATTGTTTTGCTATCATTTTACTATTGCTGTCTTCTTAGTACATTTAGTGTAAGCAGAAATGTGGGCCATGTTTCGCTTAAGCATCCGCTTTGCACAGTATGGCAATAATTCAGAGTTGAGTCTTGTTATTTATTTCACTAAGCACCAAGTTGATAAAACTGCTACAAGTCATTTAAAAATGACTCTCAGATCTAGATTTGTACTCTGAACTTATAGATCCATTTTGTTTTTTCATCAACTATCACTCCCCTTTAAAAAGAAAAGATACAGCTTCTTAGGGCAGCTCTAAAGACTTCTTGGAAATCATATTACTCTTAAAACAGATTTTGTCAAGTTAAATTTAAGGGAATCAGAGCATAAGCATTACACATTCATTAAAACACACACATGGGTTGAGAAATGACAGAAAAACGTGTTTGGCAAAACCCATTGGGCAGCTTTCCAAAACCAAAACATTTTTTTAAAAATAGTATTTAATCATGTCTAAACCTAAAACATAACCAGATTTCTCGATACCTAAGAATCATGCTTTTTGACATATCTATTTATGGTAAATTAACTTACTAATTGTAAATATTCATTGTATAGGTAATAATAAAATCCAGTATATTGTGTCCTTTTTCAATGAATCTTTCAATAGCCTTAAAAACTTAAAACAAGGTGAGTAAAAATAAAAGCTATAAGACAAAATATGACCCCTTATTTTGTACACAGAAGAATGCCTGTGACATATGTGAACAATTCAGTATTTATAAAATTTAAAATTTAATTGGTATTTTTTATTTTCTAATTGACAAAAAAAACCCACAAGTCATTTTGAAAAAAAGGACTTTAGTTATCACTTTAACCTCGGTGATCTCTGTCATCTTGGTTCTTGGCTTCAAGCCATTATTTTCACATTCATGTGAATCGATGATACCAATTGCAAATAAGGCTATTGGACCATGTGAGATTAGTTTGATTGAGAAAATTAGGTCTTCTTACTGAGCACTTAAAGTGGCTGTGCTAATACTTGCTAAGGTTCCCCAGGGGGTTCATTTCACTTTGGTTCTAATGCTGTGATCAAGATTATTCCCATCTACAATTCTGGTAGAGAATTACTATTTCCAAAAAAGGATAGAGGAATTGAGTCTTCCACCCAACCAATTCTTCACGATGAGCCTCCAATCATCTGAAAATTACCCTTCTCTTCCTAAATTCCATGAGACTACTTTGGATTTGGGGCTCAGAGGGCACCTTAAATAGATCTTTTCAAGTTTGTGGAAGCAATCACTACCTAACCCACTTAAAGGTATTATCAGAGAACAGCTTCTTTAACACTAAAAACAATCTTTGACAGAACATTTACTTGTTCAAACGTCATTAATCACAATTTATCCTACAGCTAGTCATGGAAAATATTATCCCTGACCTATAGAACAAATAAGGTGAAATTGGTTCCTAAAGCTAAGTAAGAATGCAGATTCAGAACTCAAGTGGCAAGACCTACCCACCACTCTTGTCCTTTAATGAGGAGGCCATCTTACTGTGAGTCACAGCTGTTCCCATATCTTTTTCTGTCCTTTTTATTCATCCCTGGGACTCCAGAACAAAGATAGACCTGAGATGTAGCCTAATTACAGGCATTTAGAAAGTATTTTCCCAGCAACATGTCCTTGATACTCATATTTCTTAGCTCATAGTGATACCAGGTCTTCTGGCACCCACCACAAAATTGCTGGTGAATTGCTCTAAGGAGACCAGTATCAGATATGCTCCTATAATAAGCCATAAGTTTTAGCCTGTACCAATTATGCCTTTCCAGGATGTACTGCCATTTTCTTTTCTTTTTTTCTTTCTTTTCTTTTCTTTTCTTTTCTTTTTTTTTTTTTTTTTTTTGGTTTTCTAGCTCATGCTATTTTATCTTGCCTGTGTACCCAGAGGCTGGACATAAATGAAGAATTATCCTGTTGTAAATCTCCTGGATTATGGCAGATCCTGAAAAGTATTTTTAAATTTTTTTTAAAGATTTTGATTTGTTTCTTAGAAAATATTGCAAATGTGAAATCGTTATTTCCACACCATGGTTATTAATTTTCAATTATATTTCCTCCATAATTACTGGGCAATAACAGTTTACATATTTTAACATAAGCTACCAAGCTTATATGTAGTTTGCGCCCAAGAGGATGTACTGTAACTGTCCTTGGTCCTTAAAATCTTTGGCAAAAGAGGACACCATTGGACTCACATATCAGAAAATGAAGCTCTTGAAAGCAGAGCTTCCTAAAACACTAACTGTGGGCCTTATACATACAAAACATTAAAAGGAGAAGTTATTTTATTTTCTTTCTTAATATTTGTTAGTATAAGTGTGTGATATATAGTGGTTCCATAGAGCTTGAGGATTTTGTGCACATGTATATCATGACAACATTACACTACCCCACCCACTTATTGGCCCTCATCACCACTCCCTCCCTCATCACCTCTAAACTCCCACTATCACACCCATTTGGTTTTATTGAATGTCTGCATTCTGAGTTTCTCATATAAGAAAAACCATGTGACATTTTACCTTCTGAGTTTGACTCATTTCTCCAAGCATGACAATTTCCAAGTTGTGTCCATTTACCTACAAAAGCCTCGAATTTATCTGTCTTTATAGAAGAACAGTACTTCGTTGTGTACATATACCACAATTTTTGTATTTATTGGTCTGTTGATAGATATTTCAATGTCACCCACAGTTCAGCTACTGTTAATTGTGCGGCATACATGTATCTTTACTATATGTTACTTGTAACTCTTTTGGAAAGATACCCAGAAGAATGAATCAAATGACATACTTATTTGAAGCTTTTTGAGGAATCCCCATGTTGCTTTCCATAGTGGTTTTATCAGCTTATAGTCCCAACAGCAATGTAGAAGTGTTCTATTTTCCCTGCAACCACTCCAGCATCAATTACGGTTCAACTTTTTGATATGCCTCGCTATCACTGGAGTGAGATGATATCAAAGTGATGTTCCTTATATCCTATTTACCTTGCAAGCACTCCTTTTGATCTTTAGGCTAGTTAAACAGGTGTCCTTTGGTCTACCTTCTGTGTCAATATTTTGAATGAATGAACAAAATGAATGTTTCTTGAAGAATGTGAACTTTGTATTCATTTACTTTCTAGTCCCAAGTTATGATCCAAGGGTTGCATTAATGTAAGTTTCTTTGTGATTAATTATTTATAGAGTATTGAAATGACCTGTGCCAAAACGAAGATGCTGCTTTAAATGGCGATTACCTATCTGAAGGCACTACTGACACGAAGCACAAAATTTGCACACAGATTATTACAGGTTTAATGAAATTATATTAATCATACAACATGGGGAAAAGAAACACTATTTGAAGGAATTTGTAAATGATTGAAAGGGCAGCTGTTTCATGATCCAGGTGCTAAAGAGAAAATGGAAATTAACATCCAAACACGTTATATGAGAATTCTGCTAGTCATGATACTATGGGTCTGATCTTTCTGCTGATGACACCAAGTAGATTATATTTATGTCAGGGGTTGATATTTGTTCTAACTTCTACATTCTTTTCTCACATAGCCAGAGGAAATTTTTTAATCTCGTTGTAGAGAAATATACAGAAATATTCAAATTTATCTTACATAATAAAAAGAATTATGTATGTATGGAGAAGAAAAAGAGTGAACTTCAAATAGTCAAGAGAAGGAAAGAATTACTTTCAAGGTTTTTAAAAAGTTTACAATTACTTTTTTAGTGAATTGTGAAATATTGTGGTATATATCTCATGTTCACGTGCGTACAATGTGCATAGCTTCTACACATACACACACATTGCCCTGAAAAATAATACTGGCCAATATATAAACATAACATGGTCATCCTACCCTCCTTATACTCATGGCGGCCTTTGATGTAATTAGAGGGTTCCTTTGATTGTTTAAAACTTGGGGATAATCAGGCCTTTGTCACCCATCATATGTACAGAATTTGCTTCTCTTTTATGCTTATGCTTTTAGTACTTATCAATTATGCACGATTCAACACTATAATCCTGAAAATATCTGCAAACCACTGCTTCATTAGTAGAAGGGATGACTGTATTGTTGCATAGAATAGGCTTGTCAAGCATACTGCAAAAAGTTCTATCCTTCTTTAATTCTCCTGAACATTCTGTTCTAAGCAATCCAATCATAACCAATCTATCAGACTTAAGAACAAAAGACGAACCCAACTGCCATCCATCCATGGGAAAGATTTAAAGAAATCGAAGAGGTAAATGACAAACAAAAAATTCATATACTCAAATAAATCTTTTGTCACATCACCTTTCTCTACCTCAAAAGCTGCAAGTAGGAATGAATTTATTTGAAAGTATAAGGCAAAGAGTACCATGGAAGACAGTATTATTTTAAGTCACTTGTATTACATATCCTATATGTTAATATGATATATATATATATATATATATATATATATATATATATATGTGTGTGTGTGTGTGTTTGATTTATTTGAAATATTTCTTAAAATGGTCATATCATGTGTCAAAGCATAAGTATAAATGAAAAATAAAAGGAAGCAAGATTGTGGGTTTATTCATAAAGAGAAAAACACCATTGCTAGTGGTAAGGAAAAGAAGAAAAAGTAAACATTTATGAAGTAGAAAATTAGAGTAACTCCAGAAAGAGAGATCAAACTAAAACATACGTTTTATGCGGTTAATTCTTTTGTGTGTTTTTTGGTAATACAGGCCTTCTAGTCTTCTAAACCTAGGAAGTAACAACTCAATAAAGAAGCTGCGAAGAGAACGATCAGCTGTGTCCCTTGCTCCTGGCACCTCTCTCTTTTGCAGATGGAGTTGTCCACATCTTTCTCGTACACTTGTAGGTTTATCCCTGTCCAGACTTTAGATAGATAGAAACACTAAGTGAGCGGCTTGCCACTTCAAGATTGGGCAACCTGTCCCCTCACTTCTATCTGGGCTGCCTTCAGGTATGGTTAGATTTCTGCCTCTATGGCTTTATCTCCTGAAAGCACTCTGAGTTTTTATTTCTTGTGTCTCAATTCCTGCTAGGATTCTTTATCCAGAATCCTGAATTTGCTATGTTCTGTTTTAGGTATTAGGCCTTGGCTAACGTCTTGCCCCTGGAGTTCCACTCAAGTTTACATTTCAGGCTCTACGGTTGAGTCCTTGTCACATGTTGCTACACCTGAAGGTGATGGTTCCCTAATTGGGACTGATGATGATGGAAATGAACAACAACGTAACCATACACCAAAAGGAGACTTACACACGAGTGTCACATGCACTCACTCTAGTCACTCAACAGCTCAATAAATGAACTATGTGTTCACTTTATGGACAAAAAACCTGGGCTCAGAGGGGCTAAATTGCTCGAAGACTGTTGCCAGCAAGTAGCTAAGGCATACATGTAATCCCTAATTGCTTTCTCTAAGTCTGTGCATTCTTTCTAAAGTTATATAATGTATTACTTACTTTCTTGTTATCTGACATCCACAACTTAGGTAAGAAAAATTTATTTCCCGAAAGCTCCTCGTTTTAAAAGGTCAGACTTTGTACACTGGTGGGCAGCTTGAAAATGGTGGAAGGACCCAGCAGGGCTGGAGGGGTCGGTCCAGTGCCAGTGCCAGAGCTGGGGACCGAGATTCTCACAGCACGGTAGAGCAGAAAGCCAGGTCTAGGGGGAGGAGGACCCAGAACACAGGTCAAGCCCCCAGGACCCTGTCCTTCCAGCCGGGTCACGCCTCCCAACAGTACACACCATCCACAGGAGCATGAGGGTTTTGGGGGCAATTCAGTTCCAAATTGCAACATACACTAAATCTGAAATTTTAAATGTGAAATAGTAATAATAAGTAAATTACACTAAGAATTGTATCTATGCACTGAAATAACAAATTTCACTAAATCGAATGCTATATAATAGTTAATAGAACAGTACCTGGCACAGAGTATGTAGAAAACACACTTTTTAAAAAAATTCAAAGTATCAATCTACCCATTGCTGCCACAAAAGCTTGGATAAATTGTTTAGCTCGAGCTTAAGTCTGTTTCTTTCTATTGCCTACCTGCTGGCCCAGTTCTGTTTAATAGCAGTGCTTTATGGTGTTGGAGAACTTGACAGCTTCACAATGTGTTTGTACATCATCGCATTAGGATTTATTGAGCTCATTCATATGGTTTCCCTTGGCCACCTTTAGTTCTTCTCTGGCTTTAGAGTAGATTACAGTCAGAGACAGGAAAGCCTGAAAGCAGCAGTGATAGAAATAAGTTCAAGTTATTGATAAAGAAAAAAAAAATCAGAAAAGCACAGGCATCTGATCTCCTTCAGTATAGAGGAAAAGTGAAGCCCCCAAATGTCAGTTGCACTTTTCCAATTTGCCCCGTGTAGCTGGTGTGTACAATGAACAACAGCCCTACTTAAGCAACCAAACTTTACATCATGTAGCTCTTTTATAAGGGACGGAATTCTTAAAGAATATGGGTGAGCGACAAACATGGCTTTTGAGCAAAGAATCTTAGAGGAAAGAGCAGTGCTTTACAGATGGCAGGCATGCAGCAGCCCTGCTCCTGGTGCGGTGGAGGATGTCAAGGCCTGAACTTCATCCAGCAAACTTGACGTCCCCGTTGCACAGAAAATGTCTTGTAGAATGTCAGATGTGTCCTGAGGAAATGATGCAAAACAAACAAACAAAAAATAGCATCGTCTAAATTACTTTGTCAGAACTTACACATGAAAATACGTAAAACATCATTTGGTGCATTAAGGGATAGATACTCTGAGACAAAAATTCTTTGTGCAGAAATTTATATTGCTTCATTCCAGGTGAAGTTTTACTTCTTTTTTAAATGTAGGAAATTGTATAACATATCAGTCTTAATTTTTTATTGAGCAATTCTGTTAACACTCACAGAAGGGAAACTTTCATGGGAAAACCTCAAATAAAATTCCTTTGTTTCTTCTTCATTAAATGTTCTTGTGTGAAAAATGGACCTCCATCAATAAAGTATGTGTTACTAGTGTCTTGAAATGCATTGTCTGTTAGGATCGTGGAATTCTCCCTCTACTTATTAGCTTTTAAATATTTTCTTTTGTCTATGAACTCAAAGCCAAATCTAATAAATTTTTGTTTTCAAACGAACTACAAGGGTTCAAGTAGGGAACTAAAAGTTACAATTAAAATTAAAGGTGATATTAGTGGAACAAACATAAAAATTTAATTAATATATGCTTAACCCCTGAGCTACCCAAAAACTCCTCTCAGTCAGTACAACACACATGTAAGTTGATAAACATAGTTTCTTATATTTTATTAGCTGGGAACATTTGGATATACTTCCTTGACTGTAATAATTGCTTGTAGTTAATTACAAATGAAACAGAAATGCTGATAATATTAGAGACTTGTACTCTGCATAAAACTGGAAATTGCCGCTATTACTCTTGTTTGCTAGAGAATATCAGGTCCTAGATGCTAATTAGCAGTTCATAGCCCTCCTACGGGGGAGGGAATCTCATTACTGTGTGGAACTGCCGTGGTAGCCCAAGCCAACATGCGTGGCATTCTGACTACTTTATTCGAGCAATTATACATAATAATAAAACTAAAAAACTTAACTTTTCTGTGAGAAAGACCATAAAAGCTAACCTACCAGTCCCCAATTGCTCACAAGTTGGGAAAAACAGTATGGCCCATGGTATGCTTTGGGCCATATGGCGCACATAGTCGATGTGCAAGGACCAATTCAGAGCAGAAAGACAGAAGTTTTCTCCAATGAAGGAAGAAATAGCAGGGTCTTTCAACATTTTTTTAATCAAAACAAAACAAAAAATTAGGGGACATAAGTATATGTGGGATGAAAGAAAAAGGAGAACAGTCCTGGGAGATTTCCAACATCCTATTTATCTTATAAGTGTGTGTGTGTGTGTGTGTGTGTGTGTGCGTGTGTGTGTGTGCGCATGCGCGTGTGTGCGCATATATACTTGTGGCCTCAAATATACCTATATTTGTTCTGTATGTTCACAGATAGATGGTAAGAGTCTTTTTAATACAAATATATTCTTTCAAAAAGAGATATTTCTTATTTTATTTTTTAAAAATTTTAGATCTGCAATTCATTAAATTTTTTCACATCTTCCAATGCACATATACTTTCATCATACATAAATTTGAGGAAAAATGTATATTGAAATAAAGAAAAAGTATTTTAAAACTACAACCTAAATGTACTAATTTCTATTGAAGCAAAAAGATTTAGACAATGCATAAATCCTGGTTTCTCAGCCAAACTAGATTTTATAGTGAAATCTAAATCTGCTTCTATTAGAATAAGATCTACCTCTGCACATCCCTGTTCTGGGATACAAATGCATATGTACACACGTCTACATGCATGAACAACAAAGGCCAAGAGAAGTTCTCTAACAAAGTGAGATAAGGAACCAAGAAATAAATCAGAGGCAGATTGTATGAATTCTTTAAAGAAGGCATATTCATTTCCTCTCAATGTCATCGTATGCCCCATTTTTAATTGGGCTCTTTTCTTTCTCCAGGACTGTAACATTCATTTTCACCTGTTGAAGTAAAATCAATTAAAGAGGAAATAACTTGCAGAAGCTGGTCATGTCACTCTTTCTTCTCTGTATCATATCTGAGGTTCCATGTGACACAAATGCCTTTCCCCCTTTCCCCAGCTTTTGTCAGCCTTAAATGTAGGCTGGAATCACATACAAATGAGCTCTGAGTTCATTTATCAAAGGAGAGAAGGAACTGCAGGTTGAATAGGAAATACTGAAACTAACCCCACCCTGAATCAGAAGACAGGAGTTGAGAGGAAGGGGAAAGAGAGGAACATCTTGCTTTAATCTACGCCCTTTAGTGTTATGAGGAGGGTCACTTCCTCTCCTGCCTGGAAGGAAGCTTTGTAACGGGCAGCCTCAATTCCAAAAATTCCAACCCATTATTAGACCCAGTCACAATTTTTGATTAAAAATATTTCATGGCATATGTGATTCAGTTGTAGGTATTTGACAATAAAAATGATGGAACACTGGTATTTCATTTTGATTTATTTCATCATAACGTGTTAGAAATCATCAGAAAATTCAACATGAAAGAAAATAACTCTCTTTCCATAACAGAGATAACTCTACAATATTTTCTTAACCTTCGCTTGTCTTTCTGCTTGCATGAATTTATCTAAAAACATTGCAAGAGCTTATTTTTGCAGAGTAATTTTTACAGATATTTTCAAATTAAGGTTTTCGCAGTCATGAAGGAAGAGCCCTATATAACTGTGTTGGCACTCGTGTGGGCACACATGAAAGAGAGAGAAAGAGTATCTTACTTATCACTTACTCTACCGACTGTCCCACCTCTTCCATCAAAAGCAAAGGTTAATTACAGTTCTGTGGAGCTGTCCAGTGGAAGGCCACTTTTCCCCCACAAAATTACAACAGAAGTAAATTAGAGGTTTTCAGAACTTCAGAGTTTTGATTGATGAATTCATTAATTCACCTTTTCAAAATGAGGACTCATGTTTTAAATATTTTATGTACAATTTGCATGTTGGCATTTTTAAGGGCTTTCTTAAAAATTAGTACTTGAGGGAAAGGTCAAACTGCTTGCCTTGGGGCCCAGACTACCAAATGTGCATAAGAAGAGGCAGTTCTGTCCTCCCCGTCTGCCTCTCCTGGGTGACAGTGCATCTGGAATGGCTCTGTGAGCTTTTCCTGTTACTTTTTTAGAAAAAAAAAGCAGGTGTTCCTAATGAGATATTAGTTTCGTTGGCCAAAATGAGTTTCTCTTTGCCTTAGGATACACACGGATGGATTTAATGTACTAGTTCCTGTTTCACCTTGAGCATCCAGGTACTGAGCACGTGGCAACGGCATATGGAACCATTCCTTCCATGTTTTCTATACCTTAACTTACTCTACACAAAGGCATCCATGCGTACATAGGTACCTTTCTAATCTCCCAAGATGACGGAGCATGTGGAGATGAAACTTGGCTTCGGGTAGGTAGTTTTCCAGTCTTTGAACATTTTTTTGTCTTGATTCAAAGAAAAACATGTATCACTATATATGTACGTAATGTAACACCAGAGCAACAGTAAACGCAAGAAACTAAATGTGATAAGCTACATTGCATTACTTTTTTTTTTTTTAAATTTCACCCAAGCTTCCATGTGTAATACCTCATCTCCTCACAACCTCCTGTTCTCAAATCTTTTACCTTGTCTTGGCTACTTTTAAGAATTCATAAAGAAATAAAACGATTACAAAAGAGTTTTCACTTCCTCCCTTTAGTTGTCCAGAATTAAGTTTGATTAAAAGGAGACAGATATGAGTAATTAATATGATCATATGGAGTAGACATAGGTAGGTAGGTGTATGTCCATCCTGATGAAAATTACAGAATAAGCCACAGAAAGTGGGCTTGCTTGAAAAGCAGCTATACAATGAAAGAGAAGTCTTATATTTAATGTCCGAATGTTGAATGCAACCTCAGACTAAATTGATTCACACATGCAGAATATTAAGCAGGGATCTAGTGCAACGACTGAGGGTTTCCAAGGCCTTGAAGGAAGAATTGTTAAGACGTTTGGAGTTTCATCCCTATTAAAATCAGAGGTAATACTTATGCGTTTCCCAGTTGGTGAGCCCGCTCTCTTGCTGCACACGACACTGGATTCCCGGCCTCATTCTCAGTCTTTAATTTGTACTTGAAAAATATGTCCGTGTTGAGCCAGATGCTTCTAGTGCCTAAGGTAGCTCTGATAAATTGGGCACTTGAGAAAACGAGATTAACTCTTTCACCAAGAGTTCTGCACACAGGCCCTTTCCACGGTCTGTACATGCAGTATCTGCAGTCAAAGTCTACCAAAAGGCAATGCAAAATTCCTGCGATATTTATGTCGAGCATAGGTTTTGGGGTGCGTATGTGAGCACTTACAAAAATGCTACTACTGACAAACCTTTTTTTTTTTCTCCAAATAATTCTTCAGGAACTTGTCTGCTAGGTAAAACTACATGCTTTGAAAATTGAGAATATATTCAGGTGCTCTGAGGTGTGGAATTGGCTGTTTACCAAATGTCTCTGGTACCTGTCTTTAATCCAGGATGTAAATGGACAATCACAGGTGATGTATTAGGGGCCTGATCATTTGCTATACAAGGAGCAACTGGAACAAAGTTTTACCTGCCTCATGATATTTTCATTACATTTTAATTCAGAAAAAAATTATTTTGCTACTGAGAATGTTAAATTTCTACTTGAAAGTTTGACTATAGTCCTTCTCTTCTTTCATTTCTCTTGCTCAATGACTGAATATTCCTTGATGATTATGCTTCATGTAAAACTAATCTAAGCTGTTCATCGCCATAGAGGTGTCTGAGTCACACTTTTAAAACTTAATTTTTTGACAAGATTTTAAAAACATGAATGGGTTGAAAACAGCCCAGAATAAATCTGCAGTGATTACAACAGAATGATAAAGTCATGTGGCAGAATATCACTAAAGTTTCCTCATGGCATTAACGTATGATTGGTTACTCTTTTGCACTGTGCCTATCCTTTGAAAAAGGCCATCTCTAACCCTGACCTGTGTCATTTAAGAACTCATAAAGCAAATTTCGGTTGTGTTCAACAAACTCATATGCAATAAATTACACATTTCTCTAGTGCTTACACTGTCTTCTGACACACACTTCTGTTCACGGGTATGGCAGCGCATGAATAACAAATACAAACTTCGTCCTTTGAGGCAAACATGATGTTTACCTTTAAAATGTTGTGAATTAATGCTGCGCCTTAGTTCTCCAACTGACTTTCTGATCTCATTAACGTGTCAAGAGATCTTAAAATCCTTAAAGTCCGAAGGAACGTGAAGATTTTGTTTTACACAGTTGAAGTCACCATTTCTGCGAGGCTGGCTAACCAGGACAGGATGAAACCCTGTGATTTCATGAGAGGCTGAATGTTAGCTGATGAAACTTTGCTTGATAAAACCTCACCACTTGATTTTTCTTCTCCACTTTCTCCGGTATACACCAGCACACTGCTTTCTCACTCGTGTCCAATTTTTATTTCTTACTGCACTTCTGTAGGCTAATGATCATGTCTTGTCTTTATTCTCGTATGCTCCCTTTTTAAGCAGAGTCTAATTCGTCCTCCTTTTGTTGCCATGAACATCTGCCCCTCACAGACTGTTGAATCCATTTAAAATAAGAGAATCTGCCAGGTGCAAGTAAATATGGGCCACCACACTACTGCAGGAAAAAGGGAGCTTTTCCTCCAAGTTTTTCTCCAAACAAACAATAGCTATACGTTTTTTATCAGTTCAAGAGTGATGTGATAGGAAGATTTTATCTTGAAGTCATTTTTCTGTTTAGTCTAAAAATGATTCCTGGTTGGTATGAGATATCAAACAGATTTTATGCTTCCCAGAATCATTATGTAACTGGGAATAAAATTTTAGCAAAAAAGTCATAATGCACAAGTTACAAAGTCAACTTGAACTCCGTCTTTGCTTGTCATATCCCAGCTAAGCCATAATGCATTTCCAAGTCAGGAGTAATTGTAACTGGAATGCATTATTTAAAAAGCAGTGATTCCAATTTAGGTACGTGGAGTTAAAAATGGAAAACATTTCACAGCCATCCATTAGGGTAGCTTCGAATGATCTTTGCCTCTGGCTTTGTCAATAGACAATTAAGGTGTAGTAAAAAAATTCTCAAGGCTAAAAATAGTCTTTGATATAGCAGCGCAAGGTAAATGACAAGACATCTCCTAAGTATTCTGAATTTTCCTCCTAACAATGGCTTGTAGGTGATTTGCTACTATAAACAAGTCACTTATTTCTCTCTTCTCATCCGCTAAATTGTCCTGGTAATACGCACTGTCTGACCCCTTGCAGAGGACCAGAGATATCAGATGCCAGAGTGATCTAGGGTTTTTGAAACACTGTCAAAAGAATTATTACTGTCATTCAGCAATAAAAATTAATCTACTTCAAAAATTCTCAAGTGGGATGTATATTTCAATAGCATTGTGTCATAATACAGATTCCTTTAAAGTCATAGCTTGGACATGTTTATTGAAGCCTTATTATATTTGATAGCATTATTCTTTCACAACATTGTGAAATGTTTTACTCACTTGAATTACTTTCCAACCTGCTTCGTTTTCATTTAAAGGATGCAAGTATACCTGAAAATATATGTGCATGTGTTTGCATATATCTACTCAACGTTACAAACTTTTAAAATATGCCTATTTTTTCAAAATCTGTAACTACTTTCCAAAGTTTGGGCTTTGAGCTGAGATACACCTTCCATGCTTTTTAGCAGTAACATAATTTTTTTCTAGCTTTTACTTCATAATTGATAATTCTAGACAACAGAAACAAGAAGTACAATTGGATCTTGTCACTGTCCTCATGGTATGTGCTATAGCATCATAGATAGTGTGAAATCAACAAAGCTTGAACCATTTTCCTGAGAGGAATCCAGGGTCAGAGCTCATCAATTCAGCACCTCATAACCGTGTTTCATATATCTTAATTTTATTTAAAGCTGTCTTATTTGTTATGCATTCTTAATTTGTTAACTCATGGCTAAACAAACTTATCTGACATTTCATCCACAGGGGAAGCATCACAACTTTCTTGTGCTTAGTAAATATAGGCAATACTTGAGTACTATGCCTTGAGGGGCACTTTAAAGAACAAACTCCCACTAAAATCATAAAAATATGAAAAAAATATAAAAACTTGGGTAGTAGCACAAGCCTATAATCCTAGCACTCTGAGAAGCTGAGATAGGAGGATTGCAAATTTAAGCTCAGGTTGGGCAACTTCATAACTTAGCAAGACTCCATCTCAAAATCAAAAACTAAAAAAAAAGAACTCAATGATGTTGGTCAGTGTTCTGGCACTCGGTTGGATCCCAGCACCACAAATAAAGGATGAAATAGTGAAAATAGTGGATACATAGCATGAGAGCTGAAACGAAGTAGAATATTGCCTTGTCTTCCTCAACTTAAAAAGTAAATAATTTTCACTGCTCTGAACGAATATATGGAGACACTGTTGATTTAGGGCCTAAAAATCATTTAGGTAAATATGCAAAGTCAATTATAGAAAAAAGTTTGAAGAGTGAAGATTGGCTATATCTTTTGAAATGCTCAGAAACCTGAGATAGGATAGAATTAGTGAGTCAGTGCTTTGTTCTTGTATGAGGCTTCTCCTTGGTGTATAGCACCCAATACTTTTTTTATAACCTTAAATTTTATTTGTTTAAATTTTTTATTTTAATTCTCTTTCTTATTTTCTTTCTTTCCCCCCCCCATTTTATTGATATGTATAAGTGCAAAATTTAAGGTTTACAATGAAGTTGGGAGTTTTGTGCATATACGTGTCTTGTCAAGGTGACAAGGACTTTCCTACTCTCCTTTTGTCCCTCCCCCTACCCACCCCTCCCTCCCTCCCTCCCCACCTTACCCCTTCTTTTGCTTTGTTTTTTGTTTTAAGCACCCAATGCAAGACTTTAAACCACTCTTCATAGCTTATAATCCAATGTCTATCTTTTTCTCCCTATAGTCTCTCATTTAAAGAGCTGGACTCTAAAGTATTTGTTTTCAAAGTCTTTGTGTGGATCAGCTTAAGTGATTATTTTTGTGGCATACTTTAGGACATCTGGGAGAAAATTTGTGCAAACAAATTTCTTTGCTTTTTCTCTCTCCACTCCCAATTCTCCACGGCCATAGTACGCTACTGTTCATGGCTCAAAAAAGTGATATATTTTGGCTGTATTTGCTGACCTGCAGAGTGTTGGCATTGCCATCACCTTTGATAATAAAGGTGAATCAGACTCACCCTGGCTGCCATCCTGTACCCAGTGTCACCACGATGGAAAAGTTCATTCTGTCCCTGTGTATTTAATTTCTTTGAATTTTCTACATCTGAGAAGAAATCTGGTTCACTACCTATAGGTCATGGCAAGTCTTAGGCACCCTTGCAACGTTATGGCCATCTCAACCATTTCATCAGCACCTTCCCAGTGAACGAAGAGAAGTGCGTGAACTCAAAGTGGAAAGGACTCATTGTGAATCCCACGAAAAGTTCTGCTCAGCAAAAGGCCTCCTAGATCCCTTGCTCCCTTATACCTTTTTCCAGATCACTGATTTTGCGTTTTTCTGAATTGATCTCTAAAGTTCCAGAAATACTCAACAACCTGACTATTCACTGGAATCAGCAGAGAATCAGTAGATATTCCTATGCCTTTCCCCCTCTTTCCCCCATTTTATTGATACGTACAAGTGCAAAATTTAAGGTTTACAATGGAGTTGAGCATTTTGTGCACATACGTTTCTTCTGAAAGTGACAAGGGCTTTCCTGCTCTCCTTTTGTCCTTCCCCCTACCCTCCCTTTCCTCCCTCCACATCCACCCTGTCTCCCTCTTTCACTCTGTCTTTCTTCTGAAGTTCCATGAGATAGTTGTGATCTGGGTCTCTCATATCAGAGAGACCATCCGATGTTTCACCTCCCGCTTCTGACTCACTTCACTAAGCATGATATTCTCAAGTTTCTTCCATTTGCCTGTAAAAACCTCCACGCTGTTGGACCTTACAGATGCATAGTATTCCATTGTGTATAAGTACCACAGTTTGTGTATCCACTGGTCTGTTGATGAGTATTTTGGTGACTTCCATGTTCTAGCTATTGTTAGTTGTGCTGCTATGAACATGGGTATACATATATCTCTGTTGTATGTTCTTTTGGCCTCTTTTGGATATATTCCCAGGAGGGGTGTCGCCGGATCAAAGGGGATATTTATTTCTAGTCTTTTGAGAGATGTCCATACTGCTTTCCAGAGTGGTTGAAGGAATTTACATTCCCACCATCAGTGCAGGAGGGTTCCTTTCTCCCCACAGCCTCGTCAGCACTGATTGCTATTTGACTTGTAAAGAACCAACGGAATGGGAAAAAATATTCACCACCAACACCTCAGATAAGAAACTCATAACTAGAATACACAGGGAGCTAAAGAAAATTAAATCCACCAGAATAAAGGATCCTATTAAAAAATGGGCAAAAGAAATGAAGAGGCAGTTCACTCACGAAGAAGTACAAGGGGCCAGTAGATACATGAAAAGATGTTCAACATTTCTAGCCATAAGAGAAATGCAAATCAAAACAACGCTAAGATAGCAACTCATTCCAGAGAGAATGGCCTATATCAACAAGTCAAATAACCTTTTCTTTTCTTTTTTTTTTTTAATGTGAGAGATCAGAAACCCAGGATTTAAGCCTTTCTGTTACATGCTGTATCAAGTTGGGCAGGTCATTTAATCTCCTGAGTGTTATTTTCCTTATGTGTTAAATACAGAAAGTCATACTTACCTCACAGAGTAAATATAAAAATGAAATAATAAATGCAAAAATGTGTGTGAAGAGTCAAAGACTTTAGGAATAGGATCTTGTATAAAATAAGACAATGTAAATGTGGAAAGTACATACTAATATTATTTCTAAAATAATCCTTTAAATATAGTAAAAGCAGAAGATTCTTTCAGGTCATGACTGTTTGTTTTTGTTGTTGTTGCTCTGTTTAAGAAACTCAGTGTTTGAGAAAAGTCATATACAGATAAGTGCAAGGAGGCAATAATGGAACCCTTGACTCTGAGATTGTAGAGTTAGTCTGATGTCTTTCCTACAGAAATAAATCCTTCTATTTCGATGGGCAACTCACCCTTATGTGCTGGCTCTCAGATTTCTCAGAGCAAGAAGTATCTGGATGTTAGAGGCTCGGGAGTTTGGAAGTTGCCACTTAGTTGAACTCATAGCCTTCTCCTTAGAAGTGTGATTAATAATTTGTGGTTAATTTAATTATCCAACATGAAAACCATCAAGAGTGGGAAAAGTTGCCTTAGCTCAATTCCAGATTCACTCACAATGAACATAGATCAAAATGACCAAATAATTGTCAGACTTGCCTAGTGTTCAAGCTGATTTTCCATTTTGATTGAGACGTCTTTTCAGATTTAAATTTGAAATCATTTTGTTGTGGATTTTTTCCCTGGCCATGACTTGCTTTACTTCCTCTCTGCAGAGCCCACTAACAGCCAACTTTTTACCAGCCACGTGGAGTCCCAGAGCAGCTGAGTCCAAGGAAAACTCTTCCCCACGCATCCTTTTTTAGTAGCTCTTCTTCCACAGTATTCACGTCAAGTTTATTGCTCACAATATGATTTTAAAATTAGATCAATATAAGCTTGTTTAGGACTTTTTAAAGTGAATAATGTTTAAGTCAATTCAGCTTCTAACTTTAGAGTGGACTTTGTCTCCATCACTTTCGATACATTGTGGCTTATTCAATAAACACTTAAAAGCCATGGAAGAGCTAGACAAATTGACACATCAGCTTCTTGGATTTAATGGATGACTGACACTTTAAAAAATCCTTTAAAGGTAGAATAAATAAAACATGAAGTATTTGAATTAACTGTTTCTAAATATCCTAGGACTTTAAATGTTACTCTAAACAGTGAAAGAATCAAGACATCGGTCCACATAAAGACAGATTTCTAAACATTGGTCATATGCAAACTTTTCTGCACAAAACTTTATTTCAGTTATTGTTGAGTGAGTTTTCTGCATGGGAAAATGTTCTGTTTTAACGCATAGTTACAAGAAGGCTAGTGCTCATTGTCTGTGATATTATCCAGATACCTTCAAATCCTATCACTTTTACCCCATTCCTTCAAGCTGCTCTCGCCCAAAGTCTTTGCCAGGTACTCCTTGGAAAGTTGTCGTCATTATCATATTTACTTTACACTCTGAAGATGTCATTTCTCTGACAAACAGGAAATGTTATACATTTTTATGAAGGTCCTATATAGATGTGGTGGGTTTCCTATTATCCATCGACACCTAAAGCTCAAGGGACGGACACTGAACTCCTCCCCCAACTGATTCTCCTTGCATTTACCATACTTGGGGGAGGGCCCGAAAAAAAAAAATCCAGCTCATCCATCACCCAACGATATTCTGATATTCTTAGCCCTACATTTGAAATGTCTGTTACGTACACTGTTACCTCTATGTCCTGGACAAGGTCTCTGATGGGTGAGCATTCTTTACATGACCAAAATATTTTTAAAATAGAAATATGAACCTATCGTTGCTCTACTCAAAATCGCCTAAGAGTGGCGCACTGCTAAGCTCTCAGCAATGCGCTGATAACAGGTCACTTGCTGCCTGCTGAACTTTTCAGCCTCTTTTCCCTTCACTGTCTTCACCCTCCTGACTCTGGGCCTCTTGAAAAGTTGGCAATTTCAGAAACCTGCTGGTGTCTGTGAGAGTGCCTCTGTACATGACGTTACTTCTCACCCGCCAGAGTACACCTCAGCTGTCACCTCCTCGTGACCAAGGCTTTTCCCAAAGATGTCTGCTCTTTCTTTCTTTGTCCTTTATCATAAAACTTAGCACATGCTAGTCAAACTCTTCGTGCTGTGTGTGCTGCGTGCTCTTCCAGAGCGGAGGTCATTGACAATATTCACTGGTTACTCTCCATCGTCTAGCACTACTCAATAAGTTTCAGGTGAGTGGCTGAAGAAATATCTTGCTATTTTTCTTAACATTGATGTTGAGTTGCTCAGTCATGAACTAAAAGATAGCACACAGAGGCTGTAGCATTTTCTAGATGTTTGTAGAAAGTCAAAACTTATCTGATTATCTGAAATTGAATAATTGGCTAAATCTCAGGGTACTACAAGGCTAAATATTGCTCCTATAGGCAGCAAAATTTTAAGTCATTTAAATCTATTTTGTTTTCTAGTATAATTCAGTGTATAATGTGTTTACAAAAGATATAAAAATTGATTTTTAAAATGTTTTCTTTGTCAGACTTTTCAGAATTTTACTCAACATTGCTAGTGATTGAAATCATATTAATGTCAGAAGAGAAGTGGATCGATCTTTTTCTTAGACCATAATTATAACACAAAAATTTAATAGTTGATCTATTTGTAAATAAATTTTAATGAGGGCTTACCATATTGTGTAAGCACATTATATGTCATTTAATGATCATATAAAACAAGTTTGCATAAATTTAGTTCTCGTATTAGCCTCATTTTGCAGGTAGAAAAGCTGACGCTTAGGAACATCACTCTGCCCTAGATTGCGTCACAAATGAGGGATATACTGGGATCTTTAAACAAAGCTTATCATTCACAAAAATGCAGTCTTACCCATGACCTACATACATCCTCCCACTTGCTATGAGAAATTATGATGTGAAAATCAAAGAGAAAACATCTTTAATTTATTTAAGTGTGTTTCGTATAAATCTATTTCAGCATCTGCCGCTGTATCGGCCACTTTCTTGTTACAGAGACAAAATACCCAACAGCCACAAATTAAAAGAAGAGAAGTTTATTTTGGCTCTGAAGCAGAAATGACGTGGTGTAAGAGAACAGCTGAGAATCTCTGTTCAACTCAGAACAGCCGGGAAACAGAGAGAGGAGGAAAGAGTGTGGATTAAAAAAAAAAAAAACACCTTTCCCGTTCCCACCAAGGTGGGCCCCACTTCTCATAGTATATTCAGCTATTGTACTCATGAATGAATGGTGCCGCCATGATCCAATCACCTGCAAACCACAGGAGATTTTTGGGACACATTTTAGATCAAAACCATAGCAGCTACAATTACCTTCGACGAGAGGGCACACCTTCGTCCAAACTAGCACCTAGAAGACCACTTGTCTTTGAACAATACATATTGAGTGCATTCAACTGGACTGAACATATGTCCCATTTACTGGATGCATCTAGTGTATCTTGGATATCAGTAATTTTGCCAGACACATAATATTTATCACCTGTGAAACACTAAAAAAAAAATTCTGAAAACTATTGTTATTATCCCCATTTTGGAGACAAAGAAAGATGATTAAAAAGGTTATCTAAGTGGGAAAAGCATTTTTATAACGGTGTATTTTTTTAAATAAAAGTGAAGTTTTATTGACAGAATAATTATACACATTCATGGAGAGCAGCGTCATCATCTGATACTCATGCACAAAGCATAATGAGCAAATCAGGTCAAGTAGCATTTTCACCTTCTTAAACATTGATCATTTATTTGTGTTGGGGAATTTTAAATGCCTCTCTTCAAGTTCTTTATATAATACAATATTGTGAACAATTATGTTAGAACATTGGAAATGATTTTTTTCTCATAACCGTATTTTGTACCCATTACCCAATACCTTCCGATGCTCCAAACCCTTCCTGACCCCTATAGTAGCTCTATGGCTATTTCTATGAAATCAACTTTTCAGTTCCCAAAATGTTTTGTTCTTAAAATTTCTATTTATTGAAAATATACACATAGTCTTAGTCATGTTTTTATCTCTGAGACACCATACCATACACCCACAACTTCAGAGAGGAAAGGTTTGCTTTAGGTCACGTTCACAGGCCTTAGTCTACCAGGCTGGCTGTAGTGGAAGGGCTCGGCGGAGGGCCCGGGGGCAGGAAAGTAGTTCATCCATCACGCAAGAAAGCAGAGGGAGGAACTAGCAGAAGCAGTGAGGAAGATTTACCCTTCTAGGTCCTGTCCCCCATGGCCCAACCTGCACCCAGGTTCTCCTCCTAACAGTACACAACTCCATCAGTGAATTAATCTCCTTGACCCAATTAATTCTCGTCATCGAATAACCTTCCAAACACACGAGGACTTTGGGGGTCATTACAGATCCATATGTCCATATCACAGCACAAAAATTTAAAGTTTCTACAAAAGTAATTGTCAAAAGTGTTACAAAATCAGAGCAATGCTTGAAAGTAGGAGTTTTGCAAAAGAGAAAGAGGTTGTTCATGACATAGCCGATAGCATAAAGATGAGTGAGCCAGAATCAAGTCTGCCTCCTCGGATACTGATGAGATAAAGAAATAGTGTGATCTAAGGTATGGAAAAGGAGACATACTCAGTTTGCTCGCAAACGATCAGACCTTATGACGCTTCATGGAGCCTACTTTCAGAAAATGGCAGAGACATCATGCTCTGAAGATAAAGTTTTGGTTGTCTGGTGTACCAATAAGGAGTAGAGTTTCTATTGCTTGATGGCATTATTGCATTCATATTTTCTGCAGTTATTTGGAATTCTTACTTTAATTATTCTGACATATGTAGTGGCACATTCTTGTGTTTTAAATTAGTATTTTATTGATATGAGTGGATGTACACACATTTTATATTTTCATTAGCTATATTTATATTGTTTTGAAGAATCTGTGTCTTGCCCTTTTTTTACTCTGCCATCTCGTTTTTAATATTATTTTACAGATTTTTTTGTATTGTCTGTATAGAAATGTTGCACATTTCTCAGAGTTGTTTGGAGTTTGTGCCCAATCTTATGATTTTTTAAACAGTTCATTTTTCTCGAATTTTCTATTCAAATGATCATTGTTAGTATAAAAATAAAATTGATTTAAAAATTGTTCCTCTATTCAGCCAATTCGCTGAAACTTATCTATTATAGCTACAATTTATCCATAATTTTTTGAATTCTTTATGTATGCAATCACAGTTCCTATTAGTAACAATAATCTTATTTTTTTATTTCTAAAACTTATATCATTCGTTTATTTTCTAGGCACATTTAACTAATTGGAATTTTCTCTCTAATATCGCTTATCTTGTATATGTTAATATTTAAATTGATCATCTGGTGATTTCTCTGACTCCTTCCTTGTACTCTTCCCTGTTTTACTTCAAAATTATTTGTTATTTTTAAAATTATTTGGACTCACAATACAGCTCATCAGTTAGAGTGCTTGTCTAGCAGGTGCAAAGTTCTGTGTTCAATTCTCATGCCTGTAATCACAGTACTCAGAAGGCTAATGCAGGAAGATAGCCATGAGTTCAAGGCCAGCATGAGATACATAGAGGGTTTGGGACAAGCCTGGACTATAGAGTGAAACCTTGCCTCAAAATAATAATAATAATAATAATAATAATAATAATAATAATAATAATAATAATTTTTCTATCTCTATTAGCTTCTCTTATTCTCTTACTGTTTGGCCTCATGATTGCACTATGCATCCCAGATTTATCCAAGTTGCTTTATAAATGAATAATTTTACCTTTAATAATGTGAAAGACTTATAATCCTTGAACATCATTGACTTTTTGCTTATCTAAATTTTGTATATTTTGAACTCCATAAGATATTACTATTATTATATAAGAAAGTCCATATTACTTTAACTTTCCCAATGTATTATATTTATTCTATATTGTTTTTGGTGGTGTTTTTGTTTAACTTCTCTTTTATTTACAACTTAACATCTAAGGTGTCTTTATTTCTGCTTGGAAAATGTTCTCTAATATTTATTTTATGTCAAATTTGCTACTGATGAATTTTCTCAGTTTATTTTAATAGTTAACAAAGATTTATTGTACATCTCAAAAGAGCTAGAAGGAGAGTTTTGAATGTTCTCTCCACAAATGATAGTAATTACTTGATATGGAAAATATGCTAACTAGCATATACTCATATCATACTATTACACTGTATCTCATGAATATGTATGTATGTATGTATGTATGTCAAAATGAAATTAAAACTTATTAGTGTCTTAGAAAGTAAAATATCTATGTTGCCCTTACTTTTGAAGGCTATTTCCACTGGGTACAGAGTCTTAGGTTGGCACTTATTTGCTTTATTTTTTCTTTAAAGATGTTAAGGAGATTTGGTTTATTTCTATTTTTTTCAAAAGATAGTTGTCAGTCTACTTTTTTTGTTTTTATGTTTTCTTCTTTATTCTTTCTGTTCTTAAGGTATTCTCTCTCTTTTTTTGCTATTGGTTTTTGCAACTTATTTAGGTGTGATTTTGTAAAAATCCTTCTGGGGCTTCTGGGACATTTTGGCTATGTGTCTTGATGTTTTTGTTCAATTTGGGAAAATTGTCAGCTTTATGATTTTATCATTAATTGGTTATTCTCTATTTTCTTTCTAGAAATCTGATTTCATGGGTATTAGACCTTTCCATATGATCTTTTCTTTTACTTATACATCTCTTTAATGAAGCTTAATAATACTTTTAAGTGAATAGCACAAAAATTATAATTAATTACTGTAATTTTTACCCCTTTTTCCTCCTCTGTCTATTTAAAACATACTTCACATATTTAGAAAGTATGCTGGGTACAAAAATGGTGAATTATTCCTTTTACCAAACAAATTAGCTCCTCTTTCCAGCTTTAAGACTTTTCACCTTGGATTTTACTTTATCCTGATATTACTGTGTTTTCTTTTTTTTCCTATTTTATTGATATATATATATATATATATATATATATATATATATATATGTGCAAATTTTAAGGTTTACAATGGAGTTGAGCATTTTGTGCACATAGGCATCCTGCCAAGGACACAAGGGCTTTCCCACTCTCTTTCTGTCCCACCCCCCACCTTCCCCTCCCTCCCTTCTCCCCCACCCTGCCCCCCTATTTCACTTTGTTTTTTGCTTTAAACTTAAAGCATATGATCTTCTATGTTCTTTCACCCTCTCTTTTAATGTTCCTTTTACTTTCCGTTGTTCATTTAAAACATTTTTTGCTAGTGCATTTCGTGGTTTCCTTATAAATTCTTCAGTGGTGTCTACTGTGCTATTAACCTCTTATTGAGTTCTTAATTTCTCTATTTTTTTTTCTTTTAGTTTCTAGGTCTCTGGTAAAGTTTACAGTAAAAACCATTTCCTTATCCTTAAATGTATCACATATAACTATTCCAAAATATTTATTTATAGTTTAAAATGTTTCTACATAGTCTGTCTTCATCCCAACATTTTCTTCGCTGCTCCTGTAGCTGATCACTCAGAGAGAGCGTTCTTAATGCATATCAGACACAAGGTTAGCCATGTACCGACACTGCCACTTCCTTGAGATGGTTCACGGTGATACTAGGCAAGTAGCTGTGCACACCAGAAATGCAGGCTCATCTGACTCTGTTTTCAAAGATTTAGGTTATTTGCATCTGTGCTTCAATGCTTTTGGTATGTTTTCCTCTCCCGGTTCACCTTTAGTACTAGAGGTCTTTGGGATTTTTAACCCAGAGCATTGTCTATTTTTTTGCGGTTGCCAGGAGCAATTCCTCTACTGAGGCTGTGTCCTTCTAACAAGGTTATCTGTGAAGTTCATTTGTAGCTCCTTAGCTGCTCAGCCATTTAGCCTTGAATAGGCAGATGGTGCCAGCCAAAGAAATGGCCCTAAATGCAGCAGCAATTTTCTTTCCAAAAGTCTGTCTTCAAAGTTTTGATCTTTTCAATCTTCAATGCTTTACTGACCTTCTAGTACCTTCAAGAAATTAGAAACAAATTTCTTCACCCTTTCCCAGTTGTCCTCAGCAGGAGGTTATCCAACCACTTCCATGTGAATTCCTGAAAGTGACATGAAAAGCTCTCTTTAAACTCAGTTGCACTGATCTTTTAAATAATGTACTAGAATTTAAACACCCAAATAAATATTTGCCTGTCAAGTCATCTTTGGGAACTAGTCACTTATTTTGCAACTTTGTCACTTTGCAAAGCATTTCAAGAATTTCTATTAGATCACTGGGTCTAGCGCTACTTTAGAAATTGGCCACCCCTAATTTAATTTTCTTATTTTAAAGCTACAATTAGCTTTTCACCCTCCAGTGCAACTCTTTGATTACATACCTTAATTACTATGCATAGGTTTACAACTTCAGGTGATTATAAAATGTATATTCATAATAGAATGGATACATAGACTAACCACTTGAGTATTCAGTAAAGCATGCCACAGTGCTTGAAGGCACTCCTTGAGAAAGGTTTCAAACATTATTAGAAAATTAGGAATTTGATCGGGGCATGTACAGAAGCTTTTAGCTGTCAAATTTGAAAAAAAAATGTTATCTGTTTGGGTATGTCTGTGTTTTTATAGTTTAGAAAAATAAAATCTTTAATATTAGAGTTACCTATTTTAAAAATTTTCAAAAGTTCATTCATCAGCCATCCTTGATCAAATAATGTAGGAAACAACACCCGTGGTACATTCATTTGCCAACACTTTTGTGCTAAAAATATTCCGATTGTCTCTGAAACATGTGAATGCCTTTCACCCTTTGGCACTGTCAGTTTTGTTTCATGTTCAACATAGTGCCTTGGGGTCGAGAGAGTTCTCGTCCATAAGGCCACAGATTGCAGCAGACATATGGCCCTGCACAGTTGAGCATGTCTTACGTTTTTTGGAGCAAGAAGCTTTCTTGCCCATTACCAGTAAGGCCCTTGGTGACCCCCACGGCATTAGTGTTCATCCCAGTTTGGATCCCCTCTCTGATCTCCCTCAGATGGGTTGATTAACTTTGATTAACGCTGAGTTTGATCCACTTCTAAGTAACACGGAAAACGCTCATAGACTCCTATAGTTTTTAATCCCCTTATAGCATCCCAGAAAGGAGTCCACTTTGTGGCTGGATCGCCAACAATTCCAGTTGGAAGCGGCCATAGTTACAGGAGAAAATGCAGGCACAGATAACCCCCCAACCCGGCATGCATTACGAAGCCTGTGGCCCTGGCCTGGGTGTGTGGCAAAGGCAGACGTTCCTGCACCGAAGTACTAGTAGTACACAAGCAGCTGTGCGCACAGAAGACAATTGAAATGTCAGCTCTTTCCTCTACAGTTCCTTTTACATTCTAATTTCCATTTTTCCCCTTATCTTACAGCTCTCCAAAATTTTGCAAACAATTTTTAAACATTTCATTTCAGGTTTTACTAATGCAGGTGCTAAAAATTACCCACCGCCACTGTGCTTTTGATATTTTGGGGTCTGTAGTACAGCTGGGAAGAGCAATATGAATTTTTTTTTCCTTCCCAAGAGAAAGCTTAATGCTAGGAGCTAAAGCCATTCCTTTTCAGAGGGGAAATTCCTGCTTCCTCTCTGGGGCCTGATAGCCCAAGGCTATCTAGGTAAAGGAAAGGTTGTTTCAAGTACTTGAGTACTTCTACACTTAGATTTTCAGGAAATATACAGCACTTCTTCAAACACTTGACTGCCTTCAAATGACAGATGTTCTTTCATGGTGGTCACTGAAAAGGCCTTATCTACGTGAGTTTGCTTTTTCAGCTTGAATTACTTGGTTTTCTGGCTATAATAAGCAGGTAAATGGAATTCTTGCCAAATGCAATTTTTTTCTTAAGTGAATATATATTTCATCTTAAGCAAAGAATTGCAAACATGACCACAGAGTTTTTGCAGATATATCTTGTGATGCTATAGGCCTACAATAATTTTCAGGCCCAATGGAGCTGTTTTCAGCATGAAAGAAAATATTCTTGTGTAAAAGGCAGAAAGAGAAAGGAAATAGAGTGGGCTCTTTGATATGAAAAGTCAAAATTTTCATTGTGTGTGGATTTTCAAAAGGGAATAAAAGTTTGTAAGGGCATTTTAAAGATGCCCTTGCTGCACTTGGGAGCGGGTGGCAGGCCTTTCTCTGTTCCTGTCCTCACCATCAGTACTTCAAAAGGAAAAGGGCAGGCTACTGAGGGCAGCCCCCTGGCTCAGCTCCACCCTCCCCATTCAGGCAGCATGTCCACTTCATTGCTGACCGCCGCTTTCCATTCATGGTGGCCATTTTCATGAGTATGCAAAGGTCACAAAGGTCAAGGAACACAAAATCCTTAAGTTAGGTTAACTGTTCCAACAAACCATCTCAGACCTCCGTGCCCTTATACAAGCTGGTTTCTTGTTCATGCTTCGGTTCAGTGATAAGCTGCAGGACATGCTACTTGGGCTCCTTCTATTTAAAGACTCTGATGCCACAGACATCATCCTGCAGGCACGGGTCATAGTGGGGAGGGTAGAGCAGGATTTATTGGCCCGGCCTAGAAACAGTGCTCACCGTCTTCATTCACATTACTTTAGCCAGAATCCAATCGCAGAGTTGTTCCTCAACACAAAGGAGCCTGGGACATGGAGCCCAGACGTGTGCCCTGGATGGACAGGTAAACTGTGAGTGAACACCTTGTGGAACTCTGCTGTGATTACACCAGAAATGCTTTTTGATTCACAAAAATATTTGCTTGCAGATACCTTTTTTTAATGGCATGCAAAAACAAATGCTATATCAGTATACGGTCTCATATGCAGAGTCTGAAAAGTTGACCTCGTGGGAGTAGAGGATAAAATAGTGGTTGACAGAGGCTGGGGAAGACAGAGGCAGATAAGGCAAGGTTGATTAACAGAAAATTGTGGCTCAATGGAGGAATGAGCTCTAGGGTCACAATCCAGGAGAGTGACTGTAACTAACAGCCTACAACTATTATATATTTGAAAATGCTCTCAACTGGTTTTTAAAAGGACCTAAGAAGGGTAGCTTTTTTTTAAGAGAACTCTGAGATCACTGGGATAAATATAGGCAAATATAGGCACCCAGGCCATGTTTAAGTTCATTGGAGAAGTCACACTGCCTACATTTAGTCCTTGGCATCCTAAAGTTATCAGGTGATTGTGTGAGCATAAAAATGAAATTGTGATTTTTGGAGGTGGAAAGTCTCACTGTATTTGAAATAAGCAGGAAGGGAAGTGAAGGGTGACGGATAGTGTCTATTTTGAAGCTTGGAACGCAGCTGAGGAGCCCGAGATTCAGGACGGGGAGACACAGCTGCAGTGTGCAGTGCGACTGCCCATCCACCTGCACACCCAGCCAGAGTCAGGCCAATTCCTTCTTTGTGTTTCTGGTCCTTTTTCTGAAACTTATGAGAAGCAGAACCAAATAGGATGGTATTGCCTCTCCTGTTAAGTAATTCTATATGATTCAGTTGAGCAAATTACTTTGGGTAAGGAAAGCACTAGCTACATAAAAAGAACTTCATCGATTTTGCAAAATTTTGACAACTGTACATTTGTAGGCTTTTTGAGAGCAGCAAACTCTCTAACCTGGCTTCTAATCCTTCTTACCCAGTAGTGGGGTTTCCTTGGTCACTACTGACCACATTCTATATAAATACTCTTGATGTACACAAGGACAGGTGCCAGGTTCGGTAAACACTGTATAAAAGTGATATTACCAAACACTATTTTATGAGCTCATTTAAAATGGTAACTGGGCAACCAACTTAGATTTGTGCAAATGAATTACACAGCTATGATTTGTACTCAAAATTAATTTCTAAATAAGTTTCTTGAAAACAAGTGATACTTTCAGGTAATATTTAAATGGACCCATGCTCGGAAAATACTGAGAGAGCTTGCCATCCGTTCTAGGAGAACCGTGTTCTCACCAGGATTTCCTCAATTATAAGCAGTTTGAAGGGAAATAGGTTTACAGTTACTCTTATATGAAATACTGGGAGATTCTACAAATTAAAAAAAAAAACTGACTCACATAAACAATTCAGCAATTAATAGGAATCTACTCTCTAGGACAGCTGGGAGAGGCAGATCACTGAGGTTCACATGCAGGCCCCTCCAGCAATCCATGTATTCACTACTAATTAATAAGCCCTTTATGCGAGCCTGGTTTTGCGGAAGCCATGGGGATATGAGAAGTGAGCAACACACACACACAGAACTTGACTCCTCAAGCATCGGGTCCAGCCATTGACCCTAGGGGTCAATGAGAACTTGGAAAGCGTAGCATGACCTTGAAGTTCACCTCCTTAGGCTGTGGCATCTGCATGGGCCTTCTAGAAAAAGTGACCTTGGAGCTGAATCCTGAAAGGTAAAGTCAGAATTAGTTAAGAGAAGGGGTGTGAGGGAGAGAGAGGGCCTGGTGGATAATTCTTGTAGATTCTATAGTCCGTGTAAAGTAATCTAAGAATCGGGGCACGGCAAGACAGAGAACTTAAAGAAGTCATCATTGTACAGAAAATGATGAGCATGAGCCAGAATTGCAGGACAGAGGGGTGAACAGTAGCATATGAAAGGGATAATGCTAAACATTTTGGACAGAAATATAGAATATGTATAACAACAACAAATCATATATACACATGTACAATGTATGTATATACATTCTTATGTTTATGTCTCACATACATACGCATATTGATCCATACACGTATCTTTCACATAAATACAAAAATAGAAACACTTTCTTACAATAGTTCGTACTGGCCCCTTCTGAGCACTGGACGGCTCACCGTCCTACCTGAGCTCTCCCCATTCTTTACTGCTTTCGAAAAGTTTGTTTCATTTGAGCAAAAAATATGCAGTAATTTCTTGGACAGATACAGAAAGCAAGTGAAACTTGAAAGTAGAATAACTTTCCGACTAGAGTTCAAGAAAAGGCTTTTACTTGAGATGAGACCCCTGCTGGAAATTGTACTTGCTGGGAACAAACAAACAGGGCTTATTGAGTGTCTATTCTGTTTCTATCACACACTGGTTCTGCAACTGGGGATAACAAAAGAAATGTATTTACTGAATCAATCAATAAAAGATATAAACCTCTTTCTAAAGGTGTAGTGTGGCTATAAAGCCAGAAATCATGAAGCTACTGGGAATAATCTAATGTTATGATAAGGTGGCGCAATCAGAATCCAAAAGGCCCAGGGTAGTGGATAGAGAGATCAGGCCGCGGGTGAGAGAACAGTCGATGCGAGAATTGAGCCTTCAAGTAGAGATGGTCAACAGGAATGGATAAGAAAATGGAATTGAGGCTACCGAGAAAATGTGAGCCTGGTTCACGAACAGAGTGGAGAAAGTTCCCAGGGAAATGGCCATGTGGCGGAGAGGGTATGTGTGAGGAAGTCTGTACGTAGTCCAGATTCGGAAGGCTTCACCACACTCTTTGTGCCTTCCCCTGGACCTGGAAATATGGAGGGACCAAAGCTGGACTGTTAGGTTTATGCTTTATTTAAAAAAATCAACCTGAGGTACATAAATATGAAAAAATATGAAACTTTTCACATACAAGAGGTTTTTTCAAGACAGCAGGTGCTTGGAAACTGGCACTGAATCCTTGGGGGAAAACTTAAGGACTGTACACCGAAAGTGAAAAGATCCTTTGTCATGTTTTGACCAGAGAGAGAGTAACGAGATTTCACAAAATTCTCCGATTCTGAGCATGTGGATGGTGACGTATGCATGTCTCATCAAACACGTGCCTTGCACACAGATGAGTATGTCCATGGTGCTTATGATTTCACTTGATAGCTTTTGCCTGTTGACGTTTATGCTCCATGGATAATTTCGGTTTTATTTCTCTTCTATGTTTTGAATCGGATTTGTGTGTGTGTGTGTGTGTGTGTGTGTAGAATGATATCTGTTCTTTGATCCCTTAGAACACATCCTCAATGTACGATGTCAGATGTAGCTGTATCTTTGCAAGTCGTCCTCTTTGACTCAACTTGCTGATGAAAGAAAGCTCTCCTGATGTCTCAGGTTATAGGATAATTGAGTCAATTACAGAAATGTGCATAGTTCTTAAGAGCATGGTGCTCTGGGCAAGTCTGTCTTACTGGGCACAGGGTTAATTAGTGTTTATTAAGTGGCTCAAAGATAAGAAAGAGGGGACTGAATAGCAGCAGGACTCAGAGGTGGTAGTTTCCTTTTCTTGGTTCTCACTTTCTTTCTGTTACCCAGGTATTCAGACAACCTTCTACCACCCCTGGCTTCGGCTGCATGTGGAAACCCTTACCATATTTGACCCTTTTAGTCTGTTTCTAGGCTTGAGTTCAACAAACAAGAAGTTCTAGTTTGATTTCCTTGTCTTCCTTTGTGTAACGGTTACTGATTAGAGTGTGCTGTTGTACTGTCAAGTTCAGAGCTAGGTGCCTCTGCAGGCATCATGTCATCAGGTGAGCGTAAGAACACTACAAGCCAAAGGTCATGATGGCTAAGTAACTTGTCCAAAGTTACGTGACAGGAAGGTGACAAAGCCGTAGGTTAGATGTGACTCTGTTAGGCTCCAGTGTCAGTGCCCTTTGTCCTCTTTCTGATACTTTATCAATTTCCTCGGAGTCTGGGTTAATCATCAAGGACATGGCACGGTTTACACACTTCTTCATATAAGTTGATATCAATAGTCCACGGGGACAAAAATTTTGGAAACTACTGAGGATGACATCGGCAGCATGAGGTTTTGCCAAACGTTCGCTCTCTTCTTTAGTGGGCAATTTGGAGAGATTATAATCTCCTGAATTTACTCCCCCACCCCAGCAAGTCTCATCCAGATCCTGCAAAATCTATAGCCTTGTCAATGGATCGAATTTTCTTTTTTCTAATGATTTGATTGGTTAGCACATAGAAACACTCTGGACTCCCAATGTCTTTACTCAAATCTGGCTTCTCCTCCCTGGATAGTGAATTTTCCACAGTGAAGATAAGACGTCCTCTGAGCTTCCCTGCTTTCTTTCTCTACTCTGTCTCCATCTTGTAACTTCTATAGGAATCAAGAGCGAATACGAAAATGGAAGCGCTTTAAATATCGTCGACTTGGAGATTAAATTTAGCAGAAAAAAATATATCAATAATTTTTGAGAGCTAATGCAATTAATTTTTTGCTACTCATAGCTGAAATCAATTCTGATTTACTAAACATGTGAATAATAAAACATTTTCTATAAAAGATGGAGGTTTGGCGGGCCAATCTTTTATTTAATATGCTAAGTTAGTAAGTATATAATTTCTGCATAGAGTAAATATCAACTTCTGTATGTCTGCTACCTGCTAACATCAGACCTTTATCTGGGGTGCTATAAAATAACTAGTGCTTTTTTGTAAAATATGCAATGATGCTTGAAGTGTAAATACACTGTTTTACATGAATTAATGATGAAGAAAAAATAAGATTGCTCAGCCAGTGACCAATATATTGCTAAAGACAAAATTAACTCTTTCTGCTGTGGTGGACAACTAGGGGCCTTGTTGTAAGATGCCTGCCAATTTTTCTGTCTCCTGATTCTCTATTCAGTCATTTAATGAACCTCATAAAAGATAATATCCCAGTTTAGCGGTTCTCTCCCTTGCGTTTCACTAAGAAAACAGATCTTGAAATAAGATAAATATGCAGAAGGACTCAGGGCAAAGGTAAACTGCTATATATGATTTTAATAAAAACATTTTACTTTGTGAAAAGAAACATCTAAAAATATGACACAGAAGGTCCATAGCATTATTTCATTCAAAAATAGAGTTAAAATGTTACCTGAAATCCCCACCATTTCCTTCCAAGGCACATATCACAAGATGATCCTCACATGTTCAAAGGCTAATTTATGATACTGAGGTAGAAGACGCTTAGAAAACGCAGTATTTAATCATGAATACCAACTTGATTAGATTGAGCAACATTTAGCAAATTAGTGAAACACACTACACATTTCCAAAGATGACTGGATCATGGGGACTCTGACTTGGTTAATGGATTAAGCCATTATTGAGATCATAACTTAATGGCATTACAAGACGGTGATGGAAGCTTCACCTGGTTCCAGGGCCCTTTCATTGATATCCTCGCTCACTCTAATTTTGGTTTCCATGAGATAAGTAGCTTTCCTCTGCTATGCCTTTCCGTCATGTTTCTGCCTTGTAGCTGACTATGGACTGAATATTCTGAAACTATGAGCCAAAATAAACCATTTTTCCTTCAGTATGTGCATGTTAGATATTTTGTCCCGGCAATGAAAGGTGACTGCTACAGAACCGAAGCAGTATGGTGACAATTATGCAAGTGAAATTTGTATTGCCTTCCAGTCTACGGTGCCACTGCAACGAGTGGGAAGGAGGTACAGGGAAATCCTTTTGTCCTAGCACAGTTCAGAGTTCTATTTTTAATCCAAAGTTACCAGGAAATGTCAACAGATCCAGAGAAGATTCTGGGGGCAGCTCAGTGCTTCTAGTCACCAATCCAATCAAAGATTGTGATTACTTGAGAATAATATTCAGGAATCTTAGCAAACGGAGACTTGTGACCAACCACCATTGGAATTCTCCCATAGAAAAAAATGTTAAAAGTTGGTGAGACCTCTGAATCCAGAGAAAACTTCTGAGAATGAGTTCCTGGTTCCTGGAAAAAACAGCATCACATTTCAAGTTTACTGGAGTCTTGAAGACTGATTTGTGTGTCCATGTGTGCATGTGTGTGCCAAAATACTGGATATTAAAACCCATTTTACAGTTAAAATTTATACAGCGGTTGAATGTTACTAATGAAAGGCAAGTCGTAGTGAGTCCACCCCACCTGTCATTTTGTGTCAATGCATATTTTTATTCAACTGCTCATATTAAACATATAAACAAAGTTGATTATCTTTTTTATTTCAGTATCATTGCATTCATTTTAATTCAACAACAGCCTCCAAACTTGTCTTCCTTTCTTTCTGGCTTCTGCAGACCACCATCATTACTGTCACTCCCATCCCTAGCCTCTGATATATTCTCATTACAGCCAGTACCTTTACGGCATTTAAGTCAATTAACATTCTATAAATATTTATATGGTTAATTAATATTTGTCTGCTGCACAGTGTTGAAAGACCACTGTGGTAGAAACTGCATTTCTATTACTTGTTACAGTGACTATAACATGATACTAATAACTCTTGCATGTAGTAGGTAAGTAGCAAATATTACTTGAATAAACAAACTTATTATTGAGATATAAGTCATTTTCCACAACTCACTGTGGGGAATTAGTAGGTAAATTAGATAAGATTTAGAAGAAGAAAAAAAGGCATGTACACAAAGAGCTGTACTCCAGAGTAGAAAGTCACCGATATCATAGAGGACTTACAAGTACTAAGGAAGTATTATTTGTGAAGGGGATAATTAATTCAAGCCACTAATGAAGACAGAATGATTCCATTATAAAAACAGCTATTAGCGGGAGTCGAGATCTGAAACAATGTGTAACCTGGTATCTTACTTACCACTAATACAGAATACCTGTCTTTTTGCACTTGGCATATACACCAGAGAGTGGAGAGCCACCTTGAACTTTTACTTTCGATTTTAGAAGAAGGCATTACATAGACAGCAGTGCGCAGCTGCCCAGGGATAGTAATTAGGAGAGCATGACTTCTACAGCCTTGAAATTTTGCTCTCCAGATCCCATTCATGTGTGAGCACTAATTTATGAGTGATATTGGACTCTTTATTTGTTGAGTGTTCTTATTTATATTTGAACATTTTAAATAAATGAAACATTTCTTATTTAACAGAAAAGCTTAACAGAGCATAGTATTCAAGGAAGATAAAGTTGTGGTAAACACACACCACTGAAAAGAGAAAATTATTATTTCATTTTCAATGAAATTAACCTTAACATGTTTATAGTCTTTGTCCAAGTAATTCTGTGGTACCATCATATTATATTTCCAAATATTATATTTAATAATGTGATGCTGGTTGGAGTTCTTATTCATAAAAGTAAAATATTGAAATAGGTGCAATTTTTTAAACAGAGGAATGGCTGAATTATAAAAATTATGAAAACCATGATTGTGGAATATGTTTGCGTTTATTTGTCTGTTTTTTGACACAAGTTCCTGCTCTATAGTTCAGTCTGGTATTGAACTCAATATGGAGTGCAAGCTGGCCTTTATCTCGCAACAATCTTCCTGCTTCAGCCTCCTAAATACTGGGTTTATAAATGTGTGCTGCCACGCTTAGCTCTTACTTGTGGGTTGGGGCCGGAACCCATGGCTAAGAGCTTCCTAGGCAAGTGCTTAATCTCCACCCTCTGCCCTGTTTTTGCCTTTTTTAAATCTAAAGAAATCCTATGTAAAATCTTAATATGTAAATAACAAAGAAATTAAATCACCTTCATTAAAATATTCTGGAAAATACAACGTCTACTATGCCCACTACCTAAACACAGGTCTCAGTCCATAAACTATTTCTGAAGAAGAATATCAATTAATGTGGGAAATTTTTTTCAAAGACCTTTCAAAGTCCTGTAGGAAAGGTGGAAAGACAAGGTGGTGGTCACACGCACACAAAAACTACTGACCGTGCTGTCACTGTGTAATAAGATTGTAGTCCATTTGCTTCTTCTACTCTTCTATGGTTTAAGAGTTAAAAAATAAAAACACGAAATTTTTTAATCACTGAAAAAGTTATTTTAAATAAAAAATTTAATCTGCAATTTTTGTTTTCAAAGTCCAGCGCTACTAAAAATGTTTTATTTTTATCTTTCTGCTGATAGTGGAAATTCTCTGTGGTTCTTTCAGGAGCCTCATCCGGGTACCCTCCTTTTCAAGTGAATTAAAGTAGCCGGGCAAACGTGTACTGGTGCCATGTTCTAAGAGACCAGACCGGGACGATACCGATTTTACTTTTGGAAAAACTGAAAGAATCTGTTATGAAGGAAAATAATGCTCTAAGTGAATATCTCACAATAAAATTAGCTCATACAAATATTTGGTGAAACAGAAGCTGTCCACGTTTGTAAGTGCCCATCGGAAGAACTCTTTCCCATCTTCACTTGTGGTTCTTTTATGTGTTTTTCTAGAGAAAAAATAACTTTTCTGTCATGGGTTCCCCACTAAGCACCTCTACAGTCAGATGTGCCTCTTTGGCTTGTGTAGAGAAGGTGGTTTCCAGAGGAGAAACACTTCTCGCCACACTCACCTTTGAGCTTTCTCTTTGGTAGAACTAGCCAGCTATTGGGAACTAAAATTTTCAAATTATAATTGTTACAATTTTACTTAAACAAAACACTTTTGGGGGGCTGCTTTTTTGTTTTCCTCTCATTTACATAGCGATTTTCATTAAATAGATTCATACTTTTGTCGAAATATTTTTGAGATATTTTTATATCATGCTGTACATGGAAAAATTAATGTTTGCCACAAATAGATACAATTAGACTGAAGGACTATTCTTAGGCAATATTATCAAACACAACTCTGCTCAAAAAGGCTCAGGGTGTCACACCTAGACTCTGTCACCAAGGAAGATTGAATTTGTGACAAGGGGGATAGAGACCAGCAGCTCTATCTTGAGGCTTAACCCCCTAGAGTTACTTAGAAAGATTGAGAGATAATTAAAAAGAATGACTTTTTGATGAGTTGCTGCTGTTTAATATTGTGCCTATAGATCACCTAATATCATCTTTTGAATTCAAAATGATATTTATCTTCTACGTTGGAAATTACTGCACTAGAATGATGTTGTGATCATGCGTAGTCGCCAACATCTTTCCTCCACTCTTCCCCGTTGTAAAAGGATGTGACATCTCTCAAGACCTTTTGTTTTAGCTCACTCACTTGTCCCAGCTTAGGTCACATGCTCAAGGGAAAGAATGGGGTCAGTATCTTTGTGACTCTCATTCATATTCTTCTGTGTCTTGGTGAGCCCTTTAATTTTTAGCTTTCCTTGAGGAAAATCTCTATTCAAATTCAGCCAGGTGCCTTTCTTGCCACTAAGCAGAGCATATTTTTAAAGCACTAAATAAATAATAAATAATGCCAAGTCTTACTTTTCTACACTCATGTGCTGATAATTTAATATCTGCATGGGTACCAGATGATGTCATTGCTGCAAGCTTTAAGACTTTCTTTATTACAGCCATGCCGCATTATTTTTAGCACAGCAGGTGTCAAAAAGGTTTATTTTGAAAGAAAGAAAACATAAAAATGAATTATTTATGTGAGTTAAATCAAAATGTACTTGATATAAATGTTTAATCAGTTTTTCACCAACTTCTTTCCATATGCTCTGCCCTGCTCGATGGTGCAGTTCTAATGGAATTACTAAATATATCTTAATAGCTCAGCATACAGCATTACGCAAGGGCACTTACACAAGAGGAATTTTTCAACTTATATTAAACGAGTCCAATTGCTAGAAAAAAATCTCGCTGTTTTTATAGAGAATTATTATTCGATTGGCATAGAAAGATTCAGTAAGTTTGACACTTAAAATGTGCTATGTTGACCATATTTTAAGTTTCCTCTTCCTTAAAAAAGATGAGAAGATTAGAAAATAACTTTAATTTTCACTATAATTGCAAATGTTTTTCCCCCTGCTTTCAAAAGTAATCAGCAGATTTGCTGTTACTCCTGGAATATAAATGTTGCAGAATTAAAATAAAGATTCCAAGAAAGACTTCATCATGACTAAAGGACATTTTTATGCTACAGAAAGAACTAAAAAATGAAGGCAAGGCCAATATTTGTAGCATATGCCAACTTCTCCACAGATCTTCAACTAGTAGTCTACATATTTCCTACTCCTAACAATCTGATAAAGTCCAAATTTCATAATTTCATTTTTATTGTGCGTCACTTGTTCAGACAAATCAATGTCTGAAAAAAATTTTATATGTAGACAATCCAGCCATCTTGATCTTTCATTCTAAGGTGATCATCCAAGGGTCTCACTCAAGCAAAAGGTCAGGCACTGATTTCGGGAGAGGGTTTTTAAACAGCAGCTGAGCTGTGTTTGCAGTTATCAACAATATGGTGTTAGTGTTTATTGGGGGCTCTCCGCTGGTCAATGTTATTTTTATGATTTTCTGTATATGATTTTGAGATAGTTGCCAAATACAATCTGATTTTAGATGAAATACTGGGAACAGTAAGAAAGAGATCAATTTCCTCTCATAAAGAGAAAGTAATATTATTCTTTAGAGAAAGCAGATGAGTATAAGCAATTGAATATTAGTGGAGTTTAGGATTCAATAAATTAACCTACAGTACCACTTTAGGCAAAGGATACTATTTTTTAACAATTTTAATCATTTAAAATCACTTATATAAGATACACATGCAAATTAAAGGCAAATCCAAACACAAATGAATTTTATCTACTCTCTGTACAAAATCATGGACACTTGTTTCTACAAAACTACATTAGGGCATTCACTCCACTCACCTCACCTTAATAACCATGGATCAATATTGGAGTCAACTAGGAAAGCAGAACTAAGATGAATAAAAGAGAGATGTTTTCTTAGGGTAGACTAAAATGATTGACCTTTCCATGTAGATACTTGACCCCTTCGATGTAGAAGCAGAGATATCTAGTGGTTAATAAAATGTAATATTATATATTTGATGAGAAACGAATTGTTTGCCTGGAGCATTGACCATAAAAGAACCTCTTTGAAATTTGAAAAGAAAATACTTTTAGAAACAGAAAAAAGGAAGCAATCATGATAGTTTATTCAAAAAAGAACTGTAGGGCACATGTTACTAGAGGGCTGCCAAAGAAAAGCAAGTGAGTTGGAAAGGGTGAAGCTGGGCGATCTAAGGATCATGTTGAGCACATTTTGAATAAAAAGTAAGAACAGTTTCTTAATTTTTTTCAGTTAACATGAAGTGCAAATCTTTGCCACTACAGAGCAGTTACAGCACCACCACCAAAGCCAAGGAATATGTAACCTACCTCCACGAAGGAAGATAGTAATGATAGAAACAAGCTACCAGAGATAAAGTCTTCACCCCATGGATCATCTTTTAGTAGCAGGTAATGGTTTCGCCCTGACTTACCTGCACCTTGAATATGGTAGAGGCCCTACGTCTGTCCTGCTGGTACGGGCTCTCTGCCTTCCTGGGGATGAGTGCCAAAGGCATGACGAAAGAAAGGCCTTGTCTTTGAATTTCTTGAGATTCTTGGGGCACGGTCTTGAGCAGGAATACCTGCCCTGGCCTTCTCTTTTCTCTGCTTTAATCCCTTTTCTTTTCTTTCTCTTCAGGGTAATGTGCAGTCATAGTAATGAGGAGTGGCTAAGCGGGAATAAATGCCTGAGGGTTACCACGTGCTTACTGCTGGGTTTTCCAGTCTCGCTTTGTTTTGTCCATTGAGCACAACTACAGAGGGCTTTGCGTGTTCAGCATCCATCCTTCTGTGTTGATGGCAGTCACACTCACATTAGAACCAATGTTTCCAGTCTCTTTTAACATAGCCCCCAAGTTCCGCTAGCCTCCCATCAGAGCTTCGGGAGTGGGAAGCATGACCCACATGTGGCTAAGGGATATTCTGGTATTCAGTGCATGGTGACTGGCTCAGGGACAGGCAAACAAGTCAAATGAATCTTGGAGTAACTTGTCAGAGGAGCTTCAGTGTAATAACTAGGAGAAAATTCTTCTTTCTCCTAGGATGACTATGGGCAGGAGTGGTGTGGAATGGGCCTTGAGAGGTCAAGGCCTACCAGGCAAGAGGCAAAGGGTGAAAGGGGCAGGGCTGTGATTGGGGAAGAAAGTATGGCACGAGAAAGAGGGCAAAATGAGACCACGCCTGTGTCTGTGTAACAGAGAAAATGACAGAGAAAAGGAGAGAGAGAGAGAGAGAGAGAGAGACAGAGAGAGAGAGACAGAGACAGAGAGAGGCAGACAGAGAGAGACAGAGAGAAACCTAATCTCAATTTCAGCTTTTGCATACAGACAGATGTGAGGCTTTCTGGGATGTTAGTCACAGAAATTTTGTGTCTGTTTTCCCAACCACTTTTGAGATGAGAATGTATTACTTTATTGTTGACAAATAAAGAAATTTGTGAAGAGTGTATTGCCATTTTACAGGTGGAAAACTGAGCTTCAGAAACATTCCTTCAAATGTCATTTATTTGATATTGTTTAGTTTCTTTGGAAATCTTATTCCAAATTTTCTCATATCTTAATTTTTAATTTTTGTATTTGAATCTGCTCATTCATTCTTAATTGTGACTGTAACTTTTTCTAATTCTTAAGAAGTATTTTTAGATTATATAGCAATAGGCTGATAACCTGGTCTCTAATTGCTCTAGGATCTTGGCTTGTTCATTGTCCTGACTCACCTTGACACGATTCTACCTGAAAAATGGTTTGTATTCGCAATTTCTTCATCTCGTGGTTTGTAGAACATTTGTAAATGAGATGTGAATATTTATAGACATTTATGACATTACTACTGCATTTAGAAGCTTTTACACCAAATTACAGATTCATGTAAAGGTTATAAATTAGAAGCTTTACAGAAAATGTCTAAATATTTATGAATTTAACTACATTTAGGAATAAATTTGCAAATTTTACGTTTGCTATATTTTTCACATTTGTGAGCAAATATGAGTTTTCTAATAATCTATCAAAATGAGTCGGGACACAGAAAAGCACGAAGCACAGACAGAAATGCTGTCTTCGAGTGCTAGAGCGTCTCCCTCCCCCTCCGCCTTGGTCGCTTTCTCTGTTTCCTTGTTTTCTTCTCACCCACACCCTTCTCTGCACCAGAAATCAAATATGCAAAATTCACTAAAGGGGTTTCAGTGCTTCCAACAATCCCAGGTATGTGTGAGTTGTCAATCATATTATCTGTTTATTTTTAACTCTAATCAGTCATCCATAAATCATCAGCATTCTGTAAAAAGAAAATACTCTCAAACTCTTAAAAGACCATGCCTCGGCTGCTGAAGTTATATCATGATCCCAGCGAACATACTGGGCACAGATTCCTCATAGCCACTCTCCTGGGGAAGTGGTCACGAGTCGTAACCTCAAGCCTTTCTGTTGCTGCACACTTCTGCTGGTTCAGGTCAGACGGCTTCTGTGCTAGCTGCCTACCTCCCTGCACCACAGTACACAGGGGAGCCTGTGGCGGAGCCAACAGTGCCCCGGCCACCATCACTGCATGAACTGCCACAGCCGGGTGCTCTGTCCTGTCCCACTGTAGCCACTTGACTTGGTCATTTCCTTAACCAATCCCTTACTAATCTCTCAGCTAGCAAGCTCCCTGTTCTTTACTACCCACCTTCAAATTCACTCTTTCTCAAATATTTCACTGACCTTGCAATTTTTAAAAATGTTTCATCATTTTTCTCAGTCTGTCTCAGTGAAACACACTGCAAACTCCCTGGATTCGCGCTCCTTTTTCCATCAGACCAAACGGCAGCCTAGCACAAGTTGCCAAACATTACTGGACACTAACATCTCACAATGGCGACCTTAGCTTCAAAAACCGAAGTATCAAATAGGTACGCAGCAGTGCTGACTCGTCCCCTTACCTGTGAGTATGACACCCTCCCTTGTTACACTGGGACAGTTCAGGTAACCCAGGCAATACTGCGTAAAGAAGTGTCCAACAGGACTGGTTCAGGGATGGACATGAATCCAATCATTGTGAATTAGATGGGTAAGTTTCCTATGATTTCTTTTTCCCCATTTTTACTAGTGTGTGTGTGTATATGTGTATATGTATATATGTATATGTATGTATATATATATATATATATATATATATACATATATGCATGTATGTATGGGATACACAACAGTTACGTTGAGCTTGAGAATTTTGTGCACATATATAATGTGTCAACTTCACAATCATTTTGGAGACATCTGGACATCCATGTCTCGCTCTTCCTTCTGGCAAGATGAATTGATGAATTTAAGGTAGAAGCTGGGATGGCTCCAGCCACTTTCCATCCTTAAAAGGGCAAGGCCCCCTTCTTCATCATGCTAATGGCAAGGAAGCTAGAGCAAAACACAATACAAACAAAACACAGATTCTTTATGATGTGGTTGAGTTGATGAGCCATGCTGTGCTGAAGTTCACCCTGCTTCCACAGCTTCTAGTCAAATTAGGCAATATGTACCTGCTACTGCTCAGGCTGACATTGAGTTTTCTTTTACATGCTAAAAATTTTTTAAAAAATCAAAATTAATAGATTTCCTCACTATGATTGCTTTTTGTGCTTCGTAAGCAGCTAAATAGTCTCTTCTTTTATTAAAAATCAATGCAGTGTTGTTGGACACCGTGGAATGGTCCAGGGTCAAGGGTGCTTTAGCTAAGCTAGTCTGGGGAGACATAGGTAAGAAGCATATAGAAGTGACCAGCAGGAAAGGATTTTCATGGTGCTGAGATACGTATTTCAAAGTAACTCTCTACCTCAAAATTGTTTCCTCTGGTACTGGGAATAAAAGCGGCATGTACAACTCTGTCCCTCTTTGGAAAGGGATGATGCTACGCTTAGGTAGAGGCAGGCAATGGCACAGATTCTAATAACAATTCTAAAAAGACATTTAATCCTCCCTTTACAGATGACAAAAAGTGAAGTACGAAAGGTAGCTTGAATGGTGGCCCCGCGAAGATAAAGAAATGTTGTGTCCTGACTCCCGAACCAGTGAATATAACCTTATTTGGAAAACAGGGCTTTGCAGATATAGTTAAATAAATGAACTCAACATATTTATTACTTTGGATTTAGGGCAGAGCCTAAATCCATTGATTTCCTTCGAAGGAAATACTTCAAAGACAAGACAAAGGGAGATCTGCTCTGTAGACACAGAGAAAGAGGTGACATAAAGACAGAGGTGGAGAACATCATGCTTAGTGAAGTGAGTCAGAAGCAGAAGGTGAAACATCGGATGGTCTCTCTGATATGAGAGACCCAGACCACAACTATCTCATGGAAAATTAAACGAAAGACAAAGCGAAAGAGGGGAAGGGGGGTGAAGGGAGGGAAGGGAGGGTAGGGGGAGGGACAAAAGAAGAGAGGGGAAGCCCCTGTCACTTTGACAAGATACGTATGTGCACAAAATGCTCAACTCCATTGTAAACCTTAAATTCTGCACTTGTACATATCAATAAAACGGGGAGGAAAAAAAGACAGAGGTGGAGACAGAAACAATGCGTCTGCCAGCGAAGGAACACCAAAGCTGCTGGTAGCCCCCTGAAGGTCGGAGAGCAAGGGACAGATGGGCCCACAGAACCGCCAGAAAAAAATTAAACCAGTCCACATACTGATGACAAACTTCTGACCTCCAGAACTGTAAGAGAATAAATCTCTATTCTTTTAAGCTCCCCAGTTTATCTGCCATATTAGCTAAGGAAATCAACAAAATCCAAAATTTAAATTCACAACTGCCTAACACTTAGGAGTTTATCCTCTACCAAAGTAACACATTGAATAAAACTACTTGAAAATTAAAAGTTTGATAAATATAAATTAAAAAGATTAATTGTGGGGTGGGAGGAATGGATCAGTGGTTAAAGTGCTAGCCTAGCAAGCACTACATTAAGCACTAAGTACCCGAGTTCAATTTCCCAGCACCACATAAGCTAGGCATGGTGCTGCATGCCTGTAATCACAGCAGTTGGGAAGCTGAGGCAGGAGGATTGCTCTGAGTTCAAGGCCAGCCTGGGCTACAGAAGGAGACCCTGTCTAAGAAAAAAATCAATTCATTATTCACTTAATAATTGTTAGACTCTCTAGGACAGAAATGACCATTCTGGTACATGTTGGTCTCAGAGAGAAATATAGGACAGTAGAGGGTAAGTAAAATACCCAGATCGCGGCCAGGACTTCTTTTTTTTTTTTTTTTTTTTACAAGTTTGCTAATCAAGAGAAACTGGAGTTTAGACTTGGAAAATGTTTCATATGTGACATGTGTTGTTTATGAGTATATATACATTAAAAAGGCTTGGATATGCCCATTTAATTAATATTCTAGCATTGTATGAGTTTAGGTGTTAGCCTTTTCACTGTCTTTTCTAAGACTATCAATTCTTATTTTTAGGAAAGAGATTTAATAGGTTTTGAATGACTCCTATGCCAGGCACATCAAGTATTATCTCAGTCTTTGTAACCAGTAAGCACTCTTCCCATTCCTGAAAATGAGAAATCAGGACAAGGCTCTTTCTTCATAGCCCATGTAGCAGCATGGAGCAGCTTTGTGCAAATTATAAATGCCTATTCCAGGGCAGAGAGATCAGCAAGACCAGCAGAGAATTGTGTTCAGCTCCACGTGGTCTCTCAGCTGGGTCCACGTGCTCTTGTGTATGGTGGGACCTGAACTGCCTTCCACAAGTGGCCTCAGAGGTGAAGCCCAGAGTCGCTAGCTAACAGTTCTCAGGTCCATGGCTCAGGCAATGTGGACCCATGATTTGAATACATTTTCTTCCAATCCCAAAATCCCTGTTTACTGACTGCGTAGCGACAACTCCAAACGGAGGTGATAGCTGTAGTTGATATACTATGGCAGGCCACCCAAGTAACACTTCTGGGGGATGTCGCCGGAAGACAGGCTCAGCTTCCCTCAGGCAGGCGGGACAGGCTACAGAACTTGCAGGCGTTGTGCAAAAGAGCTTCATGAGCGATCATCAAAAATACAAATAGGTCAACAGCAGAGCACTATAGTAAGTTCAGAGTCACCCTATGTGTGAACACTGCGGCACTGTTCAAGCAGCACAGCCAGGAAGTCAGCGCTGCAGGTGGGCCACAGGAGAACAGCTGGCTTGGATACTAAATAAGAGGCTGTGATAGAAAAGCTCCTCTGCCGAGTCCACATCAGCACACTCTCTGTAGCTTCCACGCCCACCCAGGCTCCAGGAATACTAACAAGAAGTTGGGTCAAGCTGTACTTTCTCAAGCAGGAGGACATTTAATGTCCTGCTTATAGCACTGACCCAAGTAGGGCTACTGTATTTTGCTGTGTATTTCTGTTACCTTAAAATCGGCAAACAGAAATGAGAGTGCTTCACCAAAGGCAATTCATGGAGCTGTTTTGTTTAATATTTAATCTACATAAACAAAAACAATGCCTCAGATTTGAAGGACAGTGAAATGAAAAAGGGAACTACTAAATTCCATTACTCCAGGGGAAGCCAGGAACTGATTACATTTATCCTTTGAAGTCTCAGAAATGCTGCATTTGGTTTCTGCAAGATGCTAGCTCCACTCAAATTGCTGCTTAGATCAGTGTTTTAAAATTATTTTGAAAGATGTTAAAAGATAATTGCATGAAAATAGTTTTATGGTCAAATAGTTAGAGAAGCTTTCTGCTAAACAGAGTGTTGCACTACAGGATGGTCCTGTGTCTTTCATGCGCTCCTGTGCTGGAGAGGAATTTGTATGAGGCTTTTGCATGGAGCATCTTGGGGGACTTGTGTTCCGTGAAATGCACTTTATGAAGCGCTTCTTTATGTGAAACTGCGTGGTAGGCAGCTCGCCAAAGAGGGTATTTTCAAGCTCCATAAGTCCAAGCACACTTGTTTAAGAGCTTGCTTACCTGGGAACTTCTGATTTGGCCATTCTGAGCTCATTACTTCTCCTCCCCAAGTCCCAGGCGGAGGTTGGTACACCTGTTCTCACAGTGTCCTGGCATTTGGTACTCAGTTTTCACCCAAGGAGCAGATTACGACTGCGGAGATCGAAAACATTCTCAGCTAATCTTAGCGGTGGGGTTAATACTGTTGTGGGGATCTTTCTGTAGTTTATGCCTACACGCGCTGCTCAAAGATCCATCTAACACTCAAAATGAGGCTCCCTGAGTCTCCGCCCCAGAGCCTGCCGGTGCCATTGGAGCTGGCAACGTGCCTGGCTGCTCTTGTGTGGCCCAAGGCGAGTCTCGGCATTCAATAAGACAAGTGGCTGCTGTGCTCTTCCTAATTTTAAATATACCCACAGAGCAGAGGGGGACTCACAGTTTGATAGATAGCTATTTAGTTTGAGTCCAGAGTAAGTAGGTTTTCCATTTCACTACGTTTGAAAAACCCACCAGGCTGAAAGAGCAGCCATGAACATACACGCGCTGAAGTGTCCCGCAAGTCACCTGAGGCTCCGAGGGAGGGTGCTTTTCTGTGGGAAAGATGTGCTCAGCCGTAGAGAGCAGGGAATAAGGTAAATCAATACAAATGTCCTTTATGATTGGACAAATGACTGTGTGTGTGATATTCATACAGGAGGATACTAGACACACAAGTATTTGTTTTCTAATATCTGGGTTGTGATAAAGGAATACTCAAATCCAATCCATGAGGGTTAAACTAATGTTTCTTTCTTGACATCAATCCTACATCATTTCGTAAAACCTTTAAATGATTATTTCTAACTCCTTAGTCCTTTCAAAGAAAAACAGCCATTAACATATTTCAAACCTGATTATATTTAGGAAATAGCTTCTGTCTGAACACCTATGACTTCTCCAAGCATTGGTCACTTGACTCTCAAAGCCACACTTGGGATGATTTCCAAACAGCAGATATTAAGTGCTATAAATTTTCATTAACGTGCCACTATGGCTACACTTGAAAATCCTATGGGAATTAAATACCGGTGTTGCAAGATTCACTTTCCCCCCCTAAAAAATAGCATTCTATTATTCATTTGCTAATTAAACTCACATACCAAGCTTCTGTTTGGTGACAGGTATCCCAAAGTGGTGGACAAGAGCCCCAGATTCATGCTGGCAACCAGCTTCTCTGAGTTTGTGTTGGTGGGAACGTCTGGGGTGGGGGTGGGGGGGTGCTGTAACTCATTCCCAATATCCTTAGCTTCTTCTTTCACCAGTTTCCTATTCTCCTTACCCTGGCACAGCGTGGCTTACATCTCTGCCCTTCGGCTTAGGTCTTCCTCAATTCCTCAGCAAATTATGATTTCTGCTATAGTTGGAGATCATTGAGAGGAGCTTGTGGTAATTACAGGTCAAGAACATTGACCCTAGTCCTTTTTGTCTTATTGTGGCCAGCCAGTCTTGGGATATATTCTTTTTTTAAAAAAATTTTTTTTACAACTTAACCCACATCTAAGGTGGATCTAAGTCACTCTTCTGTTTCCCACATCCACTCACCGTGGTCTGGTTTGACCTTTCCTTTGTTCAGACGTGCTAGGTTATCCACGTTAGTAGCTGCCCTCCCTCACACGCAGCGTGATCACACGTGGCCCTATTGTGTTTGCTCCTCACTTAGCAGGCATAAGGCTAGAGATGGCAGCCAGCCTGTTACAATATTTCCCCAGATCCTTTAGAGAGATGAGCATGAAACACATGGAGATGGAAATGAAGCAATTTAGTCAGGAAAAAATAGATTTGAATTGAGGGTAGGAAATCAGGAAATTGGAGTTCCAATCCCTGTTTGGTACTTCAGAGCTGTAGGACCCCAGGAGAGGGCTCGGTGAGTAATTTTCATCTGGTAAAACAAGAGTAGAGAGGGAGTTCTTGTATTTTTTAAAATTCTAGGCTTTAAATAAGGTTAGTGGAACAGCACAGGGACGTGGCCTCCCTATATGACATAAGGAAGTAGATCACCAGTTCAAAACAAATTGCATCTCTTTTATGATAGTCTTAACAAATGAAGTTGTATTTTCTAGTTATCTCAAGTATATTTTTCTTTCTCCCCAGCTTCCAGTAGCTAGAGGTTCAAAGTGAGTTGACTCTGACTCTTCTGCCCAGATGACAGACGCAGGTGCTGTGGAGTCAGGCCAACATGGTTTGAACCAGTCGGGGCATAGTCCAATGCCTGGCCCGTAGTAGTCTGTCAATAAACATGTATTTAGATAATGTTGAGTGAATAAATACTGACTGCTGTCCTTGTAAATCACTTACCCCCTCCAGTCCTCTATAAAAAGGAAATAACAACAGAATCTACCAATGAGCCCAGTTTAAGGATCCAGTGATGTAATTGAGTGGGGCAGGGGCACTACGTATAGCAAGCGCGTGCTGAAGTTCAGTTGCCTCGCGGGTTTCCTGGGTTTCTTCCATGCGACATCTTTAGTCCACGCAACAGCACTTTTCTAAGATGGCCACAAACACAGGCCAACGTGCTTTCTAACAGGGAAAATCCCCAGCCCTGATGCCAGAAGCTGCCAAATCCTGAAAAGTGTATTATAGCAGCCAAACTGCCTGCCATTTCCTCGCTCTGCCCTGGGTCTGAGCCCTTGGCTTCTCCTCTCTCTGTGTAACAGTCAGATCAAAGCATTCTTGCCCCGCTTATCCTCTAAAGCACCACCAAATGCGTAGGTTAATAGGTGAAGGTCGCCGGCCTCCATCTCTCTGCACCTTGTTGCAGCCATGGTTGGTAGCAGCCAAGGCCCCAGCTGGCGTGGGGGAGGCTGCGGCGAGCACACTGTGCTCCCAGCAGATGTAGAAAGCTTGGTGCAGTGATCTGGTGCACCTGTTGGTTTGTCACCATCTGTTAGCCAAAATGTTAAAGAGCCACACCCTCTAGCAGCCAGCTGAGGAGAACTTAATCTCTTCCCTCCCAGGCCTCCAAGCAGGGGCTGCTGATCGCATCTTACAAAAGAGGAGAGACAGACACAAAGGAGAAACTGTCTGAATCCTGCCAAGGGGGAAATCTAGTATGTCATGGCTGGATTTCTTTTTTTTATGGTAACAAGAAAGGGGTGTTAAAAGAAACCTATATATTTATTATCTGACAAGAAATCCTGTTACAAACTGCCATATTTAAAGAGGAATATACTAGCTTAACATGAACACTAGTATTAAGAGAATTAAGTGGTGGTGGTATGTCAGATGACCAGGTAGTGAGGTCGAGTGTGACAAGCAGCCGACACCCAACTCCTCTCGAGGAGATGGAAATGGAATTTGTAGCGGCGTATGGGCCTCAGGGTCCTGGACATTAGAGCAACATCCTTCTGAGAAAAAAACAGAAATCCAGATAACCTGTATCAAAAGATGCAGCAGGCTTCACTCTCTCCTTGGTCATCTCTCCTGCGGCCCACAGTCCAAAGGGTGAAGGACCGACCACACAGCTCAGGGGTGTTGGCCGGTGGCTGTCATTTCACAGCAATGTGCTACTCTGTTCAGTGTAACATCCGACACTTAGTTCTAAACTAAATCTGAGCAGGAAGTGATTCCCTGTCAATGACCGGCACAAGTACTGTGAAAATTAAATATTCAGCTAGAATATGCACTCAACAGCATTCTTGAATGTATCATCACCAGGGTGAGTCAGAACAAAAGTTGATACACTTTTTATTCCTTTTTATTCTTTAGTGAGAATAAATAGGGAGGGAGAATCTGGTTTCTGTGCAAACCTGTAAAATAAGGACAGTTTGCTTTACAGTTTAAGATAATAAAAATAAATGATTAAGTTAGAAATTACTTCATTTGGCGAACATGTTTGGCTTTTTAATTCAGCTCTTAGAAAACAAAAACACACTGTCTCAATCTTTGTATAGTCCTCATACCTTTTCTATTGAATCTCTACCCCTTGCCTTTCTTCCCCGACTATCAGTCAACCAAATCCTTGAGGAATATTGAATAGAATTAACACCTTTATACCAATCCCATTAGTGTGCTGTTAAATTAATGGGTTCATTTCTGCCCTCAAGCAAGATGTGGATTATAATCTTGAGACAAGCTACCTTTAGGCAGTAGGCAATCACTTTAAAAACCCGAAACAGGCGACATATGGCATACTACACAATATAAAAGTGTTTGAGAGGTACAAGTTTCCGCCCTCCACAATACATGCCCAGTTTTAAATAAAACATAGCATCATCTGGTTCACGCTTAAACACTGAAATTGAAATTATTGGCCATACTGTCATTTCAAAACAATAGCTAACGGTTTGCACATGTGCTGTTTACAGATCCACAGCCTGTAAACACAGTCACCAACCACAACTTTGCAAAGGTAAATGACAGCTTGAAAATTTTCAAGCCCCCAGAACTCGTGGGATTTCCTCACTTTCCCCTTTTCATTCATTCTTTCTTCTCACCCCCTCTAGAATTCCCACCCCCGGCTCTAATCATAGACACAACAGATCCTCCTCCCCTGCACATGCGGAACTTCCTAACCGTGTCACCCCTCCCCCACAACACATTTTCCCGCTGTTGGGACCAGCTGGGATGTATTAGTCATGCTGAAGCACGTCATGTAACACAGCAAAATATCAGGCAGCCCAGTGTCATGGGAAAAGTGAATCTACTTCATTATCTGCCTAGGGAAAGGAAACTGAACTGGCACTTAAGTGGACCTGGTCTTGCCTTCTGTGTTGTTAATGCATGCTCTATTAATATCACTAAGGCTATTCTAAGGTTTTTATACAAGTGAACATGGTGTATTAGGAACACATCATTGGTAACACTGCGGCACATACCTATGCTCTGGGGTCTTTACTCTTCTTCCTCATGCACAAATTCTGTAAACATTCAAGGATGCTTATTTGGATAAATGGGAGAGGAAGATACTATTATTAAAGTGGAAGTAGGCATATCTCGAAGAGAGAGATACTTTGCATCTCAGATCATGATATATGACACCTTGCTTTGGAAATTTGCTGGGGAAAGTGATCTTGGGTCATATTCCACTGCTTCTCAGTCTGTAACGTGTTCAAATCACACACTGAGCTTACTGGAATTGTTTTTTTTTTTATTCAGAAAAACTAATCATTGATATTTTTAACAGTCCTCTAGGTAATAATGGTGGGTTCTTGGCCTCCACTAACACTTTGATTAGGCAGTCTAGGTAGAAAATTCAGCATTAAGGACACTTCAAAGAATATTGTTTGTTTGTTTTTTTTAAAGGACTACTGAGTACTGACATCAATTCAAACTGATCTAAATGAGTTACTGCAAGGTAGAGTTATTTCTCAGCAAACTCATGTTGAAGCTTTGTGATTTTTGAGAAGCATTGGGTCCTTTAAGAAATGGTTTTTGTCATGAGAACTTCGCTTTCACTAAGAAATTAGTAATCCTGCACTCTGGGAGGGTGAGGTAGGAGGATCACAAGTTAGAGCTCAACCTACACAATTTAGTGCATTTGCAAGATCCTCTCTCAAAATAACATAACATAAAATAAAATACATAATAAAAGAGGGCTGGGGTTCCAGTTTAGTGCAAAGATCCTGAGTTCAATCCACAGTACTGCTAAATATTATCAAAATAAAAAAAAAACAGAGATTCGTGTAGTTCTTGTGAGAGTGGGTTAGTTATCAAAGAGTAGGTTGTTACCGAGGGAGTCTGATGTCCTCATTCTTTTCTAGGTTCCTTGCTAACATTTGTGTGCTTTTCATATGCATCAATTTCTTTTTTCTGCTTCTCCACAATGATGTGGTACAGTAGGAGACTCTGATCAGGAGCTGAGCAGATCTTCTCTTTATACATTATCCAGCTTCAGGTGGTCTGTGGCATCAACACAAAACAGACTACATCAAAAAAATCACCAAGACTTAGATGAATGTTCCGGGGGGTGGTCATCCCAGGACTTCCGGCTATTTGCTGGGCAGCATCAAGTCAAGGAACTAAGAACTAAGCACCTGTGAGAGACGAGGAGCATTCTGAGACTCTGTTTTATTAGCTTTTCCTTTTTAAAGATCTGGGCATGTCTGAGAACTCTCCAAATGTTTTTGAAGAGGTCATATTCTGGTATGCCAGATGTTTTTAATAAATAGATGTACAAAGTGGGTTGTCAAATGAATAAATGATATCAAAAGAAGAGGTAAAAATAGAATTGGAACTTGATTCTGGTTTAAGAGCAGCATTCTTAACAAAAGAGAAAAAAATCCTTGGGGAGAAAACAGAAAGTATTTTTTTTTAAAGATGATTAAAAGTTTATGGCAATGTAAAATATTAAATTCTCTTTGTTTCTTAAAATAATTTACTTTGGGTATCTTCTCTCATTTTTCTTCACATCTCTAACTATGATACCTTGACAATATTTTGGGATTATACGATTACTTTGTCTTTATGCAACATTTTTAAGACAAAAAATTATATTATGAACTTTAAATTGTCAATGTGGGCTTTCTTTTATACTAGGAGATACAAAGATTTTTGACGTCCTATGTTGAAATTAAACATAAATTTGGAGAATCGAAAAAAATCTGTCAAACTTATTTTTACATTTGTGCTTGCGTTGTGGTATTGTGTTAGCTGGCTAGAGCCATAGCGGGAGATTACTGCGAACTTGGAGGCTTCTCACAGTGCCGGGAGGGAGAGGGTTGAACTCAAACCCGCCATGCTGTCTCTCAAGCCTCGAGGGAAGAAAAATCTCTTCTGCTGCTTCCTAGGTCTTCGTGGTTTCCAGCAATCCTGGATACTCCTTGATTCCTAGCTGCATCACATGCAATTTCTGTTCTGCCTTCTTTCTCACTTGGCACTTTCTTTGTGTGTCTCATTTTCGTGTCGTTTTTCTTTGTCTGAGCACGAATTATATTGGATTAGGGCCCAGCCTAATCTTGACTTGAGTACATCTTCAATGCCCCCTTTATAAAATATGATCAAATCTACAGGTGCCAGGGGTAAAGACTGCAACATACCTTGTTAGAGGACACAATTCAGATCATTACAAGCTTCAAGGCATAGCATTTTTGGACTTTGAAATATAAGTTCTCAGGGCTTTCTGGGTGATACCACTTGGAACAATTGTCTTTTTGTTTTGTTTTGTTTTCTTTATTTCTTAGAGAAAGGTGAGAGGCTTCTGCTGCTGAAGGGCTATGATTTTGAGTGGGAACCAAACTTAAGAAAATTTCACCATTTTAAGTTGATAAGTAAAAGGTGAACATATATGTTTTATGCAATGTGATATTTTGGTAAATACACATCTCATGGCCTGCTGAAATCAAGCTATGTGTCAGATGCAAGGCCTTGCGAATCTATCATTTTTCATGAGAATATGTAAAATCTATTCTCTTAGATGCTTTCATACAAACAATAGATCAATAGTAACTATAATTTCATAAGCAATGTCTCCCAAGAGCACCCCTTCTGTCTGTACGAAATTTTGTGTGTTTTGACTAACATGTCACCTCTGCCCCCCTCCACTCCCAGGTCCCTGGTGATCACTACCGTTCCCTGTTTCTATGGGTTCAACTGGAAACATTTCATTGTAAGTTGTAAATATTAAGATGTATATGTACAGTTGGTATCAGAAATCTTTGGGGGAGATTTTCAGAGCTAGCATAACTCGGAATATTTATTTGTATAAAGATTTGTATATTTACATCCAGCAATGTTCACTTCTTGTTCATAGCTACAACTTGAAACGTAGTAGGGTGCTGTCTACATTACGTAGTTAGTAGATTGCAAGCTTAGGACTCCTTTCACACTAAACTACATCCACTACTCTTTTTGTTTCTTTCTGTTTTTATTTGGAGACAAGTCCTTAAGTTGCTCAAGGTTGATCCAAATTTGCAATCCTGCTGCCTCAAAGTCTAGAATTCTAGGACCACGATATGTGCTACCATGCCTGGCTTCCTTGCTGTTCTTTAAAGTACACTGTCTATACATTATTATTGAATATGGGTTGAGTAGCCTCTCATAGCAAGTTATACTGAATGAAAACTTGCTTAATATTCACCAACATTTGACTCTGATGTTGTCTAGTAAACTTGGCGATAATGTTTATTAGAAAAGGTGAATTTCAGCAAATATTCAGTGCTTATTATGTGTTATTTAAATATATTATAAACAAAATATAATTGTCATCCTAGATTCATCCTTCAAGCTTTAAAATATGTAAGTTTGGGCTGGGACTGTAGCTCTGTGAGAGGGTTTGTGGTAGGGTTTGATGCCCAGCACCCCTACACAAACAAATGAAAGATCTGTACACTTAATGTTTATTCCCATAGGGTCAGTCCAAGATACTCTGAAAAATCATGATGATACCCATTGCCGTGTTCCACGTGCTCAATTACGAGATAGTAACTCAAGCAAGTCACTTGTATATTGACTTCATGATTTATGGGACAAGAGGTGAAGAAATTCGATATGAAAACATTTCTGCTTAATATCTTCCCAGAATCCCTCGCATAACCCATCTCCCACACGCAACCGCACACATGCGAAAATATTCAGAGAAGAATCTTTGTGGTTAAGATTCAAAAACTCGTCTTGAACTTAAAGCTAGCAAGTGTCAGCAGTTTCATGTTAGTTTGTCCTAATGTTCTCAGAAATCTAAACTATGGTATCTTGCCACATTTAAAATTCTTCCCTGCTCGCTGCAGTCCCTAATAATATCCTGGCCATGCACCTTCATCTATATTCATGAGAGTGCAGATGCAGCCAAATTAGTGGCAGCAAAGCACATTTTACAGTGTAGAAAATACAATCTGGCTTCCTTTAAACATTTTTTTGACAAAAAAGTTTTATTTAAAAAAAAAGAAAGAAAGAAAACCAGACAGATTTAAATTCAGCACCACCCGTTGGAGGAGTCTGTTACAAATGCACAGCTGGTTTGATGAGGAGTGACAAATCAAAAGTCAGAGAGAAACTTCCCGATCATCTGAGCCCTTGCCACCCGATTAGCAGAAGAAAAACAGGGCAGATGGAGAGAGACGCAGCAGTTCGGAGGGAACAGATGGCCACTACGAACTTGATATATGAAATTAATAACACTTTCTCAAATACAATTAGTAACAGGAATACATTACCTGAATTTTCATAACTGTGAGCAAGCTGACATTAAATGAGGTTTTTCAGATTAACAGTTGATGTGGCATTGATATTTGGAGGGAAATAAAAATATATGGCAATAAGAGAAAACTATTGCTTTTTGGTGCCATTGATCAGGATGTTGTAGCACATGAAAGAGAGTCGTTATTCAAAGAAATTCCATATTTAAATTTCACTAATTGGGATTTTTTTTTCTTCGTGTAGCCATTTGGGCCACATAATGCGTGAGATGCTTAAGAGCCTCACAGATGTATACAGCAGCCACTACCCTAGATGAATTGTTCTTTAGAAGGAAATTAAGCACAACGCATCTTCCACCAGATAAACTGGGGGAAAGGCAGGCAAAATAGACACAGGACAGAAGGAAGATGACCTAAAATCAAGGACTGGCTTTTGACTTTCATTTTTTTGCTTTTTATTTTAATTTTTAAACCTAAGTAATTCTAATGAAGTCATTGTAAGTTTTTTCTCTGTTCTGCTGTCCAGTTCTAGAACAGGTAAAACACTTCCGCTGTATGTTTTGTCAACTATAAAGCACTGTCAACTAAAAATCACTTTCTAAATCAAAAGCCACAGAGGATGGCACTTCTGGATTATGTTAACCAACTCGCTGGGAAGCCAGAACCCCCATGAGTTTGGGAGGTCAGGCCCTGTGTGGGAGCTTTCTGGGCCACTGATGAGAAGGCGTGATGGTGAGAGAGCCTGGCTAGATCAAGCCCATCCCTGGCTCCGCAGGACGCTGAGGCACCTGCGTGGTACAGGTGAGGGCAGCGGCAGCTGCACAGGCTTTCTGGTAACAAGGAAGAGCTCACCTCTGCTGACACATCAGCAGCCACAGGGCCAAGGCCTGGGGGACATGTGGGCATGGGTGTCCCTGGAGAATGCACACACTGGGCTCAGAGCTTAAATGTGCCAGTGCACCAGCCACAGACATTTCTCCAGAACGGCAAGAGGAGTCTCTCCTGAGTCCCAGGAGGCAAATCATTAGTTCTGCTACAACATGGGGGCAGCTGGTGCCTGGAGAAGTTGGCAGAAACACAGGGAAAAATGCTTCCTCTTCCCTGAAAGGAATAATCCTGCTAATGCAGATCAGAAAAATCACAAAACAGAGGCTCTTCTACATTACAGAGTACACCCTCCTGTCTGCATTTCCAAAGATTTTCTGTTAAGGACAAGATAGCCTCCCTCTCCTAAACCAACCCAGAAAGAAAAGCAGTGAATAATCGAATTAGGCACAACTGGAAAAGCCTAGAAGAAAGGAGGGATATAGAACACTCAATTGGGCACCAAATCATATTAATTTTAAAGTAGTATCTGAGCTAAATTTATGGTTTCAACTGCAAAGCCATTAGCAGTAAGATTTTGGCAAATTAGTTCATAAGCCATATTTCATCTACTGTTATAACTGGTAAAATTAAAAGCTTTGATCTTTAAAGTAGACTTAACAATTTTTTTCTTATTTTTGTTTTTCAGAGCCTGTGTACTGAGCTACATTACTAGCCCTTCTCCTTTTTTGTTTTTTATGATTTTATTTTATTTTACTTTTTATTTTTATCTTCTGCTTTTAGACAAAGACTCACCAAGTTGCTAAATTCCCCAGGGAGGGCTTGACCTTGCAATTCCATTGGTTTAGCCTTAGAGCTCTGGGATTAATAGCATGCACCACCATACCCAGCTAAGATTTTCAAACCTTTTATTACACTTAAAATCTACAAGTTATACCTAAGAACATTATATTAATTCTTTCAGGTTGCAAGTAAATGCCCATTGGTAGCCAAGAAGAAACATTCTTGGACAATCTGATGCTTAGTGTCTGTCCCTGGAGGTTTCAATCTCCTTCTTAGGAAGGGAATACCATTTTTGACTGTAAATATACTTTTCATAATAAAACCATCACACACATTTACGGTAGGCCACAAGACTAAAGGACAGTAGGAATTTAAATTTCAAAGGCATATTTGTTCATTCAATTTTCCCTATATGTAGATCTAGTTTGAGTGCAATTAGTTTATCTAAAAGATGACAGAAAACACCAATGTGAGTGTGTTTCCTGGAGGGAAGTTAAGACAAGGAAGTGAAGATGGCCAATAAACGTCGTATTCGCAAGCTAGCTGCTCTCACAGCCGACTGTTTTGTCCACGTGAAACAATCACTCAGAGTTAACCCACTGGATGAGGGAAGTAACTGGGGTGCTCGTGCAGCAGCTCTTGCCCATCGCTGATTACAGGCTGCTTCTGGGGTCTGCTCCTTCCCTTGGATGGTGCAGGAGGCCCAGAAGGCCTGAGAAGCAAGAGAATATCTCTGGCAAAGCACAGCAGATGCTGGTGATTGAAGCTGGGTTGCTCTACCTCCGATTGGTGAGGACTTACTGCTACAGATGCAATTATGAATCAATAGCTAATTGTCCTATTGAACCATGCTACCTGAGAGTTCGCATGCCCTTCTCGCCCTTTGGAAATGAGCAGACTACTCAGGGCACCTAGGTATCAAACAGCTTCTCTTGCTCCTAAGAAGGCTTCTATTGTAACTTTCACAAGTCAGTGCCAACCAAACTTTCACCTTAATTCTTCAGGTTACATTTGCATGTTACCTGAGCTTCCTCCAGCCTCCTAAAGGAAAGGAATGGTCTTCACCCCACTTGTGGGCACTAATTACTCTTGATATTTGGAGGTGGAGCAACAGAAAAGACAGAAAAGGGAAGGTGGTATGGTAACTCCTCGAAAGGCCAAAAGTAAATATTCCATTGGATCCAGCAATATCCTTTCTGAGTATCTTTCCATAGAGTTAAAAACAGCACATAACAGAGATTCATGTATACCGTGTTCATAGCAGCAAAACTAACAACAGTTATAATTTGAAAGATACCAAAATACCCATCAACAGACCAATGGATACAAAAACTGTGGTCTACGTACACAATGGAGTACTACTTTTCCCTAAAGACAGGTAGATTTGGGGACTTTGTAGGTAAATGAACCCGACTTGAAACCATCATGCTCAACGAAGTGCGGAAGTTAAGTGCGGAAGGTTATATATTGCCTCTAATACGGGTGTGATAGTGGGGGTGAGGGAGGGTGAGGAGAGAACAGGAGGCCCACGAGGGGGGGAGAAGGATTGCAATGCTAACAAGATGTATGTGGACTCGAAATACTCAAGATTATTGTAACCATTGTATATCACACGTATATTAATAAAACTTGGGAAAAGAAAAGCTCTTCTTTACTAGAGACCATCATGCTCAGTGCAGTGAGTCAGTCACAGAAGGATACATGTTGAATAGTTTCTATAATTTGAGAAATCCAGAATACAGGTATTCTCTAAAGCAAAATGGGGGTGACGGTGGGAGTTAGGGTGTACGGGGAGGGTGCAGGAAGGCCTGAAAGGGAGAGAACAGGGAATTGTAATCTTGACATACTATGTAAGTGCACGAAATACATAATACATTTTAAACATCATGTATCATATATATATATATATATATATATATATATATATATATATATATATTCCTCATAAGATAGATCTTAGCATTTTAATGAGAAGGGAGGATCCTGATTTTCCCTTTGTTTTGCTGACTTTTGACCAAAGGCACAGCTTTGGGATCCAAGGTAAAAATTAAAACTGGAGATTCTTTTTCCTTACTTGAAATACAATATCAAGTTTGCTTCTCTTTACTGAATATGCCTATTGATGAAAGCTCGTTTGCAGTTTTATCTATATAGAGGGACTTTAAATTTAGTAGGACAGTTGCTAATATTTTCCATTCCTCCTTCATGCTGAAGGGCAGCACACTGTTCAGAGAAGGTCATGACAACTTTGACATGTGTGGCCTGTGTGCTGTTAGGCTCATCTGTTTTATGACAAGGAAACCTCATTAGATGGGACTACTGTGGGTCTCAAGTGTCATTTAGAGATTTTTAACAAGGATTCCCTAAACACTGATGACCTCCTACAGTTTAGTTTGTTCTCTAAATTTAAAAAAAAAAAAAATGTTAAACGTGATTCTTAAGAAGGGATCTTTATTTGCTCAATCACTCAACAAATGTTTTTTGAGTATGTCTGATGTGGCAGGTAATGTGCAAAGTAAACCTTTCTGGCGAAGGTTTCCGCTTGTGAGAAGTTTATGTTGTTGCAATGGGAGTTAGACAATTAGCATTGTGACGTCGAGAAAGGTAGGTAGTAGAGAAGAAGACAAGAAGTTCCATGTCATAAATAAAATATGTAGGGCAGAGAGAGGCCTAGGAGTGTCAGTGTTGTCAAGAAAGGCCTTACTGGAATGCTGACATTTACACAAAGACTTAAAGGAAATGAGGACACAATTCTGCATGTCTGCACATTTTTACAAGTAACAATATAGCAACAAGTATAGCAAAACTCTTCCCTAAAGAAACCTAGTAAAAGAACTCAACAATGAATAGATGGAAGGTCAAGGAGTGATGAGAGTTAAAGGAAAATAATAGGATAGAAAGCTCTTGCTGAAAAGGACCATATACGTAACATATTTTATAATGAACTAAAGCAAGTCGAGTCTAGTTCCAGCAAGCATCAACTTCTTTGTTCGTCTCACGCCAGTACTTACGGGAAGTATGATATATGTTACTTATTTTCAACTTTCCCAGTTCAGTTTCTTTTCTACCGCCCTACAGAACTGCCTCTTCTCAGCGTGCGCATAGACTGCCAAAAGAGAATGCTTGTTGTCTGTTCTCCCTCTGATTTGACAAATTTGATGAGCTTCTCTTTGAGACATTCTCTTCCTCTGGTCAGAGTGACCCTACGCTGACGCTTTTCCTTCCAATTTCTTAAGAGCTTGTTTGCCACCAGCTTTTCTGGCTCTCTGGTTTTACCTTCAGATGCTGGGATGCCTCCAAGTGTTGGGCAAGACCTGATTTTCTTTTATGGAGATAGCTGGCCTCAGATGACCTTCTCTAATTTCTGTGACTTTATGCAAAACCAAGTGTACGTATTCAACTGTAGCGTTTGCAGTTTTATCCAGGTTTTGCGGTGTCTAACCACCCTTGATTTCTCCAGTCAGATTTCAAAAGGCATCTCAAGTTCATCAAGCTTAAAAGAGAATCATTGATTTACTTCTTCTTGGAACAGACTCCTGCACCCATTTTCTCCAGCCAAATCAACAAGCATTGACGCAGTACCGTAGGCCTAACACTTGTAAGTCCTTCTTAAGTTCGTGTGTCTTCCTACTCTCCAGGATTCGCCTTCCAGCAAATTCTGCCAGCTTTATCCCCTCCCTTATTTCGGCTACTTGCTAACATTCATTGTTACTATCCAATAGCTAATGAAAATAAAAATTAAAGTGCAATAAAGCGTTGCTGGCACTTTAGTTCATATATGTGACTTCTTTGTAACTCTGTAGCAGGTGGCTGACACAGTGAAGAAAGGAAGAAAAAGATGACACACATCGTGAAGTAAATGAAAGAAAAAGACTAGTGGCTTATTCTTCTAATCCCAGCACTTGGGAAGGCTGAGGCTGGAGGATCCTAAGTTTGATCCCAGCCTGGACAACTTAGGAAGAAGAAAGAGGTGGAGGAGGAGGAGGAGGAGGAAGATGAGGAGGAGGCAGAAGGAGTAGAAAAAAAAGAATGGTGGTTAATAGGTAAAAATTTCTGAGATTTTTCTAAGAATGTAAAATATGAGTGGAAACAATGCAATTTAACCTCCCATGATATTTATTAACTTGTGAAAAACTAGTACCCAGGAGAAAAGAAAAATAACTAGAACAAAATTCCTGTGGGGAAATTACTGTCCAATTGGTTGTGAGGCTGTGCCTTTAAAATTCTAGACAATCGATTCATGTTTTTTGGAGCCTGAAAGGGAAGGCTACTCATGCTAACTCAGGACAACTCTTTACTACAAAGAATCCAGCCCTCAACGGAGGACTATCAGACTACCTGGGAGAAGATACTGGCCTACTTTATGGAGATGCTAAAATTTAACTACTTCATCTACATGTGAGACGAACTAAATCATTACCAATGTTGTACCAAGATCAATAAAGCTATTAAAAAGAAAAATAAAAGAAACAGCCAAAAGTAAACAGTAATCTTAAACATCCATAAAATCATTATGCAGTTTTAGCCAATTACAAGTCTGCTTCCAGTTTAAAAATACCAAGAGCAACCACTGAAATGAATCAGAATTCAAGCTTAATTGGGGACTACCAGCCAGCAGCCAACTTAAAGACTATTTTGAGAGCTGTTTAAACCTGGTGTTGAAGCTGTACTTGATTCACCTTGTGATTTGTTGCCATTTAGACCTGTGGAACTGCTTTCCCTGTGTCTGGCTTTAAAAGTCTCTGTACTGTGTCTTAATTTGTCCCACTATTGCTTTGATTTGGAAAAATTAAGAAAATTCAAAGATCGATTGAAAGCATGACTAACCACACAATCTGCAGAACTCAGGGTAACATAAAATGTAGACTTCTGATTCAAAACACAGGAAGAAACTGTTGCTAGGAGTACTAAAATACAAAACTTTTGCATTTCTTCTAAGACTTCCTGTTGGCCTTTCCTGGTGTTTTATATTAACTTTGATGTCGCTCTCCGCCAGGCAGGGAATATGCCTAAAGTGAGTACCAATCTTCCAGGCATCTGCAGGATCACTGTGTCCTACCCTTCCTGACCACATGTGGATGGGTTGTGCAGCGCTGCTGGGTGGATTCCAACCTCCGTGGAGAGACAGGTGGGTACCTTGATCAGATGTCATGAAAGGACTTATCTTCTTGGCGTTCGGATAACCCTAGATGAAGAGACCCACCTTGGTACCTGTGTAGAGATTCTTCAAGGCACAGTCCTTCCCAAACCAACCATCTTCATACCTTCCAGGACCAGAGGAGGGGTGTAGGACAGTTGACAGCATGTAGGCCTCACATGGCAACTCATCAGTGCCCTTCGTTTGAAAGCAGCAGTGGTTTGGCAAAAGGAAGGGGGAGGGGCAGGGGCGAGAGATTCAGAAGGCAGAGACCTGGCTGCTGAAAACTTAGGGGAAGGCAGCAAGCGGTGGCATTTCCTGAGGCTCCAGGGCCCCCCTGCCTCTTAGCCCCATTGTCCAATTAGACTACATCAACAAGATACACATTTAATGATAAAATTATTTTCAACTATTTTGAGGTAGTAGCTATGGAGCTCAGGTCCCTTGTCATGTCAGTGGAGATGGCCCTGATGGGAAGTAGATTTGCTGCTGACGCCCAGCACTGCAATCCTGGCAGGCCTTGAGCTGTGTGCCCTGCCAGCTCTGGCTGTAATCCAACCTCTACAATCTTAGTTTTGAGAAAGATCTTTCTGTCTTAGGAAGAGAAGACAACAAGATGTATTAGAAATTTTAAGAACAATATATCTTTTATCTCATGGATTTGTAAACATGCATAGCGGCACTAGAAATACTTACTGAAGAACAAAAATGACTTAATTTGGAATCTGTTACTAGGCAGTGCCATGCTAATCAGAATGTAATTAAGGCATTGCTCCAAGCAGTCCTGGCCAGGCTCAGTGAATGTAGACAGACAGGGCTCTCTGAGTCCTTTTCTGCCTAGGCTGGCTCAAAGCCTCATAAGGACTGGTTTTCCTCTTTTCTCTGGGAACCCATTTCTTTATCAGTATTGTCCAAACCGTGTTCAACGTCATCTGTGCATGATGAATCCATGCACACATTTGTACTGCTCTAATATTCACCATCCTGTGGGTTGACACTTTTCATGAGGTACATATTAGAAAAACCTACATAAAAACTTAAATTTTAACAAATAATTTTGAGTTTTATTTTAATAGTTTTGCACATATGGTTTCATAGCTTTAATTCTTTTTTTGTAGTGTGACTTTTTGCTTTCTTTGGGTAATAATTAAGAATAATATATATTTCTTTATTACAATTATATATAATTATGAAAATATATGTATATTATTTATTGAATGTTTATTACTCAACAGCCATATTTAAACATGTGTAGTCCTCATAACAACCCTGAGAAGTAAATATGCTCAGCTCTAGTTTATATGTGAAGAAATTCATGTTAAAAGTGATTTAGTAGTTTGCCTGAATTCATATACTTGGTAGGTGGCAACATTTACTGAGGTCTTACTATGAACAAGGGGCTTTATTAAATATTCTTATATATTATCTCATTTAATCCCCACAACTTCCTCTTGCTCCACAATATTATTATCCTCATTTTTCAGATGAGTTTCAAATTAGAAAATTTGATTGTTTTCAAGAGCACCCTAGGTAGTGGAGCCAGAATTTCAGTATGCGCATTTGGATGCCTGACCTAGTGTTGTCATCCATTGTGCCATTTACACAAATTTATATTTTATAAAAATGACTAAAGCGACCTTCTTCTTCCCACTCACTCCTCCAAAACCATACTACCCAGTATCAACAAGTACAGTCTCTTCTCCCTCCACTTGAAACTTTGCAGCATAAGACTGCTGTGACCAATGGCAACACGGTAGAGAGGGCACTGCCCTTCATCCAGGGCCAGGGTTGGAGAATGACCCACCGCTAGCTGGCTCTCTCCCTCTGATGATTATCATTGCAATTCTGCCACCATGGAAGGTAGTGAAATGACTCTTCAAGATGTCAACTTCCTAATCTCAAGAACCTTGTATATGAGTAGATTAATGACATGGTAAAAGCAATTTGGCTAATATGATTGAATCAAATTCCTAAAAAGTTGAACTGGAGAGAAGTTTCAGTCAGAAGGAGATGCACCTAAGGAAGAAGGGCACAGAGAGAGGTAATTGAGAAGGGGAAAGGGGACCCTGAGTCTAGGAATGTGGCAGCCCTTATAAACTAGGAAAAGAAAACAAATTCTTCCCTACAGCCTTCATGCAGAGTAGAACACAGCCTGCTGACAGCCCGATTTTAGCCCCTTGAGGTTCAGGTTCAACTTCTGGCCTATAAAGCTATGAGAAATCTGAGTTGTTTTAAGACACTAGATTTGTGGTAATTGTTTTGACGCAGTTGTAAAAAACTAATAATGCCAACATGGTGTGAGGAAGCCCAGACCACTAAGCTGACAAACTCAGCTGAGACCACAGCCCACAGCCAGTATCATTTGCAGGGAAGTGAATAAGATTTCAGATGCGCCCAGCTCGCAGCCCCCTAGGTGCCCTGCTGATACCCAGTGGAGCAGAGCTGATGCGTGCTGGACCTGCTCAAATGGCTGGTGGGGCTGTCCAAACACACAAATGGGTCTGTCCTACTTTATTTCATGATCAGATGAAATCGGGGAAACTTTCCAGTCTGAAAATCCATCGTTACTTACTGTGTTTTATGATAGTCAATTATAATAAGCCATAACCTGTTTTTAATTGCTGAGAATTTGCTATGCTATTAATGTGTCAAGGCACTTTTTAAGAGTAAGATGTCAGGGGCTGGAGGAATAGCTCAGAGACTAAAGAGCCTGCCTAGCAAGCTCAAGATTCTAGGTTCAATTCCCCAGCACAACATAAACCATGCATGGTGGCACATGCCTGTAATCCCAGTACGCAGGAGGCTGAGGTAGGAGGACTGCCATTACTCTGAGATCAACCTGGGCTTCATGGTGAGTTCAGAGCCAGCCTGGACTACAGAACAAGGCTCCGGCTCCCAAACAAAAGCAGAAAAAAAAAAAAAGAAAAAAACAGAAGAGATTGTCAACATGTTGATCACTACCTATGGAAGTGTAACAGTTGACAGAGAGGCCCCTATAGACTGAAAGAATGAATCAACTCAATGATCACTTTAGCCCTCTATGATTTCTTGTGATGAAAAATTTCTTTTTAGATAAGTCTCAGATTTTATACAAGTAATCAAAAACTCTAATCCCATTATACATAACATGTAGCACATACAGAAAATTGTGGAAGACCATCTAACTAACAAAAGTATGTAAGTACCTGCCTTGATTTTTTTTTTTTTTTTAAAGAAAACATCACAGAGAAACAATGGTCATGAATTTGGCATTTATTAGTTTGGCCATATATTTATATTCTTTCTTCCTAGAGAAAATGTGCATCTTTCTACCTATAGTAGTATATAGTATTGTCAACCTTAAACTCAATTTTTGGTCACTGTTACAAAGACGTGTTTATTCTATATATCTTGTTTACATCTGCTATTTTCAAATATTTTAAAATTTTCTTTTCTTCTCTTGGAAATTGAACTTAGGACACTGTACATACAAGGCAGGCATTTCACCACTGAGTTACAGCATGCTAGCCCTTAACTTTTTTTTTTTTTTTAATTTTGAAACAGGGTCTTATTGAGCTGCCCAAGCTGACCACAAACTTGAAATCTTTCTGCCTCGGCCTCTCAACCAGCTGGGATTACAGGTGGTGTCCTTATACTCTGCTAATATTTTCCTAAACTAGAAAGACTAAAATTGTATCAAATCATGTTGTTTTTCCAGCCTATGAAGACGGTTAGGAAATCTTTCATCCATTTAGAGGACATTTTTCCCCTCTTTTGTTGTGAATTATCTAGTTGTATTTTATGCCTAGTTTTCTTTTGCATTTCTTTTCCCATTAATTCGTGACCATTACTTCAAATTCTGGATAATAATTTGCTTTATTATACATTTTGCAAGGGCCCTTTCTGAGTTTTGAAATATCTATTTGCCCTGTTTATGGTATCTTTTATGTAACAGTTATTTAAATGTGAACTGTCTGCTTTGTTAATACTTTCTTTTGATAATGTAAGCATTTGTTTCGTATTTAGCCTTTCTCTAAGTTACAAATAGTATGCTTCACATTTTTATAAACCTTTGATCCTTTTAATACACTTAAATGTATTTTTCGTAGTGTACAACGTGAGGTGGGCGTTTAACTTTTTCCATAGAGATGCATCATTTTTCAGGATCATAATTGAACAACCTTGTTGTCCCACTGTATTTTAAGGACATTTATCTCAAATTAAGTTTCACATGTATGAATTGGAAACATCCTACACTACCTCTGTGACTCCACATAGGCTACTATATCTGTCCTTAAAGTCTTTTTTGCCACTCAACTGACCTACAGATATTCCACTCTTTGATTAAGACCTACTTTAAAAGCTACTTCCTTTGAGAGGTAACTCATATTTTATCCTCCTTCGTGTAATACTTGCAACACGTATCACACCAGAGATATTTATGGTGGAGAAGGTCTTTCACCACCAGCATTTTTTTTTTCAGGCTAACCACATTGTCCTGTTATTTTGTGCTGTCAAGTACCTTGTAGCTATTTAATAAGATTATCTAAAAGAATAAATTAATGAGTGAATCTTCAAAACAGAACAGCTTGAGTGACACTTGGTAGATCTGAATAATTCATCTTTCTATCTCTGGTCTATCTTTTCCCCTTGTTTTGCTGACTTTCTGCAGAAATTTTATAACATAGTTATCATGGATGGCATCTTTGAGTTGATACTATTTTACTTGTTAGACTTTTCATTTCTGCTGTTTAAAATAAACGATGTCTAAACACTAAACTGTAATTTCATCTACATGGTGACCCTGCTTCATCCAAAGGCCCCTAAGGTTGAGACACTGACACCACAAGAAAGCTCTGAAATCTGGAAGATGCTAATTAGAACACAGAGCAAAATCGATAAAGCATACGAGAAACAATAAACGCTTCCCTTTTACGTAATAATTTTTAGCGTCCTATGGTTCTCTGTAACATAAATGCTCCAGAAATAGTTACTGCATATTGTTACAATAATAAATGTGCACGGCCTTATGCCTCCCTCTTGAAAAGTTCTTATAAGAACCATCAATTGTGCAAATACTGGTGGATGTAACTGATTTTTATACCTGATTTCCAACAAAGGCCTCCTATCCAATGAAGTAAAGTAGATATCAACATTGTTGACACGATCTTGAAGTTGTCAGAATCATTAGCTCTGGAATTACTTGACAATAGATACAGACCATCTACTGTTAGTGTTGTTCTCACATAAAACCTTCCACTGATTAGTCCTTTATTGTTGCTGTTAAATTTGGCACTGACGAAAATCGAAGTAATAAACGTAACCATGAAAACCAAACACTTCGAGAGTGACAAAGCACAGTCCACATGAAGCATGATCTCCAGAATCTCAGACTCAGCCAGATCCTTAGCCCATATGAACCACCTTATCTTATGAAGGGGAAGCTTGAATTTGTCATCGTTATAGGTCAGCAAACCATGCATAGTTATCTTGCTTTGTTAGAAAGGGTCTGGTTACAGCATATTCTACACAATTTTTGCACTAGGCTAAGCTTTGTCTCTAATTCCAATAATTCGCCAGAAAAGATTATTACTTCCAAGATTTCACCTACATTATTTTTTAAGCTGTCCTTAACCCCATGAGCTTTTCTCTTAAGCTTTGTCATCCTTACTCCTAAAAAATAACCTTGCCATTGGCTTTCCAAAGAGTTCTGACTATGTAATTTCTAAAGTCAAGCTTTCCAGCTACTCACCTTGTTACTCCACTCCATCTTTTAGTTTTTTGTTCTCACCTCCATGACTTTTTTTTTTCCTGGTGAATTTCCTTTTAAAACACTGCTTCTATTCTCTTATATTTTCTTCACTCTATGCACAAAGTATTTTTTTTACTTTCTTCTTGATCCCAAATCCCAGCCATGTGAATTCAAAATATTTTCATTTGTCTCTTGTTCATTTCCTTGAAAAAGTTCTGTTTTATTTCAAATGCATGTTTTAAGTCACAAATTTACATTTCAAGGGCATCAATAACTCTTATCTACAATCTCTGTCAGACTCCCCTGTTCTTTATGGTTCAGTTTCCTTGTCTGCAAAATGAGGTGGATCCAAGGGTTCCCCAGGTCCACTGCAGCATAAATGTCAGGGCATGTGGATCTAAGCTCTGCCTTACTCAGTACACGTCAACCCATTAGGGGTTGTTCACCATAGAACAGGCTCTTTCTCTTATATGAAATGTCTGGAGCACATTCACTATTGGCACATTAAATGTTAAACTGGGTATGAGAAGGAAGAAAGAGCAGTTTCAGCATCACACACATAGGTGCTCAAGGGTAGTCAGACTTGGCTGGTGAACAGACACCAGCAAAAGCACAGGGTGCTGCTAAAACGTGAGTGGAAAAAGGCTCATCACAGGCAGCTGGGTATGGAGGTGTCCTTGTGACATTCCAGGACCTAACAACCAAATGGGACTTGACCAGTGTCAGCATTTATAGAGGGTGCTGTCTGGAAGGAGGAAAAAGTGTAAAGTAACATTCAACCATAAAAAAGATTTTTTTTTTTTTACTTCAGTAAGATTTTTTTTTGATTGTGAGTTTACAGTTCAGCAAGACAGAGACAGGTCAGTGCAAGATCTGTTACCATATGGGCAGGCAGACTTGGGCACATGTAGTACAGAAAGAGGCATGAGTCCCAGTTCCTTGGTCTCTTGTTGTCTCCAATATAAAAATCCCCAAAGACGTAGTTACTGAATGCTATGGGCAGAAATAGATGGACTTTACTTTTAGCTGATATATTTACTAGGCTGCCAGGGAACAGACTGACAATGGCACGATTAAACTGTTATTCAGGTAACACAACAAATGCAATTATATTCCCCTCTCTTCCACCTGGTAGAAGCACATCAGGCACTAAAAGTGGTCAGCTTTAGAAGACCAAGTCTTTGTGCCCAAGAATTCTTTCGAGGAATTTCCCGCTTTCTGAGAAGAACACTCGCAAACTTTATTTTTTTTTGAGAAATTTGCCTTATTGAGCAATGTTTTCCATTTTTTAAACAAAAATCCCTATTTTCTTTTAATTCAAGCACAAATGCGCTACAAACAGAGTGAAAAATGGGTGATGGATAATAGGACTGAAACAAATTTTAAAGTTGAAAAAGTTGATAAAAATTCCTCTCTACACAGGTAGGGCAGGTATTAAGCTTTTATCCATTGCAAATGATTACATGGAGGTTTGGAGCGATTGAACTGAAGCTGGTCGCATAAAGCACGGGCGTGAAGTCAGCATTTAAACTCAGGGCTCCTATTTACAGGGCTATGCTATTCAAACTACACTCCCAGCAACTCTCCCTTGGCCTGTGAGAGGGTGCATCTTGGCTCATTCTTAACTTGCCTGTACTTAGGAAGTCAATGATTAGAATGCGAAGACATGATGAACAGCCTATCAGGATCCTTGGATCACCACTGGAGATCCCCTGCCTTCATCTCTCCCCTCCCACTCCGACTTCCCCTCATGAAAGTAGGACAGCTTGCTTTATTTAGCTGATTGCTTTTTAGGGTTTGTATAAAAAGTGGTGTCATATCGACTAGAGATTCCTGGCATGAGGATCCCATCATTGATCGCTTGATTAAATCATTCTTTCTACATTAAGCGAGTTGTCACCCCATGCAGGTCATGCTATGAGGTACAGTGGGAGGTAGTAAAGCCTTAACAGGCCCCACGGACTATTTACAGTAGTAGATGTAGCAGTCTGCCTCTTTTGCTTTGTATAATTAACATGGCAGACGATGGAAGTACAGGTGAAAATGAGAAAATGAATCTCAGTTTAAACAATCAAAAAGTTCCATATGAAAAAGTAGTAGTGCTGTTTCATCTTTGGCTCTAAAGTGTAGCCAAACTCCTTACCACACTCTCACATATCAAAGTAATGAATGCTGTGGATGCTGCAGGTGACGCTAACTGGTACTGGATGTCTCTCTCCCCAGGGGAGTAAGTTAACCCGAGATGGCTTTCATCAGCCTTAGCTCTCCTTGTCCTACCTCCCAGACACCCCCGCCTCCTGCCTGGAGGAAGACGCCTGATGACGGCACTTCCTGGCACGACAGCAACTGTGATATTTTCAGTGCACTTTGCCTTTTGGTGCTCCCTTAAATCAGTGACCCATTGGTGTCGGCCTGAGCTGCATTAACCGGGTCCCACCCGCACAGGAGAAATTCCTTTCATTCATCAATAGATAAGGAGTTTTGACAAGTCTCTCTGGGAGCTAACGGGAGAAAATGCACACACACACACACACACACACACACACACTCACACACACACACACACACACACACACACACACACACACACACACAAGATTGCCCTGTAATACTGAGAAACCCAGGGTGTAGGAGCCAAAGAAAAACCCACGGAAACGCTAAGGCAGCGAGGGCAGACAGGGAGTCTGCTATCAGAATTAAATGCGATGAAGTCCAGATCCCCTTTCTCTGTCTCTACCTGCTTCTTCTCAATGTCACTATCGGCCAAGAGTTTGATGCAAAACAGATCCCCAGAAGTATTCCAGTAACTCCTCAGGACCACCAGGGCAAAAACAAAAACATTCAGGGCTTGACACTTACCAGGGCGCCTTGCCAAGCTTATCACATGCGAAAAGATCTGCTCCGAGAGCACAAGCTTGCTCGTGTTCACAGGCTGGTGTTAAGCTCTGAGAACCACGGCTATTTTCCATCCGGAGCAGCCTGGAAGGGTTGGGAGCAGCACTTGTCCAGGAGTGGCTGGGAGGGACAATTACACTTTGTATGGAAGGAAAGGCTTGGGGGCGGGAAGAGGGGGGAGGCTTGGAAGGTCATCTGTGAGGGGTAGGCGAAAGAGGAGGATCAACCTACCTACTTGCCTTTGAGTCTGACTACATCAAAATGCTTTCGCTCATTCTTTATGTAGATCTCTTCTGCAAGCCTGGCCTTGAGGAGATTCTGACATCACCTCACACTTGCACATGTATTCTTTTTCTTCCTGCAAGCTCCCCTGGAAACAGTAACAGCGCGGGGTGCTTCCTGAGTGCTTTGTGCCCGCAGAAAGGCTGCCCGGCCTCTTGCCTGGGTCTTGTACTGCGAGTGCTGATACTGCCTTCGGCGGAGGAGATGGCAGTACAGAGTGGGCCTCAGGCCACGTGGATTCTTCGTGACCAGAAGGGATTAAATCTTGTTTCTCCTTGGATCTTCCTACTTTAAAAAAAAAAAAATGTTCTTGGGACTCTTCCTTTTTTTCATCCTAGCTTTCTTTCTTGGTTAAGCAATTGTTTTGCCACTAAGCCTGTCTTTTTTGTGACTTCATCTTTCTTCTTTAGGTCTCCCATTTCTCCCATAAATTTTTTTTCCAATATTGTCTGAAATTTCTAATGTACATTGTTTTTGGTTCAGATACAAGTGTCAGCTTCTCTATGTTAAGTATAAGCATATGACCAAATCATATTGTATTTTTTTTGTTTTCACCTAGACAATCACCTATAAGCTATCTGCACTCCTAGTGCCCACTATAAAGTTTCAAGTTTCTAAACTAGTAAGATAAACTTATGTCTCAGATTAAGCTTCACTGTTCAGATATGATTTCTATGTTTTACACATAGTCAAGGGGACAACTTTTATGCAAATATGCTAAGAAATTTTGTAAGCTTTGGATTTTAAGCCACCATTACTTTCTTTAAGTTGTAGGCAGACAATACCACTTAATACTATGGCAAAATAGTGAAGTGTCTGTGGCCCACCTTAATGACAGCCACTTCTGCTTTTCCTTCCACTCCAAAGAGGCACTTAGTCCATGACCTGAGTCATTACACCTTTACCAAAATGATAAGTATACATTTTCCACTATATAATGCTTGTATTCATTGATCCAGCAACACATTGAGTGGCTACTACTGACTAAGCATCTTCTAAGTGCTAGCACTAAAGCAGCAAATGAAACAGACAATAAATTCCCTCCTCTTGAGTGTTTTCCTGTTTTGGGAATTTGTAGATATGCAATATATTGATTATGCCAGAGAGTCCAAATTCATTTAGATAAAATTGATTCAACAATTCTTTGTTGAGTCCTTGGCCATCATGTCTCTAACATGACATACTCATCTCTCTTTGGGCACTTAAGATCTTGAGGCCCAAGACAACACTACTCTTAGGAAGTTGAGGGGATGGTCACTATAAATATAGGAAAAACAGAGAAGGCTTCCAAAATGCTGCTTTGTAACTGTCTACATTTTTTTAAATGAATCTCTCTCTCTCTCTCTCTCTCTCTCTCTCTCTCTCTCTCTCTCCCATGCTTTTCTTTCCCCCCTACCTGGTGTTATTTGAGAAAATTTAGCTACTCTTCTGTAGGTTTTGACCTGAAGAAAACAACACTATTTTAGAAAAAAAAAGAATAATTAAAAAATAACATTAATAATACTAATAGACACCCATATGTCTTTGAAAATATAGTACTTTATCATCCATATGATAAGTGAAAGGCTTAAGTGTTTTCCTAAAATAATTCATAAAGTCTTTAGATTAGGACCTTTCTCCTTTTTTAGAATAATTTTGGTTTAGTGTTTTTAAAGAGATCTCGTCATATGTTATTCCTGTTGAGAGTAAAAGGGCATTGTATTATGTATTTAATCACTGTCACGAGTAGCTGTAGGACTAGATGTCTTTTCTCTTTAGAAATAAGTTGTATGTATTGAAAATAGATTTTAAAACACCACATTCATCTTTCCAACAATTCATCTTTTCCAACAATTAAGATTGAGAGCATGGAGAACATTTGACTTGGGAATTGTCTGAGTCCTTGGGTTGTTTTGCATTTCCACCTCTGAGGAGGAAATTGACTAGAAGCTATAGCAAGAGAGCACCGAGTTAGATGTAAAGAGGAACTTTGTGTGTCAGGCTGATTAAACACTGGCGCAAATTAGCAGGGAAGCTTATGGAATCGCCATCTGTGGAGAGGTTTCAAAAATAGAATTGACAATTTTCTTCTTTGGATGATTTAGGAAATGCCCCTCCTGGCAAAGACACAGACCAAATGGGCTCTTGAAATCCTTTCTGGTTTTTCACTTCTGAGACTCTTTCTCTTCAGTTATTGAAAGTATTTACTTCCTAAGGTGAATGTAGAGTAAAATGCTTTAAGAAAAAGTGGTGTGTGTGTGTGTGTGTGTGTGTGTGTGTGTGTGTGTGTGTGTATTCATGGCTTAAGTAGAAAAATAAGAAGGAAATATTGAGTTGCTTCGAAAATAAAGCTATCATTTCCTAATCTATCATGTGCACCTATGTCAAATAAATAAGACTTTCTGACTTTGTAGAATCCTGGGATGTCTCTGAGTCGCAGTCCTATGCTTTTTTAGCCCACACGTCAAGGGCAGGCTTTATTCTATCCCTTGCTTTCTCCTTTCTTCTCATAACTCTCTTTCCCTAGCCAAGTTTATGTTCCCCTGAGATGGATGCTCTTGGATGACTCAAAAATATCTGCTTCCACAACCATGAGCATTTCTCTGGCTTCCAGAACTGCATTCCCTCTACCTGCCAGGACTATCTACCGAGGAAGAGCTCCCAGCAAGTTCAACTCAGACTGTCCCACACTAAGGAGCTAAATGGTGTGCTAGATCTTTAGTCTGTACAGTCCCCTTCCTCGGGTCCTCCTCAGCCCTGCTTCTCACCAAGCTGTTGCTCTCTTGTTCCCATCTGAGCCCTTTGTGATCTTTTCAGCTACCTCTCATACAATAAATCACTGCTACAGCTCCTAAAAATGATGGTCAAATGCAGTCATTGAAAGCTATGCCTACCTATCTCCTCTGGTATCAGTCATTTCTGTGGCTTCCAGCGCTGCGAGTTCATTTGCTTTTCTTAAGTTACTGAGTGTTCTGTCTATAAGGCTTTTCCTACTTGGAATTGCCTTCCTACCTGTCTGTTAAAAATGAACCTCTCCAATGTCACATATTTTGAAGTTGCTGCTCCTCTTAGAAAATCTCATGTGCGCCAACTATCACCATCTAGGGACATGTGGATGGAAAAGCCATCACAGAGTACTTGGGGCTAGTTGATGCACCTTGTGTCTTTGCTATGAGATGCTACTAACAGACTACCTTCCCAGTGCCTTAGTTTCCCAACTGTAAAAATCGGGATAAAAATAATACTACTACATTGGACTGAGAGGATAAATGCCCAGATGGCTATTTGGGAGAACAAGAAGGTTAAGTGGTCCTGCGATCAAAATCTTGTAATCAAATAGTAGTAATATACACAAGCCAAATAACTGCAATAAGCCATGAATGTATCGGCATCATCACCATCATAACTACATTTTCCTCAGTACTAGTCATCCTACCAAGCACTTTTCTAAGGGGAATGAATCATTTAGCCCCAGGTAAACCGTAAAACCTCTTAAAACATTTAGGCAAAACAAGGTCATTTAGATTCATTGACCTTTGCTTCTACTAGGCAGGCCAGTTCCCTTTAGTACCTTCGTAAGTGTGTAATTAGTCTATTTTTAAATGACTGAAATTATTTATCTTCAATCACACCCCATGAAAGATTGTCCTACAATGTACTAGACATCCATTCCAGGAAATTTCTTTTTTTCTGTTGTTTGAAATTTATTTTTCCTTCAATCTCATCAAGAAGCCTCATATCCCATAATTTCATTATGCAGAAATGCTATCCTTGTGCAGTTTTTATGCCTCGTATTTATAGCTAGTTATCTCATCGCTTCTAAGTTTTCTCCTCTAAGATGTCAATTACTCCTTTATTCTTCCATGATATTAGCCCTAAGTAGCCAAATCTTATTTATCTTCGAATCCATTTGTGTCTTCAAATTGCCTCCTATTTCTGTAGCAAATGCTCAGAAATTTAAGTATCATTTCATCTGATATAATGATGATGACAAGGATGACAACAAAAACAATAAACCCAACGGAAATCGAATCAAAAGAAGAAAGTGAAAACGATGGTGCTTTGCATCACTCTTGAGTACTGCATGGTGTACAAAACTCTTTGTGCGACAATCACAGTGAAATTCCATCTCGCATAGAGATTAGGTTCTCAAACCAATTTGTAAGGTGCAGCTTGCCCAGAGTTAGCATGACCCTTAAAAAATCCGCAAAGAAGTGCCACTTGCAATACCACATACCATTTCTCAGTAAGTCCAAAGATTTCTCTTTTTTTCCTCTGCTGTTGGAACAGATCTCTGTTTCTTTGGTTGAGCTCCAGATGAAGCAGTTGGCTTGCACTGAGGGACCATGTTGCACAAAAAAATAAGTATCTTTAAACACTACAATCACACTCCTGCACCATCAGGTGCCCACATTATGAGAAGCAGCTTTAGGAAGACAGAAGCCGGAGTAAAAACAGCCTCCCATGTCACTCTCCCCCAGGGACATGTGCTCAAGCGCTAATGGTGGTGGGATGGTCCATGTGACTGCACGTCTCCCCCTTAGTCTCTGAAGCTCTTTCCTCCTCTGACCCTGTTTCTCTGACCCTGTTTCTCCTTCTCTCTCTCTCTCTCTCTCTCTCTCTCTCTCTCTCTCTCTCTCTCAATCTCTCTCTCTCTTTTATGAAATGTGAAGGTGGAGGCACATGCCAAGGCATTTGGAAGACACCACCAGAGTCATGATGTGTTGATACTATACCACATTTGAATAACCCAATAAGTTGAAGGGGTGGATAGGGACTATTACCTCTCTTCACAAGTGAAAATACAGGAAAGCAGAGCACAGAGTTGTAAGATCCAACAAATAAGAATGTAGGATGCTCAGGCAAATTTGAGTATTAGATAAACATTGAGCAATTTTATAGATAAGTATGTCTCATGCAATATTTGAAATATGCTTGTAGTGAAAACATTTTTTGTGTATCTGAAACTCAAATTCAGCTGGATGTCCTACACTTCATGGAATGACCTATGCTCAGAGACACAAAATGCACTCAAGTCTACTGTAATAGAGTGGGTGTGCCTTATATTAAGTATAATACCATTTGTATTTGGAAAGTATTCTTTTTCATACTTATTTTGTATACAACTAAATGACTTACTTCTCTCCACTGTGTGTGAAATGACTCTTGATTTGTCCTCTAACTTTACTTAATTAAAAAGAAGTAATACACCTTATTTTCCTATTAAAAGAGTTGATAAAGATTCGATTCTTGTCAGAGAACTGAATATATATCCTCAGTGTAATCTTTTAGAGACAAATTTCCCAGTGAGTTAGATTTTTGAAAATGATGTCAGGAACAGGGAAAATTCGTGCATACATTGTGAATACAGTAAATACCTTTGCTGCCCAGATGAGATAGAAAATATTTAAGCAAAAGAAGGAAAAGAAAAAGAGAAAAAAGCTGCACTCACGTGTCCAATACATTTTGTACTCACTATGACATCATCGGTAGCTGATTAAAAGTTATCTTGATTCTCAACTTTCTGACTCCATTTCATGATAAGTGGTATTGATAGTATTTTATTGCTGCTGTATATATTGTTAGCACAAAGACTGATAGATTTTGATCCAGCAAAGTGTGATGCTTTAATAAAGAAAGTATAATATTATTATTTTTTTACTATGCTATATTTCCTGGCAGTCGATTACAGTTCTAGACTGTAACATTGTTTTCCAAGAATAACAATCATATAATGTTTAATTTGGCTAATTCAGGGTTTGTGACTGGCCACCTGTTAGAAGAAAAATATGACATTTCCTGTGGACAAATATTCTGAGGTAAAATCATGAAATGTTTTAAGACAGAGGATAAAATATTCTGTTGGCTACACAAGAAAATATAAATAATGTTAATATTACTATTAAGAAGCTGTATCAGTGAGGAGAAAACTAAGTAGCAGAAAAAGAACTGAGTAGTACTAATCTTTTAATTACTCTAAAAACATCACCAAAATGACATTGTCTGTGGGCAAATATGACGAGCTCTGACATTCGTGACTTGTAATTTGTTATAGCTCTAGAACTCTGTCTTAGACTTTTAAGTCAGACAATTATCTGCAGATAATTAAGAAAACATTCCAAAGCATTCATATAGCCAGACATTTGACTTTAAAGTCACTATTTAATCACAAAGCTTGTGTCAAATTGCTTTGTGTTTAGAAGTCTGTGCTCTGAAGCAAACACATCTAGAATAATTATTGGCTCTGCCACTTCCTAATTGGGAATGTTTTCTCCTCTAAGCGTCCATTTCTTCATCTGCAAAATGGGGATAAAGAGGTTATCAGGTTTTTTGAAGGAAGTAAGATAAGAAAAAAATATAATAAATACCCAACCAATAAAGCTATTATTATTGAGGCTACATAAATAAAAACAATAAGACTTATGTGTCAATTCCTTTGTTTAATGCGTATTGAGTATTGGGTGACAGTTTCCTAGGTGCTGGGGCAGACTTCCACCCCGACTGGCACCCTCTCCCAGCACCTTCCTTCCCGCATTCAGACGAGTTTTCTCTTCCGTACCAGAAATAGGAAAATACATAAGATTATACAGTGAGGAATAGTGCGGAATCATATTTCCTGTGCTCGAGAAGGTACGCCTCCTTTTGTCTCATTTAATCATTACAATAGCAAATACACAAAATAAGTATTGCGTCCTTTTTTGGAAAACTGAGGCACGTCTAAGCAAGCAAATGGAAGGGCGAGAATTTGTGCCTAAATTTGTACAGCTATGAAGTATACAATGTATGAGCCAAAGACATAATGAAAGTTTAAATCAAAAACATTCACAGCATGTTAATTTCTGTCGGACCCAAGCATTACAGTGGATCCTTACTGGATCTGACGCCGTGTGACTTAGGCTCTTCCTCACAAAGTCAAAAAGATCACGAAAGGTTTTGAATCGCTGAAGAGCGTCAAGGCAGCCGTGACAGTGCAACTAAAGACACTCACGAAAGAATTCTTCCAGAACAGCTGTAGAGAGTGGCAAGAATGACAGGACAAGCGAGTCCAAAGCAAGAGGGAGGACTTTGTGGGGGATTGTTGGCAATTGATCTTTTAGAGTAATCATCTTTAAATCGACCATTCTTCATATTGTTCCGTCACCTTCACACTTCCTCGGGCATCACAATCAGGAGAAAATGCCTGACAGCCTCCAAGACATGATTCACCATCCCGACAGGTGAGAATCATGGCAAGGGCGATCCTGGCATCATTTCTGTGGTCACTAGAAGGATCTTGTCTTGCAACCAGCGTGAGAACTGAAAGCTAATTCTTCTATCAAAGCACCATTGTACCAGTTCCCCACTTCCCTTCCATGAGTCTGCATTCATTAACATTTATGTAAGTAGTCTCTCTTACAGCTGATGTGATCAAAATCAAAGGGTTAATAACTAAACCACCCTTGCTAAAAATAATCTCTGCAAGGACTACACATGGTAACTCTAATGAGCCATTCTACAACAAATGGACCACTAAAGACCATGAAGGAAACAAAAGAAACAGAGTTTTTTTTTTTTTAAAAAAAGAGTATTAAAATAAGTCAATGTGGGCCTATTCAGAATACTGTATTGTATTTATATATTATTTTTTTCACCAAAGACAATTAACAATTCAGCAAGAATAGCCACTTAAACGACCAGGAACAATTAGATGAAGACTTCACTAAGGGGAAACTGAGTCACAGGAGGATGGGGGATTAATGATGTTTGTAGTGTTTAGAGTAAGATTTTTCAATCAATAATAAAAGTTAAAAATTCTGCTTTACCACCTCTTTCTGGGGATTCCAAATAAAAGTATTTGTTTCTCTACCTGTTGACCCAGAAATATTTAAGCTATCTTACTTTTAAAATATATAATACTTTCTTTGTCATCTTTTCATGATTTCAATCACATGTATTTTAACCTAAAGGAGAAACAATATGCATTGCTCAAGTTTAAAATGAAAAATATGTAATCTCAGCACACAGGAGGCTGAGGCAGTAGAATTGTCATATGTTTGAGGCCAGCCTGGGCTACATAGTGAGTTCAAGACCAGCTTGGATTATAGAGCCACACTCTTGTCTCAAAAAAAAAAGAAAGAAAGAAGAAGAGAAAAAAGAAAGAAAGAAAGAAAGAAGAAAATAAAAAAAGAAAAAATATGAGATTCCAAATTAAACAGGTGATTTTTCAACTCAGAAAAAAAAATCTGTGTTGATGTCAGTCACTGGGTGGGCATTCTGATATGTCCTCCTACATGGGAGACAGCATTTGTGAAGACACTGGTCATATCAATGCTTAGTCCGGGTGCTTTTAAAAACATTAAACAGAAACAAAAGTCAGAAATATAACAAGGATAATGTTCCCACCAAGATTTATGTCAATGGAGTATTCTCTGACGTCATGACACCCTGACAAAGGAGGCAAACATGGTCACGGAAACCCTCAACAAAATGAAGGAAAGTCATTCAATTGTCACGACAGGGACGAGTTCAACACAAAGAGGACGTTGTTTTCAAGGAGGAAATTTTCACAATGAGAGATTGTGCCAGTGTCTGGATGTCCTGACGCAGAAGGAGGTCTGGGCACTGTGCAACAAAGGACAAAGGGTAGATGTTTAATTTTTCTGCACTGAAGGCTGGATGTGCCATGCTACCAAGGTGCCAAATGTCTGGAGAGGCTCAGTGGCCATTCTTAATTTGAGTTTGGGACAAGAAATCTGAGTCAATCTACGTAACATTTGCATGGCTTTCTTGTACTTTCATTTTTTATTGGGCACGAAGGTGAGCTAACAACTCCTGGACCTTGCATCTCAGACCAAAATTGAGCAACGCTCTGGCAGCTGAAGAACTGGCCTGGCTAATGCTCTAAAGTGTATTGACCAGGCAGAGCCAGCTGCCCTTCCTTCATAAGCAACCAGGATGCGACGCACAGACGCTGACAATGTGACTCCCAGGGACAAACAGGAAGGCGGGAGAAGCGGGTGTGTGGAGGAAGAGAGGGAGACGCGAAGCAGAGGAAACAAAATACAATATATTATCATAAAAATGAGAAATAGCAAAGGAAAGTCTTTGGGAATAAAAACTTGAAACAGCGCTCACCCATCCGCGACACAGCTGGTAGCAGCCCTCATTTCAGGGCTCAGCCGGTGGGCATTACTATGTGGAATCGCTGTGGAATCAGTATTGTTTAACATTGACCAGTAGCTTCTGGGAAGGCTCAGACTACTTCGGGAGCTTTTCATAGAAGCAGTATTTAGGAATATTTTATTCTACCCACAGGTAAAGAAAACCAGCTGAGAACAACGTGAAGTTTAGAGATTAGTAAATACACATTAAAATAATATTAAATGATAGCAGCGTGGCTTCAAAGAGTATGCCATTTTGAATTGAGCAAAAAATTAAGGACTCACCTACCGGCATATTATTGTCGAGTTTCACTGGCAGACAAATTTCTACCTTTCTTTCTGTGAAGTGCTGCTGTGGAGAGGGGGTTTTCCAATTGGATCATCCTGAGGCTCATCAGTGCATAAGGTATGGTGCCCAAGCAGCGATTTCTAAGTTTGTAGGTATATGTACATCAAAAACATTTTTAGTTATTTTGAAAACTATGGTGCTGCTTGATGTTTCATAAATGCACCAATAAATATCATGCGAATGTTCCAGGAACAGAGGAGTGAGACAACTACAGCTTATGTGTTTCCTGTAGACTATCTCATCAGATTATAGTAATATCATTTTAAATGGACCCACAGAAATCCTTGGTTCTGTGGCTAAGAGTTGCTTATTTGCCAAGCTTTGATGCTGATTTTATGGTATAAAGTATGAATTAATTACACTGGAAGAATGTAGAAGATAATCCAAGAAGCCCAGAATTTGGAGTGAGAAGTTCCATGCATTAGACCAAAGAATATCAGTAACTCAGTTGTATGAGTTTAGTAACATAGTACTGAGCCTTGTTATTTTTACAACGATTTATATACTTACATGAACTTAAATTGGTTAAAGCGGTAAAATATTCATAATTTGTTTTCTCTCCCTCCCAAAAAAGAAAATATTTAAAGGAAATATGTTCTTTTTTTTAAAGAACGACAAGATGGAAATGAAGCAGCATAATGAAATACATTGTTGTTTCAAAGGACACAGAACAACTTAAAGCACAGGACTCTTCAGCACTTTAGAGCACCTCGGGTCCTCTTTCCTGATACAGTCAGGGAAAGTAAATGTGCCAAAGTAGGGCTACAAAAAATGTAATATTTTCTAACTCTCCATATTTAAAGAAAAAATACCTGGGTGATCAGGAGGCATTGGATAAATGATTCTCCTGCTTTCTTTCAAAACCCCTTTCTCTTCCCCCAGCCTCAATACACACATACAGTCACCTAGCATTAAGCACATGACTTTTATGATATAGTCGCCAGCTTAGAGTATGGATTATGTATTGGGTAGTGATTGGCAAATCCTCAAAATGAGTAACCAGGTTGCTTTAGATAGGCTTAGCCAGCCAGCATTACCTAGGTTCACCAGAGGACCTCAGGGCTTGTGAGCAGAGTCCCAGCTACGCCTCCATTTATATCAATCTCAGTAAGGATGCAGTCCTGTCCTTTATCTCAAAGACAGTGAACATCAGAATCTTTCCTCCTACACACACACACACACACACACACACACACACACACACACACACACACAGAGTCTCAGGCAGCCTGTATGTTCGCCTTTCCTAGACGCATGAAACCACCTTCACATAGCCATTTAATTATGTTACCCCCAAACTAATATTTTTTGGAAACTAAAGTTTCTCTCTGTGGAATTACTCCTGCGAGTTGGCAGACGAGAGGGAACAAAGGACCCAAAACACTAATATCTGCATCCTTTCTAAGCAATCCCAATGCCAAGAGATGTGCTGAATCTTTCAATGGACCTCCCACACACTCGATAGGATGTTTTCGGTGCATGGTGATCCACAAATATTATCATTCCGTGACAATGCAGTTTCATCAAGGTACGTCTCAATCCATGGGATACGAGTCCCACACAACAGACGGAGGCTTTGGCGGAGCTGTACGCACGCTGCGTGTGTTACTTACTGGTTATATTGCAGTGGCCACACTGAGTCCCGTATGGCGCCGTATTAACGAATGGCATGCAAGCACCTTCTGTTGAAACATCTGCGACAGGGAAATTTCAGGCATTTTTCCAGATAATTTTTGTGCTCTGGACCAAATTTTCATTAGGACTATAAAACCTGGCAAGCAGTATTGTTGTGTATGATTTTTTAATAAACTGGGACATGCCTTTGTTAAAGGAGTGAGGAAAAGGACTCTTTGGAGACTCCTTTCTATTATAAAAAGTTCAGAAAACATATGACAGCTCACAAAACAACATTTCCCAACTTTTTTTTTCAAACATGCAAGGTTCCAGGCTTTTGTAAACTTACAAATAAAATTCACAGTTTGGGACATGAGCTCAGTAAAGCAGATTTTCTCATCTTGGAGTAAAAGATTCCAATGGTAGCTTTCCTTAAACACGTGCTGGTTAGGATTGCCTACAACCAACAGAATTTTTTTATGCCTTTAATTTTTGATGCTGCCTGCCCCCCAAAAAAATACACCCAAGAGTTCTTACTTGCTTTAAGAGACACCAATTCTCCTAACATGGAATTTGGACACATGCTTGTTTGTATTTATAAACAATGTAAATGTAGCAACTAGCATTGTTCATTTTTCTCAGTCACTGAAATAAGGTTTTTTTTTCTTTTTATTTTTTCTTCGCTGCCAATAACAACCCTACGACAGTAGTACAGACTAGCAAAATCCCCCTTTGTGATTCTTTAAATCCCTGTGCCCTGCTACAGATACTAATGTAAAACAAACACGCTTGGCCGTTAATATGTGCATTATCATTATGTAAATGGGCATGTTATCATTATAATTCAATGATGTTGTTCTTTATAAAGGCTTTTTCCCTTTCTAAATATATTGTCTAATTTAAGTTATAATGTATATTATACCATGGGGGCTATATAACTACTCTAGTTCACAGAGAATTGCAAGATGGTGTGAAACAAAATGTTTACCACCTATGCACATGGTCCTTGAAGATGAAACAACCCAGCAGACTAGAACTGCTTTCCATTGTTCAACTCGACCACAGCAGGGCACAGAAGTCTCTGAGACTCATATCCATCTCACTCTTCAAACTGAGTAGAACATTATGATGTTTTACACGGGCGGCATTATAAGCTGAGACGATGCATTTTAAACTCCACGAGACGAATGATCTGTCACGAGAAGAAAATAGGCTGCATATCTGAACCTCATAGGAACTAGGAAGAACTCTTGTCACAGTCTGTTCGGAAATGTTTCAATGTTTGCGTAAATCCATTGCTCGTGCGTAAGCACCGAGGAACTGGAATCCCGAGGCAGGCAGTAATCTGCGAAGTTCTTGTGGCGCTTTGTAAGCATTGCAAGATGCACCTTGCATTCTCTTTGGCGAACTGCACATGCTTGTGTAAGAAAGCGCATATAGCTAGCTGGATCTGCATGAAAAGATCAATGTAGATTTCTTCAGTAGGGACTGGAAGAGAGCATAAAAGGAAAGGTGGGTAAGGGAAAGGAAGAGGCCGGAGCTAAGGGCCTTTACTATGCCCCTAACTCCAAGTGGCGCTCACTGGAGGAAGCAGTTTTAGTCTCATTATATATCTTTCGATTTTGCAGTTGTTAAAATTATTGGATGCATCCTATCACCCTTTACTGTTCTTTACCTGTGGACAGAGAGCGGTTACAAATAATTACGAGCATGAGCTCTCTGTGGCCTCGTTTACTTTCTCTTCTATGGAACAAGTATGCAACAGACAATTGTAACATTTATTCTGTGTTTGTTTATTCAAATAATTTTGCCATTGTTTTCTTCAAGATCTCCTAATGGAGAATGCTATTTGACACATCACTAAACTGGCAAGAGACCAGATTACAGATTTGATTTCGGTAAACTGAAAGTATGTTATCATTAGAATTTGATTTTCACAATAGGCCAGATAATATTTTTTTCATTTGTTCACCTCACCTTTTACCAAGTACCAGCTCTGCAGAAAGCCTTTTAGCTTGCTGAGTATGCTATCCGATTTTAGTTCTCATGCATAAAATGCCACTAGGGCTAAACATAAACCTACTAGGGCTGAGAGATCTTAGATGTTTAACAAATACAGCAGAATTTCTGCTTTTACTCAAGAAAGGATAATTTCTCTTTTATTGTCAGATTAATGCTGGTATGATTTGAGAGGCAAAGGTGGGCATATACTTGGTGAACAGTCTCGTGATGTGCTGGCACAGTGTTTAGGAGGTCGTCCACGTTGGCCCTTTGCCCTTCTTCTTGCTTGCTTCCCCCGTTCCGGGCCCTCTCTCTTTCACTCTGTCTGGCTCATTTCTAGCTGTATTAGTTGGTGAGATTTTACAGCAATGGGTGGTTTAAACTAAAATTAATGCTTTCACAGTTCTGGAGAATGAAAGCCCTACATCAAGGCGTCAACAGAGTTGCCTCCTGGTGCTTCTCTTCCTGGCTTTTAGATTCTTGCTGTGCCCTCTCAGTGTCTTTGAGAGAGAGAGAGAGAGAGAGAGAGAGAGAGAGAGAGAGAGAGAGATTTACTGACCGATTGGTTTCTGGCTTCTGGTGTCTGTTTCTCTTATAACAACATCAGTACTCTCAGACCTAGGGACTCACTCCTAGGATCACATTTTACTTCAATTATCTTCTCAAAGGCCCTGCCTTCAAATACAGCTAAGTTTGGACTAGGCCTTCAGTATACATATCTTAATAGGACACGATCCAGTCCAGAACACAAACTGCTCATCAAGTAAGAACTAAGTTTTTCTTTCTTCTCAGTATGTCTCCTTAATTCTAAGTCAGTGAGGTGACAGTTTCCAAACACGCCAGAAGCCCAGCGCCATTTTGCATGCTTGTAGTAGCGGGTATGAAATTCTTCCTAGCTAGGGCAATGGGATGTATGTATCTATTGAAGTATTGACTTGGAGAGAGTGTTTCATGAACTAAACTTTTTGACTCAAGACTCCAGGTCAGAATGTGAGAAACTAATGAGAGAACCCCTCTTTGAGAGTAAATCTACTTGTTGCATTTGTGAAAATATAATGTGAACATTGAGAACTTATAATCTAGGAGTCCACAGAAAGGAGGGTTACAAATTGACCAGAGTGACAGTGTGGGATCAGGTTATGGTCCTGACTGGGCTGAGGGAGCAGAAAGGCGGCAGTCTCGTGAGTCAGTGTGGCTCAGATTTAGAACACGGTAAGATCAGCACAAGCTTCCAGTCATTCATCAAGTATTCAAGATCCACAAATTCTGTGTCCTCTTCTCCTTCTGAGTTGCATGTTGTCCCATCCCTTCCTTCAAGCAACGAGTGGGAGCCTGCTATCCTCCACCAGACTCACAAATTTGAACCTGTAATGATGAGGTCATTAACATAGATTTTATTTTCAGAAGTCCTCTCTGACTTCTAAAGCCTAGCCTCTGAGGAGACATAGTCACAAATATACTGGGTCTTTCCCACAGGGCTCTTTTAAGGAGCCAAAACCAAGATAGTCCTTGCTGTCTTGGGATTGATCCTAACTGTGACTGAATTGCTCTTGAACAAGCCTTAGTGACCAGAAAGAGCTCCATATAGATCAGCTAAGTTGCCTAGGTAACTGAGAGTCTCTGTTTAGTGAAAATATGTAGAACAGTGGTTCTCTGGTCCAAGAGATATTAGCAATGCCTAGAGAAATTTTAAGTTAACACGGCTTGAGTGTTAACAAAAAGGGCAACACTAGCATTGAGTAAGCAGAAGTCGGGGATGTTGTTAAACATTTTACAGAGTAACCTCACCCCACCAAAAGATCACCTAGCCTCCAAATCCAATTGGTTATACTGTGGTGTTTTGGATTTAGACTGTTCCTTAGATGTCTCCCAGAACTTAACCAAGATTAGGTTCATTCACTTATGAAATAAAAGTATACTTAGCTTTCTTATAAGGCTCGAGGCAATGTTTTCAAGTATTTATTAGTTTACCACAAACCAAATGCTAAATGGCCTAAAATGCTATATGCTGTGCTATATGTCAAGAAACCACTAAGCAAACATCTACAACTAGTGCAAAACATTTCTAAATAAATGAACTATGGCTAACATTTATCATTCAGGCTAGGTTATAGATCTATGTGGGATGTGTGTGTGTATGTGCGCATGTGTGTTGGGGATGGTGGGAATGAGCGAGATGGAGAAATTATCTGATTGCCCCATTGTTCTAAAAAGTAAAACTTCTGTGCTGCATGGCAGAAGGAAATGCAAATCACCAGCCAAGACAACCCAGGCTCCTCTCTTGAGAGATCAGCAATTCTGAACAAGGGAGAAGCATCGGGGGGACGAGATCAGGGGGACGAGAAGGCTCAGGAGGCATAGTAGAAGATGAAAAGACACAAGGAACTAATCAGGAAGGAGGCTGACCGAGAGCCTTAGCGAGAGTCTGATTCCTGATGCCTGGCGGGAGGAATACACAATCCCCTGGAGGAGACTGGTGGAAGTTGTGTTGTAGATCTCAAACTGTTTATTCTTATAGCAATAATCTTGGTACCATAAGGATCCTTCCTTTACTACGAAAAAAGAACTTATTTTCCTTTTGTGAAAACACATAGAACATAACTGTTCAAGAAAGGCCTTACTGTGATTAACCTGCAGGATTTATGGAAAAGTTGTAGGGACATCAGAAAACTACCCCCCACCTGTTCTCCCTCAGCCAACCCCTGGAAGGAGCAGCCATTTCTCCACCTTTTGGGAAGAGAAAACATCGTTCCCACCAGAGCACCGACTGGGCACCCAGTGACCTGGTGCAGCACAGGGGACTGCTGAAATGTGAAGGTTAGCATAGATCCGTATAGGTTCAATTCCATTTATACCTGGAAAGGCATCTTAATTATTTTTAAAAATATCAAATGTCAGGGTCTGGAGGAATGACACAGCAGTTAAAGCTCTTGCCTTACAAGCACAAGGCTAACACCACAAAAAGCTGGACGTGGTGGTGCACACCTGTAATCCCAGCACACTCAGGAGGCTGAGGCAGGCTGATTTTCCTGGGTCCAAGGCCAGCCTGGGCTATACCAACCATTGAGTTCAGGACTAGCCCGGGCTACAGAGTGAGACCCTGTCTCAAAAAAAAAAAAAATCAGATCATGTGAAATGTCCAAAGAATCACAGGGTAACTAATTGAATGTGGTATTGGGATTATTGGAAAGCTAGAAGGGTCTTCGTATTAATTGTACAATCACTCCAATTGCAAAATGACAAGCCTTCAAACAACCACAATATAACCATTTATAGCACGTACGTAAGAAAGAAATTATCGTGTGTGTGTGTGTGCACACGCTCACATGTGCACGTGCATGTGCAGGCACCGGAGTGTGGGTTTAAACTCAAATTTATTTCTTTAACTCAGAGCTCTCCCAGAAGTGAAAATCTTGAAAGGAAGCAGAGCTCAATTCCAAACCCACAATGGTCACAGGGCGCCTGCATTTCCCCTAACTCCTTTAAAGTTGAACATATTTTTCAGGAGAGGGGAAAAAAAATATACATGCTGGAGGAGACTTTTATAAACAAGCCATTTGAACTTCAGAGACAATTAGCCCTCTGCCTGGTTTTAACTCCTGGGTTTCACAGCCTCGGCCTCCTTGATAATTCGCTTTTGAAATTCTCCATCCTGCTGGCTGGCCTGGGTTAGTTCCGCCCTGGCATGTGTGGCTGCGAGGGGCCGTCAGCCTGCCACCGTCAGCGTGACGAAGGGTACATAAGCTCTGGCTCTGAGGATCTGCAGCGTCGCGGACGGTCGAGGAGGCGCCTGTTATAAAAATACACAGAGAAACACAACTGAAGGGCTGCTCTTTCTCAAAGACGAACGTAATGCAATCCTTCTGTTTAGGCTCATTTTCCAGCCTCTCACATTCTTTGTGAACAAGAGTTATAAAACAACCCCGATGCAGGCCAATTATTTTTACTTTGAAGGCCATTAATCAAGATTGACTAAGAAAATGAAGACAGCTAAGCAAAATTTCATATGTGACTAGAGTGAAATTAAAATAAAACCAGATGGGATGGACAGAGACACTAAGCTTTTTTTTTTTTAATTTTTGGACTCATGTAATAAATGTCTTTTACAAATTACAGCACTCTTGTTTTCTTACAGTAAATCAAGTCAGGCCATATTGTACAAGTGGTCTCATTGCTGAAATGTCAAAAATAGAACCTGCCTTGTTCTCGTAGAGTAATTCCTCAACCTAAAGCAGCAGCGCGGGCTCACAGTCCATAAACCATCTACCTGTGTGTAGTCAGAATGCTGCCTGATGGATGGGCTTCTCATAGCCTCAGAGCAAACCGCAGAGTCAATTCGCAGACATCTCACCATGGAATGATTAGGCTTTTGAATTAGAGTTGTCATGTAGCCCAGTGCCCTGTAAGTTAAGCAAAGGTAGGTTCAAGACCTGTTAAATATTCCAGATTCTCTCCCATGAAAATGCCTGGGGAAGTCACAAAGTCTACCGGTGTAGAGACTTGACTTAAAATATATAAATATTTTTCGAGTCTTCAAGATCTGAGCTAACTAGTAAAGTCATTTTTTTCACACGAGTATGCATCTTAAAGTGTACGTTGTAGCAACAGAATAGTAGAATGTGTGTTTAAAATATAAAAAGGGGTTTTCCTCCTGTGTTTTATGGAACCTTTAAAAATTTTGCATAGATAGCAAGGTCGTATCTCCCTTGTTTCATACAGAGGCAGTATCTTCCCACAGCGAAAAAAATGACTGAAAATAACCAGCTGTTTCAGGATCTCTATCAAAACACACATCATAATCCCAAAGAATTCTCTCCCATTTAGCACTGTCAGATTAAAAAGTCTGTTTGGGAAAGGAGACTGAACTTTCTTTCATAACACTCAATGAACCATTCCTAAAAATCTATCTGGAGAGGACATACGCATTTCTTAAAGCAGATTCAAAATAACCTAAAAGGAAAATGAAGTTAATGTTCCACCTTAGAAATTTTCTTAACTTTTCCTGTGCTCTTTGTTTGTTCTTTCAGAAGACAGAAATTTTGAGGTTAAAAAGTATTTTTTTAAAAAAAGAATTAAAAAAATTCAACCCCCCCATAAATAATTAGTCTACCTGTGAGAATGAAAAAGGCTATCTATAATTCTTTCTCAGTAAGTCTCAAAACAAAGCCAAAAAACATTTGTCCAAAATTCCTCATAAAATAATAGAACTTTCGAGGTCTAGTTTTGTCTTAAGAAATGCAATAGACTCTGATCCTCAGAAGTTGTTTTGTAAGTTGGTTTATTATTCTCTTGCTTACTGTTTGAATCCTTTTGTAAATGAAGTTTCTTATCAATATCTGAGGGGAGATAACATTAAAAATTATTGCAAAATTAAATGGATATATTTTAGATGTTTATTTTTGAAAGTTCAGATTTTTATATGGGCACCTTGACCAATCACTGTGAGACTAAATTTCTCCACTATATTTACCTACTAATTTGTTTCTGATGCATGTAGAATATTACCAAGAGATATGTCTGTCTTGAACTCACACATAAAATCCAAACTCAATATCTTTTTCAAAACTAGCCACATTTCTCAATGTCTGAATTTCTATTGATTGAGACGTCACCTTCCAAACCCAAACTTTCAGTTTGCCAAGTCTGAACATTTTAGAGTTCCTGGTTTACTTATGTCTTGGGCACATTGTGGTAGGTGTATGTTAGACCTTGAGATTCTCTCTTCTCAACATCTTACATGGCTACTTGTTTTTTTCTTCCAAATCTCTTTTTTAATGTTACCTTCTCCAGAAGCCCACTCTAATATTTTGCCTAAATATTTCCCTCAGTCACTCTCTGTCACATTACTTATTTTAGTCCTTGTAACTTTTTCTTACATTTATAGCCATTTTTGGGTCCCTGTGTACCTTTGTTAAGGAAGGGATCCTCCCTCTATTGGTAGCTGCTTTCTGTTCAGCATTGTAATCTTGGCTTTTAATAGGAATAAAACAAGCATGTTGAACAGATGCAGGAATAAAAAGTTGAAAGAAAGAAGAGCACAAAGGAAGAGAGATGAGGTAGGAAAAGCTGGTGCTTTCTTCAGAGCCCACGCCCTCAGAGGTGAGGCCATTTCACTGGTTTCGCTTTTGTGAGGGAATAGTTTGTTTAAGAAATGACGAAGGGACATTGAATATAACCACTTATTTCAAGGACAACTGTTTTCAAATTCTCTTTTTTTTCAGACATATCCATCTTGTCCACCTTATATTTTCTCTCAGTTCGCTGTTTTCCCGGCTACACCATCTTGCTCTGATCTTAACTCTTCCCTGTCCATCGAGTGAGGTGGTAACAAATTAATCTTCCTAGAAACATTTTGCATGATGTCAGCTTGCAGCTTAAAACATCCTTAAGTAATTCTTATTATCTAAGGGTAAAGGTCAAATGTTTTAGTTTAGCATCGAAGACCATGCATTTGCACCCAGACAATCCCCAGCCTTATCTTCATGGGCTTCTCAACAGGAGCCTAGACCTTAGCTAAGGCCCCTGGCACTGTTTTCTCTCCATGTTGCTTGTCTAACTCCTGCTGGTTGCAATCTTTTCCTCTTCTACTCAGTTTTTCATCAGTGACTATGGTCCAGATGAAATTCTAAGGGATATTTTTTGCATGATAAAATGCTTGTTATTATTACTGACTGTATCTTTGGCCAATTATCACACATTTCTTCTATAGATTATTAACATGAGTCATATTTTCCTTAAAGGGAAAACATAAGCCACTTTATTTTCTCCTGCATTTAACCTCAAACTTTCACAGTTAATGGGTTATTGAAAATTGTACAGATCTCATTTTCTCATCCAGAAGATGAGCAAAATAATGGTACGTTTGTAGATTTGTTAGAAGAATTAAATGGCATAATACATTTAATAAGCTTACCACAGTGCTTAGCATACATACAATGTTATTATAATAGTTTAATGCAAGCAGACAGATTACAGGTTGGATCAATGAATTTATCAATGATTTTATAGGCTTCAAAAACCACAACTGCGTATGACATGGATTTATTTATCTCACATGTATATCTCACCAAAACATGCATAAGATAAACACTTATAAATTAATCCCTAACATTTTTCTGACTTCTAGTACCACCATCACATTTTGTATCTTAATCCAATGATTCTTAGCCAATTTTAGAGCTGAATCCCTGTTGAGAATCTGACTAAAATCTGACTAAAGTTTTCAGCATTCTTGCTAGGAAAATACGCATACATACAAAGATCAGCATATAATTTTAGAGACCGTATCTGCCTTTGTAGTCAATATGTTAACTTTGGGAAGGTCATTAGAATTGTTTCAAGTTCTGAAACTCAACATCAGGAACTTCAGCGTCAATTTCTGGTCACCCTCTGCATCCCAGGCTCTTTGACAATGCTCAACAAAAGCAGCAGTCCGCAGCCAGTTACTTCAGTGATGTGCAAAGAAAATTAAAATAATGAAGGAATGTATTTCTCTGAGTTCTTTTGACAACAAACACACCACTATGCTTTCATTCTCAGTTTCAAATGTATGGATCCCCTCATTGTGGGTTATTTCTTTTCTGCTCGTGAGCTAAAACCCGTGCCAAAGGACAGACCAGCTCCACCCTCAAATTTGGGATTTCAATTCTCATGAACTTTTGTCTCTTCTTTTCTTCCTTCCTTTGTCTCTCCCTTCATTCCTTCTTCTCTATCCTGTCCTCCCTTGCTTCCTAAAAGTTACTGAATATTTGTTCAGTACCATGTAGTTTGCTAAACATAAGAAAGACAGTTGTGAAGAGCAGCTTTTTTCCCAACAGATCATGTAATGTCTTAGAACCTGCAACATGACTAAGTACTTTTGTGAACGAATACGTACTCTCAACGTAACATGTGCCAAGAAGAATATCTCCCAGGCACACTATAAGGCTGCATAACCGGAGAAGGTAATCTTGCTAGGAATCACAAAACAAACGTCTTGAAGAAAGATGTCTTAACCGATATATGAAGATTTAATAGGAGACAACAGGAACAGGTGAAATGTTTGGGTGAGGGAGTTAGGGTGCTGTGGTAAGAGTCACCAAGGCAGGGAAGGGCACGCTGGAAACTCGGAGTATCAGTGATATCTAAACGCTCGAGAACTATAGAAGGGAGAGAACATCATGCGTTTCTGTTAAAAATACTTCTGATTTCAAGTCACGGGGGTTGAGAACAGTTGTCTTCCAATGTGGGTTTAATTTTTCTTACATAACAAAGAAATCACTTGCACTGGCTCAGACAGCCGCTAATGCCACTGGAGACTAGATGTGTTCTGTTTTCCTCTCTCCACAAAGAGTGCATTTTGTCTTTCATTCTCAGGCTTGCCACCTCATGGTCCCAATATGACTCCGGAAGCCTCAGACATTACAAGAAACATTAAACAAAAATGGCAGAACCAGGTAGACGTGTAGATGTGCTTCCTGGAATAAAGCGAAAGTTTTCTCAGTCCCAAGGAGATTTCCAATTTATACCTCGTTGATCCAAAGTCAGTTGCATGGTCCCATCTAGCTAAAAGTTGAGAATGGCTGTCAAGGTGAATGTGGGACTTTCTCTGTCTCTCTGGAGGAGACAGGCCAGAGAATGGGAAGAGAGACTTGGATGTAGGGCTACGCAAACAACAGCGCCTGCCTTTCATAAAAACGGATGCGCTCTTCATCTTAAAAGCAAAAAGGAGTGAAGACATTCAGTGCTCTCTTGAGAGTAGCACCGTCATCGAAGAACTTATCTCTTTCAGACTAGCATGGGAAGAATTGATTGGAGGGGCAATAAATACTATGAGGGGATAGCTTGAAAGATACTGAGCAGGTAAGACACTTCAGAAACAGGTGAAGATGAGAGAGACAGAAAAGCGTTTCAGGAGATAATCCTGTTTAGGAAGTCTCTAATCATTCCTAGGATGGTATGAGAAATAAGTACAATCATGTATGGAAGTCCAATTTAAAACTAAAAGTCTCATACTAAGCTAGTATGTTTAAGATCAGAATTCAGCAAGTTCATTATTAAGATACATAGTATTCTGAACATTAAAATTCTCTATTAGCATAATTCTTGGGAGATAGAAATATTTGGCTGATCTTTTGAGCTAGATAAAATTACTTTCTAACCCTTTTGCTTTACAGAAGTGAAAGCTACAGTTCCATTTAGCTATGTAAAAAAAGACTGTTTCTTCCTTTATCTCTCTCTTATTCTCTTTACACACACACACACACACACACACAGAGTATTTGCACTCTCCAGTATAACAAAATAATTGTGCTTTTATGCTCATAAAGAATATCCACAAAGACAGAAGGAAAACTCTTCAGGCTCCCTTCAGTCAGACAAATAATTTTTCAGAACGAAGAGGGAAGGGGATAAATTAAGCCTACATACTAACATGAATCTTAGAGAAAAATATTAGACTTTCTCAGGGTTTTCTATAACTGCTTCTGTTAGAATTCACTCCTAGGCTGAGGTTTTTTTTTTTTTATTTCAACTTTCACATTAACAGCCCAATAATAAACCCTTGATTAAGGAAAAAGGATTACAGTGAAAAGGTTGAAATAAGCTTAATTGTAGAGGTGTGATTAGTGCCATAGTGATAGACTCTCGGGTAATGATTTTTAAAATTTTATAGGAAATGTTTAACAAGATGATTGCCTGACTATAAAATGTCTCTGTATAAGAAAATAGTCTTTGAAAGCAGCATTGGGCCCCGTTGCACTAATATATCCATGAATGACAACATTTCTTTTATAGTTTTGATGAATGCTGAAGTAGAAATTTTATTATAATGATTTTGGACCTAGAACTGTGAAAATAGCGGGCAGAATATGAACACTTTACCAGATCAATCAATTTTCATTTAAAATTCTACTTATTGTGTATGGTATCAAACTATGAAAATGTAACATTTCAAACTAGTGATTTTTGTCCTACCAAAATTGCAGTACTTATTTGGGTTTTGAAGTAGATAGGATCAGTGTTAGAGACAGCATGGTGTAACCAAAAGAAAAAAAGAAAAAGAAAAAAGAAATCAAAATACCTATGCCTGTGTTCCAGTGTCTTTCCACCTGTAAATATTTACATGAGGCCTAATAAGGGCAGGCCACTGACATTGTGTGACCTCGGGACCCCAGGTATCCCCTGGTATTCTTTTCAAGAAATACTGAAGATACCTAGTATTGGAGATACAGGCAGACAGGTAAATTACAGCATCACTGATGGGGTGACCTTGTGATGATTTCTAGTGAAAAACATAAATTTATGAAGACCTGGAAAAGAGAAACGCTTTAGAAGGTAAAGGATACGAGAAATAGCTTAGGGGAAGCTTCCAGAAAGACTTCTCATGTGAATTAAGACTTCAAGTTTTCACTGATAGGAGTGAACAAGTTCAAGGGTTAAAAATAACACGTTAGGAAACAGTGCTTCATTTAAGGGACAATCAATCGGTAGAAGTAGAGTCTGAAAAGTGGGGACGTGAGACAGGACATTGGTCAACTGCATTTAACTTTAGTATGGAAAAAAATGCTGAAAGAGTGTGAGACAGCTCAGACAAAGTCATGTGTCTCTTATCAAGGAGCCTGGCCTTAATCCCAAAGACAACAAAGAACCATCTGGAAGTTACTATGGTCATATTTAGACTTCAAATAATTCACTTGGGTAAATCTAGGCAGGGTGGATTTTTAAAGGGTTCTTAGGAGTTTCTTGGCAATAGGTTGGGAGAATGAGGTTGGAGAAAGGCCAAGAAATAGTTGGGAAGTAAAATCTTGAAAAAAACAAAACAAAACCAGAATCAGAATCACAAGACTGAGGACACACTGAGACTGCCCCTTAGAAGGACTAAAGCGACATTGGTCTGATGGAAAAGGTGACAAACGTTCAGAGTGCTGAATTTCAGACTCTTAATATATTTATATGGAGAAGCCAGGAGATAACTGGGTACATGAATCAGAAAGGAGATGTTTCTCGGCTGAAGACAGTCGTTGTCAAGCTGTCTGCATGCAGCACAACTTCACTGGAAGGACACTGGGCTGACGGAACAGGTTATCGATAGTCATACTGTTAAGAAAGAGTGTGGCAAACAGGGAGCAGGAAGTCCTTCCTGTACTGCAGGATTCCTTGCAGAGCATATGAGCTTGTGGTTGATTTTAATGCTCAGTTTTAGGGACATTCTCATATAAACCAGTGGTTATTTTCCTACAATTTATCTAAAAGTTTGTGTTAAACTTCATTTTGTTACTTCACTGTGATTGAAAAAAAGTTTTACATTTATGTTCAGGAAAGAGTGAGAATTGCTTTGAGGTACTGACTCCTACTTAGCTGCGGTGGTTACACCTGAGTTTCCTCCATGCGTACACTTCTCATCTCATAGATTGTTTTCCCAAGTATTCCAAACACTGCGCAAATGAATGATCTTAGTCAGGAGTCCATTTCCAGGCATGCAGAACCTACCCAGTAATTTACAGCAGACTGACTCTTTCAATTTATAAACTGGCTTGACCAGACTGAAAAGTAAATCAATGTTTGGACTCAAACTGGCAGATAAAACACATTTCTAGTTTCAGAAAAAAATTAGGCAGAATTGTTAAATGATAGACTATTCTTCTGTCATTCTATTCCCAGCTAAACAAGAAGGAAAACCAATGTTTATTCTAAAGGCAACAATTTAATTCCTCCTTTTCCCATAGAACTTTCCATCTTCATGTAGATTTGAGATTATAGTGTGTAGGAAGCAAAATAATAGCTACCACCCTGTCCCAACACGAAAATGTCCAGGTCCTAATCCCTAGCTGTGAATACATTATGTTACATGGCAAAGGGGATTAAGGTATTAGAATTGCAGATGGAATTCAGGTTGCTAATCAGCTGACCTTACAATAGAGAGATCATCCCGGATTATTTGAGTGGGCCCAATTAATCACAAGAATTCTTGTAAGTGGAAGAGGGTGGTAGCAGAAAGTCAGAGAGAGATGCGATAACAGGAGAAGGTTCAGAGAGATGCACTTTTGCCCTCTTTGAAGATGAAGAGAGAGGGCCAGGAGCCAAGGAATGTGAGCAGTCTCTAAAAGCAAGAAAAGGCCAAGAAATGAAGCAGCTTTGAGGGGCCCCTAAGGGAAGACAGGCTTGCTGATGTGGTGACTTTTTGCATGGCGGCACCTATGTTGGACTTCCGGCTTGCATAACTGTGAGCTAATGCACTTGTGCTGTTCCAAGTCACTCAGTTTGTGGTAATTTGGAGTGGCAGCCATAGAAAGTAACATAGAACACTTGTTAGTATGTGACTTTATAAGTTGAAACTACTGAGAGAAACATTTGAAAACTAACAATCAAGAAAGCTACTTTAGAGTGGCTCCTTTCCATTTTAAAGTTGTCGCATCTTCCCACTAAAATGCAATGAGACACACCCCTGTGACAGGACTCCAACAGAGGGTGCTTAGGAGGCCCCTCGCTTACCTCTCAACATCCTTTATTTGTTTTCACCACCTAACTGACTTCATCAAACTTTTATATCTAGAGAAGACATTCAGGGAGAAATCAACTATTTATATGCATTTGACAATAACCTCTTTATTTTTGATATTAGATTTTCAAGAAAACATTGAATTCTTGGCTCTCTGGTCTTTAATCCATCTGTTCAAATAAAATAAATCTCTCATCCAGGGTAAGAGGATCGACACTTATAAGATCAGGTAGTGATCCTTAACATCACAAAACTAACCAAAATTATCTCGGGAAAAGAGCTTTCTCTGGCGTTTTCCACCATAACATCTGTTGGTCATACTACTAAAGAAATGGCTACCCAAAAGCAAAGGAGAAAAAGGCTATTGACAGGTAGGTTGACTCATACATGACGTGGGATATGACTTAGGTGATTGGCAAGTCAGAAATGGACTCAGCACTTCTTCCTGTAAAGACTTTCACAGGGTAACTGGGTTTCACTGTAAAAGACTCTATGATAGAGTTTCTTCTATACTAAGTTATTGAATTTTTTCTTACTAAGTCTACTGACTAGAGCATTCAGCTGGTAAGAATTATTTTTGCCTGAATTAAATATGGATGGGTAACTCAGGCCCATTTTGGGTTCAACAAACATCTTGAACTATTTTTCAAACATTTGGAATTTGGCAAAAAAATGTTTTACTCAGTAATTTTCTGCTTAATTTTTAAACCCTTGTGTGTTTTAAGGGGAATTTAAACCGTATGTTTCTTATTCGTTTATTATTAACTGATCAGGTTGCTGTTTTGTTTTTTTTTTTTTTTATGTGGAGGAGCTGTTTCAGGGAAGCAAATTTCTCGAGGACTAAAGAGGGTTTTCATTTGGATACAGGAAATCAAGTGTGAAACCAAGGGAGAAAAGGGACAAGAAAGAGGTTCTAGATTAATGTCAGCAATGCAACCATACTTAGAAAGAGAGAACACTGTTATTCTCATTTTTTCACTCAATTTTACTGCTAAGCATGAAAGAGCTCATGAATTTGGAATTGCAAATTTGCGAAAGAACCCAGATTTACTTCCAATCTGTGCACTGGAAAGTCAGGTGAAAATAGTTAGCTCAGGGACGGGGGGGGGGGGGGGGGGGGGGGGGGGGGGGGGGGGGGGGGGGGGCGGGTGGCGCAGAAAAGAAATGCTTCGATAAGCCTACTAATGGATATTTATGATTATATAGACAGAGACAATAGGGCGGTAGATGAGAAAAATAGAAAGGGGGGAAAAGGCTCTTTCTGGAAAAGTTAAACGATAGAGAATTTCCCTTTTTGCTCCTAAAGGACACACAGACAAAACATAATTAATATTCAAGAATGCCCTCTGACCTAGTTAAATTTGGAATGGACAACTAATAACATAGTCATTTATAGACTAGAGACAACATTAAATGATGTCTTCAATATCATTCTATTTCTTTTTCTCAACATATTGATTTATATAATTTTTAAAGCTATCATGCTTTAATTTGACTTTTATTTCACTGCAAGTATTTTTTCATTATTTATCTTATTTTAGAAGCAAGAAGTGCTGTTTTAAAAAGATAAAGTGTTACATTGTGTGATATTTTAGACTTTTTCATTTATGAGTCAAGTTTTGTATACATACAGATGTGTGTAAATGTCAAGTTCAGGGTATTAAAACCGTTCTATTTCAGAATTTGCTTCTTTGACCATTGCAGGTATATTAATAAAGTTAAATATAAAACTATCATGCTTGAGTCATAAAAAGTTTTATAATACTTTGTATTTAATTGTTATTCATTGTTTATAACTAAATTCGATTATCCATATCTTCTCTAGGTCCAACTTTGTGATGAAGAATTGATTTTTCTGAACCACAAGAATGGTTCCTGAGCTTAAATGTTAAACAAAATAATATTTTAGAAAAAGTAAACTAATGTTAGGCTTCCAGTTCACAAGCTATAATTATGTGAATTGTTTTTTGAAAAAGAAAACTGTCCCCAAAGCAGTTTTATATTTAGAATATTTTAAAATTAAGATTTTACTTTTAATAGGCAAACTTCACTTGTCTGGATCCCAGCGTCTTAGAAACATTCTCCCAGGTAGCATAAAACTGTCTTAAAAATTATACCTTCTCGTGAGCTGCCAACCATGATAGTCAATCGGTGCACAGATTTGATATTTCGTAAGTATGACAAGTCAACCAGGAAAATGACACAGAAAGTAATCAGGAGAAATTGTAATGCCCCGAAAGCAATCTATTGCTTGCAACATTAGTAGGATTTTATTAGTTTTAATTAATAACTTTAAAATAAAACACTGATACATGGAAAAGATTTGGCTCTCCTAAGTCACAAATGGATAAGACAATGGCCTTATTTTTCTACATCTCAGGAGTAGCTTGATTGAATCAAACACCTTCAAAGTTGCCTGCAGTAAACAGGGCTATTCCTAATAGGCATCTTTGTTCACCCTCTAAAAAAAGTGGGATTTCTCCTCCTTCTAGAAAGAACAGTTAAATGTTAAGAAGAAGACAGTGGTCACAGGAAGGAGATAGACAGGTGGACCTGCGGGATGAACCACCAACACCACTGGGACTTCATAGCATGCCAAGAGAGGTAGAGTAGCATCATAAATATTTCCATGAGGAGGGCAAAGGCACATGTCCTGTTTCTAAGAGTCAAGAAAGGGTGGAGACCCAGGACCACTAGGTCACCTGACAAGAGAAGAAGCAATAGCGCAAACCGAGGAAGGCAAATGGAGGAACAATGTATGCCTTTGTGTTTATTATTAGGCATTTGCCAGTCCTTTGAAAAGGATGAAAAGGAGAGAGGAGATAATAGAGGTTGCTCTAAGACTTCAGGCAGAACCCTGAAGATGTGGGTGGGGCTAATGGAGGAAAATTTTGTTTTGGATTCTGGTGTTTCTAACTGGGGTGAAATAAAGTGATTTAGTCACTTTCTCATTGCGGGGACGCAGTACCCAACGTCCACAACTTAAGGAAGAAAAACTTTATTTTAGCTCACAGTTTAAGTCCATAGCTGACTGTGGCAGAAGATTCCAGTGAAGAATAGCCAGTCCTGTTGTTGCAAGAGAAAGAATCAAGGCAGGGAAAATTTGGGGCAAAAATGTATTGTCTCAGTGATTCCCCACAGGCCCAGCAATCTGCCACTCCCTACGAGGCCCTACCACATATCAGCGCTCAAAATCCACACATATCTAGTGGACATCACTAGACGAAAGTTTCTGGTGAATCTGACCATGTTCGTTTAAACCTTCGTCTTGATAGTTCATGTTTGTGATCTCATTGCATGGTTCTGTCATTCTGCCTGTAATCAGCTTATCCATTCTTGAGGACTCCTTTGTGCACTTTACCATGAACTTTGTTGTCATACTTTACTACTTAAACGTTGAAATTCCTTAAAATTCTGACATCATTTCTTCCACTTTCTTCTTGTCCTTGTACTAACCCATTTTGAGAATTTTGACTACCACTAGAGGGTATAGTAACACGCCAGTCTTTCTCTCCAGCTCTGATAGTCCCTACAGGTACATTCAGTCCCACACACTACCCCAGATCCTTCAAAATGAGTGAGAATATTGCAAAACTGGAAGAGATATCCTCAATGTGGAATCATTACCTTCCTTTTTCTTCCTCCAAACCTGTGGCCTCTTTCTGTATTTATCAATTCATTCAAAAGAACACCATTTGTTGTTCTGCCTGTAATCAGCTTACCCATATTTGAGGACTCCTAAAAGAACCTTTGTCATCCAAAACAGAAATTAGAACTTGATTATCATCCTTGGATTCTTTTCCCTTGACTTCAATATCCAAATAAATAATATCAAGAATTGTGCATTTTACCTCCTAAATAATATTCAATCTGTTTCTTTATCCCTATAACTACATATGCTATTTACATATGAGCTCTGTGCTATTAAAAGTCCTCTAAGCCTATAGAATTGTTTGCACAAACTCATCCTTACACTAGACCAAAAATTCAATCCCGATGTCACTTTCTTAACAAATTTTCCATCTATTCCTCATGATTTGTTCCATTTCCTCGTCATCATTATACATGATCACCCCTTCATGTTTTTCTCTTCCCCAGTACTAAATTCCTTGAAATTTTCCTCATGAATGTATTGCTTGACCTACCTCTACCTTTTCCCGGACTGGCTTGTCTGCTTGGGACAGGTTCCTATCTCCTTCACCTAGTCTACTCTTCCACACTCTTGAAGAATCTATTTGGCATAACCTCTTTCTCAAAGTCATTCATCTAACCTTCAGGACTGTACTTATATAGCTGATTAGACGGTATAACTTTCTTTGTGTTCTCATGGTAGCTGCTATATGTCTTCATATAGAAGATTTGTTCTTTTATGTGTAAATACTCGCTGCTCTTTATTATTCAGTAAAGGATGATGTTTTGTGCGTATATTTTTGTTCCTGGTACTTACTTCAGTGCCCGGCCTACAATAGGAATGGGAAATTCGTGTATTTCTGTGTAGGTGTGTGTCTGTCAAATGGGGCATCTGTTAACAGATTGGGAGGAAACACAGGCGATCCTCAGTATGTATGTTTGGATGTTTTAGACAACACAGATGCATTTGATTTTTTTGAAGAGAAGAGTGTTACTCTTAAAACAAGGACAGAAGGATCAAAGATTGTGAAAACTTCAAAGAATCCGGAAGAGGACTGCCCAGAAGCACTGCTTCTGAATGAGGTGTCGTCGGGGTAACACCAGGGTTGTGGAAAGGCATTTTTAGCAATACTAACTTAGTTAATAATGAATTCAAGATCAAAGCTAGAATTGGAGTAAGTAATTATGAATTTATTGTATGTCAGGGATTGAATTGTAACAAACTGAGCTAGCATAATGACAGTGGAAATAATGGGGGTATAAGTACCAATACTTTCCACAAAATGATGACTGTGATGGTGGATGCCAGACCTGGGGAGATCATGGAGCACTCCGGGATAATGTACATTTCATGCCATGCAGCTGCCCGTTGCTTAGCCCAGGAGTCGGCCTTCCTTCCGAGGTGGTGAGTAAATGGTTTGCACGTGAGAGTCAACAGACAACAGGGTGACGAAAGCTGCCCCGTGCATATGGTCCGGAACAGCGTACAAGGAACCTTCCCTGTCTCCTGCTTTGTCTTTGCCGTTTTCACCTCTGCCAACACTAGTATGATGGTCCAAGTAATGAATTCAGCATAATGATGAAACGATGTGACTTTGATGTCAGTGGGTCACTTTCATTCTTTCTCAGCCGCTGTCCCAGGGTCCCAGGCCCTCACACAATTAATGCCACTGTTTTTGAAATCAGCTTCAGAACTTTGATCTCAGCCTCTAAAAATGCTTTTGTTGTAAACAAGCAATACATCTAATAATAACCATATCACCTGCTCATCTGAAGGATTTCATGTGTGTTTAATTAATAATTGGGGACAAATGTCACAGGAGTTGCATCAGTCTAGACAGGGGACAATTATATCATCTCATTTTTTTCTGCTTGAGGGATATATAAAGCTTTCAAGCAGGTTATTAAGGATTCAGATAATTAAACTTGTATTTTTTAGCACATTAATGACAATTTACATTTGAAAACAATTAGCATGAGTTAGCCCTGTGTTCAAAGAATCAATTTCACAGAAAACCTTTACAAAGTACAGAGATATCCATTTAAGGGTATGAACTGCACCTTGGATGAAAAATAGTCTAAGTCTAGAAGTCACTTAAATACCCTTCATAAATTATGGTACACAGCCTAGGTAGAATTATAAATAATGATTTTTTGAAAAGAAGTAAACCTATATGTACTAAGGGAAAAACGAGCAAGTTACATTTTAAGTGGAAAAATTACAGAATTATAGAACAGAATAATTCATACGAAGTAATCACGTAAGCAACAATACAGATAATGTGATTGTAACACACATGCACACACATAAATACACTATTATTACTATTACTATGAGTGATTTTTAACATTACCTGGGAAATTTTTTCTTTAAAATGTTAATGGTAGTCCCAAGGTCTACTGGTCTTGTGAGTAAGTAAGCCACTTAGTAGTTTGTTGATAGAATAGATCAACCAGAGTGAAATGAAATTCTCAACTCTATGATAAGTTGATAAGTAGAAAGTGTTAGACTATGCATGTGTATGTATGTTTGTGCATACATATAAAATATACGGGCACATGAGTATGTGTTCAAACAAGAAGAAATGCAACCATCTCTCGTGAAATTCTATAATGTGGGTTTCACATATTCAACTACATTTAGTCATCATAGCAACATTAGGAAGTTGACGCTATTATTATCTTCCTTTGACAGATCGGTAAGTATGTGACCCAGAGAGGTATGTACTCTACTCAAAGTCATATTGTTAAGAGGAGACAGATCCAAGACAGCAATCTAGCAACTTAACTTTAGGGCCAACATGCTTACCTACCACACTACTTTCTGTTTCCTTTTAACTGTTGCTAGAAATTGAGTTGCTACTATGTGCAATGCACAGTCTTAAACTGTACAATAATTAAAATTTATTAAGTTATACCAAGCATAAATAAAGTGCTCAATAGACCTCAGGACACTGAAAGATAAGAAAGCTGAAACCCAGTGATGTTGAGTAACTTAACCCATCCTAACATAAATCATGTAACTAGAAAGTGATAAGCTATAAATTCAAATTTAGAATATAACTACTTTTAAACATTGAAGCATACTCCAATATCTGATTTGCCAATAGTGAGGAAACTTTCGAAGTCCGTTCGGTAGTTCAGATCCCCACTTCATCTGTTACTGGTTGTCTGATACCGGACCTGCTCCTAAGCTCTCTGTGCCTCAGCATTTTACATATGAAAATTGAGTCTGATAGAAGGACCTACTTTACAGTAGAACTGAGATAATGTATGTAAAGTGCTTATCACAGAGCTTGTCAAAATGCTCACTATTTAAGGTATTATTATTTGCATGATCATTAATGAGCCTTATTTTAATGCATAGACAGAATTTTATTTGGTTCATTGAAATTGATCAAATTTTAATGGTGTATGAACACATTCTAAAAATAAAAACAGCAGGAGGCATGTTTGACCATTATAATGAGTCTCAGCGTACAAGAAAAATAAAAAAATGACACCCTACCTACTGCAATATGTGTTGTGAGGGCAAAAATGCGCTTGCTTCTCCACTTATTTTATAACATTCTTGTTAGAGACTCATTTAGACGGGAAAGCTGAAGTTCAGAAGTGTGAAAAGCCCAAGGTTGCCTCACAGTTTGAATTCAATTGACGAGAGCTGTGTGTAAGACAGGCGCCATCATCTAGCCAATTCTGATTCAACAAACATTTATTAACGGCTCTGTGGCTAGTGCAGTGAAAATTGAGTCCATTGTGGGTTATTGGTTAGGTTCTGCTCTATTTAAGTTTAAAATGTGCTGCCTAACTTTTTAGAAGGGGAATCACGAAGGTAACCTTCTTATAGCAGAAACGGCCTGGGAATTGAGTGGTTCCTTCCTTTAAACTATATAAAACATTAAGTGAAATATTAGCCTAAAAATGGCCTAAATATTAACTGCTCCTAATTTAAAAGTTAAGCCAGACTAAGTGATTTTTTGACAAAAGAAGAATAAGATTATCTAAAGCCATTAAGCAGGCAAACTAAAAGCCTCTCCTTTTTTCTGTGTCTGTCATTGTACTTTTACTACTATCTCTTGTTTTGCAATGTAAATGAACACACTTTGTAAACTCACACCTGCGAGTATTTGTCTACATTTATCTATACGTGCAGATCTTTCACTAACTGTCAAATCTTGTTGGGTCTCTTCACTTAAAAGTCTCCCTGTCACCTTAACTTTTGAAACTCTGAAACCAAATGTATTCCTCCAGAAATTTGCCCTATTCTTGTGTTTCCCATCCCCAGCGATGATACCAGTAAATTCAGTTATTTCAGCGTTGCATTTCATCATTGAAGAGGATTTTGGACGCCTTATAAGAACAGAGAAAGTTATGATACAGCCCTTGAAGCATCAAAAACATTATAAAAATATTCATAAAGTATAACAAAATTCCTTTTCCCATAAAAACATTTTGTCGTTTTCTTTGAACTCTAAAATATTTGATTATTCAAAGTCTATATCTTGTTCTCTCACCCCGACGGTGGCCCCAGAGTCTAGCGAGCAGTGCGCGTGGCTGAACACAGCCAGTCTCAGGGTCCCCGGGTTCAGATGCCCCCACCCCTGGCAGTTCAGCTGCTGCAGCATTCTCTGCTGCCTACCTTTGTTGTTCTCTGAATCCGCCCTTCACGCTGTTGGTGTTGCGAGAACAACATCTGCTCAACACGAACAGGATCATGTCGTTTCTCTTCCTAAAACTTTTAATTTGTTGTCAGGAAACTCAAAGCACTGCTTACCTTGGCAGCAGCTCCTCTTCCTTGGACCACTTCCGGTTGGCTCCCACCTGCCACCACCGGATTTCTTAGGTCCCAAGCCACGGCGCTCATCGCGCCTATTTGGTGATTACCTATCTCTTGACCTCCATCTTGCTGCCTTCTCTGCCTTCCCTTTTCCCGTTCACCGATTTGTGTCTTAACATTTCTGTAATTGGCTAAAATCACCTTCTGTTTTACAAGACCTTACTCCAACGTCTTTTTCAACCATTCCTAACCACTCTCCCGATCATAGTAGATGTAATTCACTCTTTCTCTTTTCTATAGAAATCAGTTTATGTGCACATAAAACACTTACCACGCTGTGTTATGATTCTAGCCCATTTTCCGGCTAGTCCTGGGTCCTGTTGAAGAGGCCTACTTTCTTTCTACCCTTCCTCTTCCCTGTTCCTGCAGAAAGCAGCACCTGGTAGAATTGAACTAAGCATCCCTACCAAAGGGAGCTGCCAGCCTCCTGAGGAAGGGGACAGGTCAGCACCACTCCCTTCCCCATGAATCCTCTATTTCCCACCCTTTTTCTCGCCTCTCCTAAGAAACTCCTTCCTTTATTTAGGTGAAACTGTTATGGCCTGAGAAGAATAGTGATAAAATCAACCTCGTAGGGCCTGGAGGAATGGCTCATGTGTGGCGGTGCATGCCTATAACTCCAGCATTTGGGAGTCTGAGACAGGAGGTTTGCTGTGGGTCCAAGGCCAGCCTGGGCTCCATAGTGAGTTCAGGACCAGCCTGGGCTACAGAGCGAGACCCTGTCTCAAAAAAAAAAAAAAATCAATCTAGTAGCTCTTCAGCTAAGTGAGGCTCTGCAGCAATGCCCTCCCGCCCTTCACTGCGAGCAGTGACTCATTCTGGTACATACAGCTGTGCCTAAGAAGGCGACAAGTGACTCCAGAGACTCTGCCTGAGCCAGGCGCCTAAACCACGTGCCCAGCTCAGCTGTCTGCACAGCTCTGTGGCAGAATATCAGGGGCCATCCAACAGGAATTTAGACCATTTTAACTTGAGCATTTGTGCTGAACTTTGGGTAGATGATTTCCTAGGAGCATGGTGTAGATAAAAGAGACGGGGACCAGAAGCAGCAGTTGGGTATTCTAGGTCCCCTGATTCTAGTATATTCTAAAGGCATCTGAACTAATCCCGATTCCTAGCAAGAGAACAAAACCATCATATTTTGTTTGTGAAGAAGAGCACATTTAAAAATACCTTTGTTCTTTGGCTTAGCTTGAGAGGTGTGTGTGTTTCGATCCCTCGGCCTCCCCCTACAGTACCTTTTTAGCATACAGTGATTGGCTAGATACCTGTGAGGACTAGGTTGGTAATAATAAGATCATATTATTTAGTAATTTTTCTTCTTTGTTCTCTTGGAGTTTTGCCTGGTGATTTTAAGAGAACAGAGTGCTCATTTTTACAAAATTTGGATTAGAGAGATCATTTCTTAGCAGTGTTTCAAATCTATCATCTGCTGACTCTCTTTCGTCCCAAACTCATGAGGGTGGAGCACTCTAGTTCCGAAGGAAAATGCGACATAGGAGAAAATTCTTTCCCAATCTGCACTTTTAAAAAGCCAGGCTCCCTGCTCAACTTTACATGCAACGCTTGAATGGACCTCAAATTTGTCAACATTTCAAGGTGCTCCCTGATTTCAGCTGGTACACATGAAAGAAAAGTGGGTCATTTACTTCAAAGTGAAAGCTGTAGGCTATCAATGTGCTGTGCCATATCCTGATTACTTTTCATGTTTCAAGTTGAAAATTTTAAGCAGCTACATGTCATTATCATTGATACTGCAATGTTGCTGTCCCTTGACTCTTTTCATCCTGAAATATATCCTCTATGAGTACTCTCATTAGTTCACAGTTTGTATTTGTTTCATTGATTCCTGGTACTCATGAACTACAAGTGCTGTTCCTAGTAAGGAAACACTGCAGACTGCAGAGAACAGTGCCTGGGCTTCTTGTTTACAGTGTGAGGCTAAAGCGTTTGTTGCTACGGCCTTGTAATTCTGAATAAAAGTCTCTCTTCCCACTGTAGCCAAATCAAACGAGCTCTCATTGAATTTTGTTCGTCAGAATTGTGGTTAATGCAGCCCTCCGCTATGGCATTCCTTATGGCCTGTTCAGGACTGCTGAAGAGCCAGCTTTGTGATTTACCTGACTCAGTATGTGACCAAGTGTCTCCATTATTGGAATAAAATGAAAACTTTCAAGATCATCGTCATGCAATAGAGGAAACAATTTTCCCTCAGCACTAACACTCCAATGCTATGCTAATCTACAGTAATTCTGTTATTGCATTTGGAAGCAGTTCTTTCTATTCACTCAGAGATAACTGTTGCAATACAATAGGCTGCCTCCTGCCTTTCCCCCCAGTGAACAAAATATGCTGTTTATTGCAAAGAAACTGAGCAGTTGTAAGCTGTAGTGTTTGTTTCTATGTGAATTAACTTGTGCATGAAGACCATCAGGAGACTTGGTTAATACTGTGGGATTATAGTGAAACATACAAGGGTAAAAGACACTCAGACAAAATCTGCATGGGGAAGAGATTATTGCTTTCTCCAGATTTTAGTGAGGAACTTAATAAAAGAAGCTTTGCTTCCAGTAGTCCCACCAGCACAACTCTGGCTCAGGAACTGAGCTGCCGGGATGCTTTCAGTATCATTACATAAAAGGAATTGTTTGTTAAGAATATTACATGTTTGCTGCCTATGTACCACCACAAGCTTCGCTATCTGATTGTTTAGCTGAAGCCTTTCTTTAAAATAGATTTTGGCTTTTAATTGATACATGGCAATTGCACATGTGTATGTCACTTTCTGTTTTAAACTCAAACTTTGTTTTCATATTTAAAATAATCACTCAAGAAGAAATTTAATTTTGTTTTTAAAAAGTCTAACAATCAACCCTTCCCCTTCTCATCCTTAATTTACATTTTTTTTAGTATGTTCACATCAGAAAACTTATTCCATGGTTGTCTACAAACTCTCATGTAATGATTGTAGGCTGTATCCTCTCTACTCACCCAGAATAAGGAAGGGATGACTTGAAATAAATACATTAATTTAACAAAAATTCTAGCTTTTCTTTTATCATCATTTTTCTAATTTTCTGTTTCATCAATATTCTTTGCCAACTGCCCCATAAAATGGCTTTAAAAAAACAAATTGTTTTGAACATTTTGACCTTAACTCTAATAAAACAAAGTAGATTGTCTAGAAGTAACACATTATTTTACAGTTGGCATCATAGGATTGCACGTTAAACATTTAAGATCGGAACGTTATTCACTGTGTGGTATCAACTTTCAAGCAAACACGCTAAAATAAACATGAACAATGTAGAACTTATAACTGGAGAAATCACCAGTGTCTGGGGAATGTAAAAGAGGAGAAATTGAGTATCCACCACCAAGAGAATTCAAGGAATGAAAGTCCCAGGCTAAGTGCCCCAGACATTATTACTTGATTTGAGTAAAACATATGTTTTAAATGATTCAATGAGTAGATTTAAAAATAGTAGCAAGTCAAGGTACAACTCAATCCTTCAGAAACTGGGGACATAAGATCACAATGATCACTCAAAGAAAAGAGCTACCTGAAGGGTCACAAAGCCCACCTCTTCCGTCTCAACTTTTGCCTTCTCTGTGAGTCTAGTGACACGTGAAGCAGTTTCTGAATTGAGATGCCATCACCAAATCTAGTGCAATAACAAGGAGATATTTTGCCTATATTTATAATATGAGGGATAGTACGTGCAATGTGACGTCAAAAAGCATCACTGACTCTGAGAGGTTTTGTTTTATGAGATAAAAACAATCAGTTCTCATCCCATCTATAAAATAGCTCACATTCTTTAGTTTTGCTGCAAAGCTTTAGAGTAAATATGACTGACACCCGTGTGCCAAAAGCTATTCTGTATGAAAAGAAAGTGCGAAGTCATGAGACACGGTATGTAAATGCTAAAATTTTTTCTGTGCATCTTTTTATTATAATTAAAATGCATTTCCCTTGAAATAAGAATAGCTGTTTCTTTGCACACATCGCTATACATGGCTTCCCCCTTCTATGTTCTACTAGCCATTGAGGAGACTCATAGTCCAAAGCCACCGCAAAAACAAAAGTGGATACATGGAGGTTTGATGTGCCCTGCGACAGCAAGCGCTGTAACATGCCACTCAGAAGGGGAGACTTGAAAAGGGACACTTTTCTTTCTGAACCTCTCTTGACAAATGTAAGTAACCAGGAGAAGCCTAATCTTCTCTGTAAGGATACTATTGCAGCATTTAGCTTGATTTCCAGCCTCCCTCTGTCTATCCCACCCTAACTTTTTCATTAGGAAAGTTGATGCTTTTAAGTGAGGCTTGAACACTCAGGGACAAAAGTTCAGAGGAGGGATTTTTTTTTTCTTTTGTAGTTTCTCAGCTTGAGCTGATCTTAGGTTTCCTTGACTACAGTCGACCTTAGAAGATCTGTCCCCAGTCCTCACCTCCTGGATGAAACACCACCAGGCAAAACCTTTGAAAGCCTCATTGCTTTATGTTCTCAACATTGAGCTTATTTCTGGCAAGTGTTGTCAGCATTGGGCCCATGCTTGGAAATTCATGTATTTTCGAGGACTTCTCACCCATATGAAGACCCAACGCAGTAAACTACATTTCAAATGACTGCTCTTCTAACCTACACAAATAGCATTCCAATAGGCATCTCATATGAAAATACAAATTTACCAGCAAGACTTTTTTTGGAGAACCATCTAGAATAATGAGAAAATGTGTGTATAGGATCAGATGGTGATCGCCTTTTTCCTTCTTATGGTGTCTCTGGCATCTATGTCCAAAGTACACCTGGTGGGTGTGTGTGCCTGCTACATTTCTCTTCATGTTCTTAATTTAAGTTATTAAATTTATGACAACTACAAGGCTCTTGACAACTATAAAGACACTGACATAGTGGATGAGTTAAATTTGATAGGTCTGGAAATGTTTGTGATGGCAAGTTATCTGAGACAGCAAATGAAGGTTTTGGAGCAGGAAAAAATTCTTCTTGAAAAGTCCAAAGCATACGTAAAAGAAGAATCCCCCAAGTGGATTTCTTCTCCCTATGTTAGAGTGAAGCTGGCTGATGACTCAGTTTCTGACTCTCTGACAACAGGATGTTCCAATTTGCTGGCTTTGTGGTTGTTACTCTGTCACTTCCATGAAGTTTGAAGAGGTGACTGTGTTACCTATGTGTGTTGGCCATGCTCTGCCAGTCACCTAACTCACTTCCCTACCGTATCTTTTGATGCTCACCATCATGCTGAGCACTGGTCTCATGGGAAAGACCACTGAGAAGAAAAGTAGAAAGTTCCCAGGTGTTTCCGGAAGAACCGTGTTTGTCTTCATTTCTAGTGTAAACCTCATTCATTGTACTTCATGGTACTTCATTACGAGAAATGTCAAAAGGCGCATATTCAGGTTCAATGCAATCTAAATCTTTGCCATCCTAAGAAAAAATTGTAAGATTATTAATTAATGTTAATTTCTATTTGCATGAGCTAGAGGGACCAAAGCAAACTGCAAATTTTAAAGAGCTCAGAAGTGTCACAAAAGCCACAAAATTTAGGAAAATAGCATACGGTTTTCTGAAATAACTACCCAGCCGATTTCTGTAACACTGGTCTCTACGCGGGTTGCATTACCCCTTCTTAGAGCAATGTGATATTCCCTTCAGAGCAAATGCAAAGATGATCCTGTTTTTCTTTTACTTCTAGCATAGCTGATTGCATTTGCTCCTTTTTTATTACTAATAGTTTAAATTTTCCAAAGGTTCAAAATTACTATAGTAAAATACTATAAACTTTATTGGAAAACTTACATTGTTTTTCACTTATGAGTTATAAGATTTATAAAAACCTCCCGAAGAGGAGTTTCTACCACTGTCTCTCTCATTTCTCCTTTTTTACTGTGTTTTGATGCAAAAAACAAATATAGGCGATGTCCAATTTACAATTAATCTCCAGTTCTGCACCACCAGGTCTTAACATAGGGTGAACCAGGCAGCTCATAACAATAGTGTTCCTGGAGCCCAAGTATATACGAAGGCATGCAGAAGTTTCTTACCTAGAACTTTGGGTGACCTTAAGATCTTTTTGCCGGGTTTCAGGTCAATTGCAGCATCCAGAAAAGCAATTACACTTATACCTTGGTATTTGGCTTCACAATACATCCCAACTGCTACTCCTCACACTTGGATGGCATAGTTTCATAAAAGTGAAATTTTGAAGTTATGTGATAACTCTATAACTCTATGTTTATCTTTCTGTTTTATTTGATTTAATAATTACCCACCCTTTTCACTAAGCACCTATGCCATTTTTCATTCTTACCAGCAATATGTGAGGATTCCAAGGTCTTCTGATCAACACTTCTTTCTATTACTTTGAATATGACCCAAGTCCTACTGTGTTGGAAAATAGATTTCATTGTGTTTTTTCCTAATGATTAATAATGTTCAACATTTCCTTATGTAGTAATACGCCATTTGCTTTTTGTTGTTGCTTAAGTAACATTCATTCAAATATTTTGACCACCTTTTAATTGGGTTACTAATATTTTATTATAGATTTGTAATAATTTTATGTACTCCATATATTAGTTTTTATCAGGTATATAATTAAATATTATCTCCCACCCATGGGCTACTTTTCGTTTTCTTGAAAGTGTGTCTTGTACTACTTTGCTATAGTTTCTAAATTTCATTTTAAACTTCTTTATTGCCAGTATATACAATTGAACTCATTTTTGTATGTAACCTTTTACCTTTCAATTTTACCTTTCAAACAATGTCATTAGTTTTAATATTTTGGTATATGTGTGTATATGTGCAGATTCACTTGTTCATGTGTGTTCCCAGGATTTTCTCTGTACAGGATGTCACCTGAAACAAGAGTTTTCTTCTTCTTTGACCCTAATTACCCTAGGTTCTTTCTCTTGTCCAGTTTTTCCAACTTCGAGTTTCTCTGAAAAATGCCATTCAGTTGTCCTGTCTAATCCATTGCACATCACTGGATTTATTGTGCTAGTGCTTTGTAGATAATATTCTGTTTACATCTACATGTGTAACAGATGTTGGCCTCTAGGCTTCTTTACTTGTAATCTTTCTTTATTTGGTTTTGATATTAAGTTAAGGATGACCTCACAAAATGCATTGGGAAGCATTTTCTCGCTTTTTCTTTTAAAAGAGATTTGCGATTCATCCTGTTGGTTCCTCTCTCAATGTTTGGGAACTTCCCCAGTAAAGTCGCATGGCTCTTGGCTTTCCTTCATGTTACTAACAAAATCTTTTTCTTTGTTATGGGGCTATCATGATTGTTTTTCCTTGAGTTATTTTTGGTTACTTCTGTACTTCTAAGAATTCTTTCCACTTAATGTAGATTATTCTTGGGGTTTTTTTTTCTCTCTATAAGAAATATAATGCTAAATTAAAGAAACTTTCGGGAGTTCACATCTTTGTGTTTGAATCCAGAGCTTTTTATTACCTCCATGGTGCCAAAATCTTCACCATGAAAGTGTGGCTTCTCTGTCCTAGTCAGAAGAGGAGGCCCACATCTCTCAAACCTACTCAGAAATCTGCAGAGGGGAAGACTCATGTCACAGTAATTCAATTCTGATTCCCAGCTCCCTGCTAGAACAAGTATTCATTCATTCATGTTAATGCACATTAGTTATTATGAATAGTGAGTTTTGTTTTGGCTTATTTGTGCATGCACATAACACACTTGGATTATTTTCATGTTCTCCCTTTCCCTTTTCTTTCCTGCCTCTTTCCTCTTATTTCCTTTTTCTCCAAGTCCCTCTTCAGGAAAACTACAAAGTAGAATTCCGCAAACTCTGGAAAGCTAGTATGTTTACACCACTTCTATTCTTTAAATACATATGTTTATTAGGACATTATTTTCACTAACTTAAACTCTGAATTTTATGTGTTTAATCTATATACTAGATTTAATATTCCAGTTTTTAAGGCTTACTTAAATTTTATTCCATCCAATTATTTAAGATTTCTTAGCTACATTTTATTTTTAACAAGTACCCTATTTTCTCTTCAAGTCTTGAATCTCATTATGTAGAATTAATACCAAAACTTGTAACATTTTGAGGTTTTTATATTATTTAAAGTTTACCCCAAATAATATTTTTGTAATTTAAGTGAAATTTCTATTTTTTTCTGGGAATCTTTTATTTGCTCAGATAACGCAAAAATAAAGAAAGTAAGCCATGGTTCTTAACTTTAAGTAGCTTACATTCTACTACTAACCACTTACTTTCCACTGCTAACATTTTTTTTTTTTTTTTTTTTTTTTTTTTTTTTTTTTTTTTTTTTTTTTTTTTTTTTTTTTTTTTTTTTTTTTTTTTTTTTTTTTTTTTTTTTTTTTGCAGGCTGGTCCTGAATTCACAGGTGTAGCTCAGGCTGGCCTCAGACTCAGGGCAATTCACCTACCTAAGCTTCCGAATGCTGGGACTACAGGCGCCCACCGTCATGCCCAGCTTTATGTGGTGCTGAGGAATTGAACACAGGGCCTTGTGCTTACAAGGCAAATGCTGTAACCTCTGTGCCATTCCTCCAGCCCCCATATTTCAAATTTTTCACGTTTCTATTCTAGTCTTTGTTTTTACATTATTTTAGTATTCTTACTCTATTAGTGAAATTGTATGTTAGTAAAAGGACATTTTTGATGCTTACTAATGTGTTAGATACAGAGCTTAAATCAATTTATAATTAATCTCTTATATGTTATCATGAGTTAAATATCACCATCAGTTTTACAGATGACAAAATGGCAGAAATATAAGTCAATTGACAGAGATTATGTAGAAAGTAAGAACCAGATCTGAGTTTCAAAGCTGCCCTTAAACACCACACCATTCTGATTAACATTCCATCCTACCGCCAAGTACACAGAACTTTTTAAAACCTAATTTCATAGAAGTCCTGTACAGACTACACCAGGCAGATTAATGCTAGAATTCTTCCAAATAAGTGTGTCTTGGCCTATACCAATGTTATGTCAAATGACATGTCACAGACATGGTTTGATTTTGATCTACTTAGATTACATTAGAAGTAATTTCCCCTTAGATAATTTGTTTTTTAATCTGTTACAAATTTAAACCCATAGTGCTCCAAAAAATACTGCATCCATCTGAAACTGGTCTTCTGTGATTTATTTTCCATGAATATTTCCTCTTAAAGCTCAGCTCCTTGGCCAGGGACCCAAACAAGATATAATTAATAGCATTGCAGCTTAAATGGAACATCTCTATGCAAAACACAAGAAGACAGTCTGTATTTCCAATCTCAACTTGTAGATTGAAGTCCAAACCAACATTGATAAATCTATCTCTATCTGAAGCACCAGTGCTAACCAGTCTTATCCTCCTCATCCAAATGTTTTTCTTTTTCTGTAATCATTGTTTCAGTGACTGGCCTTGCCACCCACTCTGTGCCCAAGGCAGAAATGTGAAAATCATGTATGCTTTTTGTATTCCATCCTCCCCAAACCCTCTTCCTAAACACACTCAATCAAATCCACGTCCTTTCAGTTCACGCTTCCAAACACTCTTATTTCTTTCTTTCTTTTTAATCGCTGTAGCAACTATCCTACTTTGAGGTTTTCCGTCTCTCTTCTGGTCTCTACCCCCTATGCTCTGTCTTTCTCAAATCTAAACCTCGAATCTGACCCTCCCTCCTCCTCACTCATTCTCCACACCACTGGCATGGTGATCTTTTAAAAATTCAAATCTATTCAGACAAAATTATCAAACCTAACATGCAACATTAGTAATTATTCAAGTGGCATCTATATCAACTATAATTTCGTCTCCAATTACCTGTGTGGTTTTGAGGTTATGAAAGTCTTTCTTCAGGCTGTAACAGCTTGTAAGAACAAGTGGGTCCCACTTTTACTAATTACTTACGCTTCAGTAACCCATGGCTACACCTGCTAATTTCTGTCTTTTCTTAAAAAAAAAAAAAAAACCTCACTTTTTTCTGTATCTTTGGGATTGTTCCACTTGAGCTCATAAACAGATTCTCTTGGCTGCAGCTACCATGTGCGAGCAGCTGTACTGCTCTAGTTCTTCCCACATGAAAGCTTCCCTGTCCATAGTAAGATCTGTATTTCCTGATGCTTCTCAAGTTGACACACAGATCCAAGTGAGGACCTAAGTTACACACACCTGAGGTTGGTATTGAGCTCTGGGGACCTGCAGGGAATCTCATCTTACTGTCCTGACTTGGAGTTTTACCAGAGATTTCTGCAGTTTTCTTTCTTCTGTTTTGAAAATCTCCTCTAGGAAGCCCTTCTGCACTCTGGTTTGGAGACCCTTGTGCGCACAGTAATGGCAGCTGGCGGGGTGCGGTGCCTCCTCCTTCACCACCTTCATGATTCAGTTTTGTCGTCTTTGGTCTCACCATGGCATCCCTAGGGTGGGCTCTCCACTTGTATACCTCGTCGCTGCCACAGGGCCTGCAATAGAGGAGACACTCAACTAGTGTCTTTTAAATACATGAAGAAAGTCCTGTCGAATATACACACAGACCAGTGTGATTCTTCAAAACTGCTTACCATATATACAGTATACTGCTTATTTTTCTACTGTTTTTGTCAGGAAAACTTGTACTTAAAAGAAATTCAAATGCTTATTTTTCAACCATCATTTCAGGACTTTCAACTACAGCTGCAGAAAAGTTGGTGTAGGTTCATATGATTATGAAGAAAGAATCTTTACATACTCAGTTATGGGAGTCATTTATGTAGCATCTCGGTTATCACCAAAACCAGCTAGGGGAAAAAAGGAAAAAAGAAAGAAGTACTAACACTGAATTCTAGTTTTTTTGTTCTAAAAAATGTTAGAGAAATTTGTATTTAATAAAAATACACAAAACCATCTCCACATACTGTCTGACAACAGATTTAGGGTTTGTGGGGCTGAAATGTTGATTTGTTTAGCTGTAAATATTACCTTGATGGAATCCAGTCCTAGCTCTGTCTTCTACACTTGATGTTTGATAAGAAAGTTACTATTGCCATGTGTTTTCCTAGGAGCCCATTAGATGGAACTTTTCTGATGATATCCAGAGCAAAAAATTATTTAATATGAAAAGACATACTGAGATTTTTCAAAGAAACCTCCTATAAAGCATATGTGCAAAAAAATGAGGATCGTAAGAACAAGACTGAAATTTTTATTCAGATAGGAGGACTAATTCAACAGCTTTATGAAAAATGGAAACTCTTTTTCATGTCAATGAGAATTCTGAGTTCTCAAGTTTGGGCACAGAGCCCATCCTGTGATATGTTAACTAAAAGAAAAAATTTCTTTTTTAGGCATCTGCCTTCCTTTTTCTCCATTTCATGGCAAGCTGTTTCAAGGTGCTTTATGAAAAGCTTCTCAAATCCAATGTGTTTTAAAAGCCACAAGTTTGATGACTGATGAAAGAATCCCAGAGAGTCTTTGCATTTCTTCTTTAGCAGAGCTCTTGAAAAGCCAAATGACTGGGAAAGAGCATGATTCGTCCTCTGCGAATGCTGACGCGTGTGTTTCACTGTCACCTACTGCATTTTGCAGTGGTGCCTATTCACAAGCTTCCCGAAAGACGCACACACAGTTTTCAGAAGCAGAAAAAAAACTGAGTCATGATAAATCTCATCTCTAACTTTCTTTCATTTATGGAAATTGTGAGTTTAAATGTTACAAATAGTCACATTTCTATTCACATTATGTGAAAACACATAGAGCAAGTCCTTGACTATACAGAACTCCCTGGAAATGAGTTATTCGGAACAGCTGAATATTCCAGATGGCTTGGGTTCGGTTAACCCACTAAGTTCTAGCTACAATATTATAAATATCTCCAAGAAAATTCCCAAGCTTTGTCCATCTGAAAACTTGCAGGCCATGTTTAGAGATCAGCCAAATCTATACTGTCCTTGGGTGATGGGATGGTTAAGATCTGGAGTGCCCCCCAAAAGCTTCATGTTCTTATGAATATTATGTAGGGTTGGGAGGTGGGGCCTGGCTGGAAGGAGTCGATACTTAGGGCTTGATTTGGAGGGGCATGTGATGGTTCCACTCTTCCTCCCAGCTGCCCTCTGTATCATCAGGCCGTGAGGACCTCTCCTGCTGGAGCTCTGCTGCTGGAGGCCTGCCCCTGTCCCTGCTCCAGCCCTGCCATGTGCTTCCACCATTTTCCAACTGCCCACCTATAAATGGACTGTGAACTTCCAAAACTGTAAACTGCAATAAACCCACATTGTGGGTGTTTGGTCTTGAGTCACAGAGACAAAATAGTAACCAAGACAGGTGATTTGACTAAGAGTTAATTAGAGAGGAGCTAAGAGATCTAATTTGTGTGGATAGACTACATTTTATACAACAGAATTTGCAGTGTGACACAGACTCTAACATTACACAGGAAAATTACAGTCAACGTTGCATTGATTACCAACGCATGATGGAAATCTTCCTGTGCTGGATTTCCTCTTCCTTTCTTTAGAGATGATTTTTTTTCAAGTTTGTTTTCTCCTTTGTTTTTTAAAGTATGTCTCTGGCCCACTAGCATGATTGATATGCAGCCGGTACATACATATCTATTTAATAATGAATTCTGGATTGCCCTTTGATGTGCTGTGCTTAGCAGCATGTAGATTTCTGGGCTTTCGGTATTGTATGCTGTAACTTCACTGGAAGGGATAAGGGGCAATCTCCTGAATCATTCGAACATAGTATTTTGGGTACCCATAAAGGCTAAATTATACATTCCTTGATAGGCGCCCATATTATGTTCTACCTGAGTTAGCCAGGACCATCGTGGTTTCTAAAACAATGCAGCTATTCAGAGTTCAGGGACGGGTGGTGCTTTCTAATCGTGTTCTCCTCCTGCTTCTCTTACTTTCATCATGATGATTTCATGTTCTATTCAAAACAGATTACCCTGTGAGGACCAGATGGGTTTACATTTTGATTCTGAGGACATGTTCTCTCTTCTATGACATAGTTAACAAATGAAACATCCGTGTATTTCATCAACAAGTTGTTAAAACCTAGTGGTTGAGAGAAAACCTGTGGAATGAGGAAGACGTGAGGTTGAAGTCCAGTTCTGCCTTCAATTACTATCATGATCTCAAAAAATGACATTATTTTCTTATCTTCTATAAATAAACTCTAGAAAGACCTTATTGTTATCAACAGAATGGAGTTAACTTGCCCTCGGCTCTAAGTGTTTGACTCTTAGTAAGATTCCAAATGCCTCAATAGTCCTTCAAACATCTTACATGTGTGTTATCCTGTGTTTAAGCCACATTGAAGAAAAGATCAGTAGAGGCTACTTTAATTATCAAGGAACATTGTAACACTTCTATTTTATACTGACATTTGAACTAATAAAAGAGGGTTTGACCACTCCCCATTCACTTACAATGGGTAAAATTAAAAAGTTTAATAACTCCAAGTATTGGTGAAAATATGGGTCAATGAAACAAAACTTTCAGGTATTGCTGGAAAACAATTTGGCAATTATCTTCCAAAGTTAAAAATATAGATTTTATCTCAGCATCTCTATGATTGGGTATTTACCCAAGAGAAATGAAGCCGCATTTGCACAGAAATCTGGGTTTGCTCATAGCAGGTTTATTGAAGATACGCAATATACAATTATATTTACATAAATTTCTAAACAGGAAAATCTGCTAGTGGAATATGCTAGGTCAGGAGTTGCAGAACGAAGACTGACTAGAGAGGAATATAGAGGAAGCCCATCAGGTGGTGGGACTGTTCTGACTCTGAGTAGACTGCTGAGCACATCAGTGTCTGCACATTTGTCAAAATTCTAATTAGACGGTAATGTTGAGACATACTGCATGTACATAATTTATATCAAAATTTATCCCAAGAAAACCCACTAAACTTATTTAACCCACACATTCATTCACTCATTCAACATGTGTTTCCCTCTAGAAAAATAAACAATAACTAAAAAGAGAATACCCTTAGTTCAACTGCAAAAACCTAGAGATTAACAGGAAAGGCCAATCCAAAGAATGTCCTCAATGATCTCACCACCATGTGTGTGCAGCCATCATGAATAATGAATGATTCGTTGACTCAATTGTCATAATCAGAACACAATGCGTATGTTTTAGTCATCTTCCATTCCCTGGGACACAAAGGTGTCACCCACAACTTTAAGGAGAAATAAACGTACTTTTAGTTCGGTTTTAGAGGTCTTGGTATATGTGTGGTTGGCTAGCTTCAAAGCAGGAAAGATAAATGGCTAAATGAACTGGCAAAGAGCAACTGCTCATCCTACTGCAGCCAGGAGGCAGGGAGAGAAGGGAGGAGCTAGGGGCAAGAATCCATCCTCCCAGGCCACGCCTCTAGTGACCCATTCTTTCACGCCCCACCTCCTAACAGCACATCAAATCATCAGTGAGTTAGTCCACTTACAAACATACCACCCCCATGACTCAATCACCTTCCAAATACTGGAGACTTTTGGAGAACATTCTAGATGTAAGCTATAGCTATATAATGTATCAAATCATCATACTTTATACTTGAATATGCCTCCTTCTTTCGACTGAGGACTTTAAAATCTGGAAGAGTAGAAATGAAGCAGTTTTTAGATTATCAATAAGCTATATTTTTGTTTTTAGCAGATCTTCTAACACTGGTATATTTTGTAGAGTTTTTTCTTGTGAATATATACCAACTAAATGAATAGCAGAATTCATTTGTACTACTCAGAACTGGAATATTTTGAACTTAAAAATGATTTATTCATCTAGCTATATTACTTTTTATGAATAAAAATTTCTGGTTAGGTGTTTGCCAAGGTTTTATTAATTGAACTTATCTTTGCTCACCCTCCTGAATTAATAAAATGTGCCTGACAGTCATCACAGTCTTAGAGGCCACAGTTGTTATGAAAATATGGTTGCTAGGAAACCTTCAGTATTTCAGTGTCGTGTTACACCGGTCTATCAACTAATAAAGAGACACTCAAGGCAATTCTCAGCCACATTTATACACATTCTTAGCGTATGATTTACCTTATATCTAAGTGACATTTCTCCCTGTAAAGTTCACCTTCTACTCCATCAAATAGTAAACACAATGTTATCACATCAGTTTACAAATGAGAGCAGTGATGCAAGGCTTCTACTCACTCTTTGCATTCGCTTTGCTTCATCTTAGGAAAAGTTCCTTTAGCAAATATTCATGCCTAAACTAAGTTATTCTTATACTTCTAGATTCATTTTCACTGAAATCAGTGTCTCAGAAAATACATATATTGAATTGATATCATCACACTTTTTCAGCTCTTTCTAAGGAAAACAGGAAAGCTAAGCAGACAACCTTCCCAAAGTCCCCTCTGCGTCTGTAGCTCTTCACATCTGTTCCCAGACTCCAGGTTTCCACCCACGGTTTAGATTCAACAAAGACATCTGAAGCGGGGTCATATAAATACATTTCTTATGATTATTATGTTGTACCATATTATTGCCTGTAGGCAATATGGTTGGTATATTATAAGAAGAATAAGCTAAAAATTCAATATAATAAATCCGTTTTTATTATAGCTGTCCCTTTAAATGTAGTGCCTGCTCAGTCCAGTTTACACTATCCAGAATAGAATGTTTGAGATAATTTTTCAAAAAATGAGACAGCAACACATTCTAAAAAATGACAAGAGACAACACTGACTTTGACTTGAACTATACAACAATATATGACTATTAGGAGCTTCCCAAGACTTCTTGTGTTTGCATTATATTCTCAAAATCATTCATGTTAATAAAACATATTGTTGACCTTGCTATACAAGAAAATTTTCCAGGTGTAGTGGGGCAAACTTGTAATTTTAGCATTCTGAGGGGCTGAGGCAGGAGGATCTGAAGTTGAAGCCCAGTGGGGCAGCTTAAAAATTTAGAGATTAATGAGAATCTAGAACAGGATGTAAAAAGCAAAAGAAGTTTAGAATACAGCTTAGTACACTGACATCGGGTTTAATCTTTAGTACAAAGGGGGTGCGGGGGGAGAGAGAGAGAGAGAGAGATTGATTTCTGGATAAGTCAATTATAAAATATCACATACAAAAATAGAATTAAGATTTTTTAGTGTTTAGAGTTGTTTTAAAAGTAGAATCACTATTCAAATTTAGTGGGTGATATTGCATTTGAACTTTAAAAAAATCATATAGACAGAAAATGCAATGAAAATGGGGGACACTGAGTTCAAGGAATCAATGTCCCAGTTATTAAGAATGTTTTTAAAAGCAGTTCAACATATTATTGTGTTATGTGAAGTACATTAAAGGCGATTGTACCAAAACCCGGACCATCCACGCAGATGTAATCTTTCAAAAAAATGTGCCTGTGCCAAAGACTGTACACAGCTGTTTTCAATTCACTAAAGTGTATGTGTGGTCCTCATTTCAGGTCAAAGTAAAGTATCTCTTTCTTTAAAAATTTCCATGTGTGGCTTGGCAAGTCATACAGTTAAAGTGAGAACATTTTTGTGTGAGACCATCTTTCTCTAACCTGATGTTCTGTGAAATGGGACTATCTTCTGATGAGCAACTTTTTCTAATGAAACAAAGGACTATCTTCGAATCACAATGAACTTCTAATTATAATTATCTTCTAATGAAATGGAAGATTTACTAAAGCATTCACTGCTTTGCAGGTATTGACCAAGTGTACCTCTTTGTGTTTTGAACATAATGCAACCAAAGTTTTTAAATTTTGAGAATCAGAAATTAAAATAGTATAACAATAAAATACAGGATAAAAGTGTTATTCATATTAGTAGAATAATGAGACTGAGAGGTTTTTTGGTTTCATATTGGCTATCAGTTTTCTTTTTATTATACATTGTTCTTGATTTTTTTTCCTAAGCAAAACATTATCATACTTTCTAAACGTCATGTCCTTTGGTTAATCTTCACCTACAGCTTTGTCAGGTTTAATATTTCTTAAATGTATCTGCTAGAAGAATCTAAAAAGGTTTCCCATTTAACAAAGAAGTTGCTGGATGGTGATTGTGTGCCTTTATCATTAATATGGCAGGCTCAGGAAAGTCTAAACACATTTTTCTTTTCTTGTAGGTCTTATTTCTTCTTTCAAATTTATGTGTAAACGGATGCGTAAAGAGTGTATTCCCACTAATTTATGTCATCCTTTCTTTCGTTGATTTTTCTAGAATTATCTTTATGATGATTTCATGTTCAGAGCAGAATTCTCTTTATCATCATTATCATCACTATCATTATTACTACTACAGTACAATAATCTTTTATTAACATACATTCCACAACATTTTTTCTGGTAAAATAATCAAATATTTAATCATGGCCTACTAGAAGTCAGAAACCGTGGTAGCAGGCTGGACTGTCTGCCCCATATAATCTGTGGACCATCGCTAGAATGGCTCCATTGGATCTCAGTTGCCAAGGTGGACTCAACGCCGCTTCCACCTTTAGCTGATATGAAATAGGGTGCAATTATTCAATTCCTCTGCATCTGTCACTTGTAAATATCCTCCTCTTGTTACCTCAACTTAGTTTCTCAAATCCTGAAGAAAATCAGCTAAGAGAAAGATTATCAATAGGTAGCAGGAAAAAATACGTTAATGACTTACAGAAGTGAGAATGTGTGTGGTGTGTGCAGAGAGGGAATCAGTATACATGTAAGAGTATGGAGAAATATGAATGAGAAACAAAAGCCAAAAAGAGAAAGGACGGAAGTGCCAGAGAAAATATGTTATTGTTTTCTTCAGCTTACTACTTTGATAAAACCTGTATTTTAGAGCTACAATTCCAGAAATTATAAGAATTCACACAATCACTGTATATACTCAATCACTTTAAAGTAAGAACCACGCATTTTTTTCTGTAGATTATCTACTGAGATGTACATACTACAGTGCATCTCACAGTTACTAATGTCGATTTAAGAGAAAAAGCGTGGGTATGAAAGCTCTGTTTGACTGTCCTGCCTGGGAATCCGCTATTTAGAACCGTACTTGTCTCTGGTACTGCACCCATACTCCGTTAAATACTAATTGCTGAGCTATGGTGGGAAACTGCTTTCACAAGGTCTCAGGATTCCCCTTGTTATCTTCTCAGCCCATGTGTCCTGCAAGAGGCTGTGCCTGAGCTTTAAATCTCTATTCCACAGACGATTTCAAAGGGATGACATTCTTATTAAAACTCCAGGCTTAAAAGATGCTGGAAATCACCCAGACTTTGGGTAGAAAGAACTAAGACTTTATTTCTTACTCTATCTGGAAAACATAACCTTTTACAAGCAGTAATTTACTCAGCAAACAGAAAAAGGAATACATAAACTTCCCAAAATACCTTTATTAGGCTACAGAGCCTTGTAAGCATAGCAGAGCATCAGTGATCTGTTTTCTATCTAGGTGAGGAAGCCGCTGTGCTCCTGGTGCAAGTGAACAATGCTTGGCACCACAAGTCCATTTATCTTAAACTAGACCTACGGTACACTCTCAGTCCCACCCCGGAGCTTTGAGAATTGTTTTAGGAAAGAAATGGACCAGCTATGAAAGCCAAGGACAATAGTATGTGAATCTAAATTATAAACTAAAATCACAGCTCTCCGTGTACTCTTACAATTTTTGTTTTTAAAAAATGTTTTCTTTGAATCCTGCTTAGCATTCTGTCAAATCTACCGAAACAGATGTGACTATGTTGATTCTACTCCTTGAAAGTAATTAACCTGATGGAAAATAAATAAATAAAACTACAAGCTCAAAAATATGTCATACTAGAAAAATGCTAATCATCAGAAATTCCATAATTATTTCTTTGTTTAAAAACTGGGTGGCACTGACAAAAGCCCTTTGTATTTTTACAGGAATTTTGGTGAGGCCTCTTCCTCAAGAAAAAAATTCTAATAATTCTTCAGACATTTCAGACGTATTTTGGCCTCCATAGCTAAGAGGAAGAAAATAAAGCCCAGAAATTTTATTCTTTTGTGTTCACACACTTATTCAACAGTAGAGCAAGAACTCAGGAAATACCTTGGGTTACCTGACACTACGTATTTATGAATTCTGTAACCTGCACTAAATCCAACAGAATTTTAAAGTGTAATTATTTCTTTCCTATCCTTTCCTGACAACACTTCACATAAATTCAGTGGCAGTGGTGTTAGCAGCCTTGGCCTGGTGAGAGCGCACGGAAGTACAACACTCAGAGGAAACTAACAAGAACTACTTGAGACCCTAGAACATTTCCTCTAGTAACTTCTTGCTAGCTGTATTAGACAAAAGGAAGCTGCAGTATTTAACATAGTCACATGACTTTCATGATTTTTTTTTTTGCCTCAGAAAGGTATTTTTCAAACTATCCAGAAGCATGGTTTAAAAAATGCTACCTTCCAATCAACTCAGAAAAAAATTGAATATTTGTTTGTCATTCATATGAAATTGTGAACTCTTGTACTAGTCTAGCTTGGTGTTCATTGTTTTACAACATGTTTTTTAGAAAATAATGGAAAGAAAATTATTCATCTAATTTGGGAGACGTGGCTGTTCCATCTTTGTGTGGCATGTGGCCATGAACACAGGACACCCTGCCCTGTTTCAGCTTTCAGCACTGGCATGTCACCTGGCCTGTGGCACCTCATGCCCTCATGTTCTCAACTTTGGGAGAGGGCCCCACCGACTCATTAAGCTAATGCCAAGAAGCAGGTGGGGCACATGCTTGTTAAAGACTGGAATGGCGAGCCACGTGTCTCTCCAAGTGCTGTAAACACCAGGGTTTGTTTGGAAATTTCATCTCCTGGTTACAGTGAACATGACTTGATGGAGCACCCAGCAGAGAAGTGGCATGCCCTTTTCCTAAGAAAAAAATTTTCAGGAAAAATATAAGCTATTAATGAACTGTAGAATAGTTTTCCAAATCTCCTATTTAGGATTGAACTTTATTACAATCCGACACAGCTCAGTATAATGTACTCTAACATTATGATGTAACATATTAAATGGGATAACAACGACACAATCGTTTGTATTTTCAAAGTTTACATAGCAAACACTATAGGGCAAATTATTGTAAACCACAGATTAAAAGAATGCAGCTTTTGGGTTTTGTGCAAGAACTTTTAATAGTGAATGTATTTTTGCAGGAAAACACTAAATTACAGCATATAATGATTACCTTATGTCACATTGTTTTAGCTCTAATATCGAATTCTAGTCTAAATTCAGAAAATAATAATTTATAAAAATCACTCTGATCTAAAGATAAAAATCTAGCCAACTTTACAAAAATGCTATAACTTTAGTAATATAAAAAATTTCATCATTACAGGGGTACAAGGAATGGCTCAGCAGTTAAAGCACTTGCCTAGCAAGTGCAAAGTCAAACGCTAAGTACTTGAGTTCAATTCCCTATCCCCACATAAGCCAGGCATTGTGCCACATGTCTGTAATCCCAGCACTTGGGAGGCTGAGACAGGAGGATTGCTGTGAGTCCAAGGCCAGCCTTGGCTGGCTCCATAGTGAGTTCGAGACCAGTCTGGGCTACAAAATGAGACCCTGTCTCAAAAAAATAAAAAAAATCACCATTACATAAAAACTTCCACAAATTAAGAAATTTATAATTGTAACACAATAACTTGACTTCTAAAAATCACCATTACATAAAAACTTCCACAAATTAAGAAATTTATAATTGTAACACAATAACTTGACTTCTAGTCTAAAACAAATAATAGTTGAGTTTTTGGTATGTTATCAAAATTTAAAGATTAGCATAAAACTATGGACTAATCAGCCTAATTATCCAAGGGTTGAGATTTTTTTTAGAAACTGAATTACAGAATCTTTAAATATTTTTATTTTTTTGATCTTATACTGAAAATTTCCAACTACATATTTTCTCTCAGTTATACTGGACCTAATTGAGTATAGAATACATTTTCAAGTAGAAGCACAATAAGATACAGTTAGGAAATTCGAAAAACTATGAATAGATTTATTCTTTCATTTATGAGCCTTCAGTCATGCTGAGCTTCCTTCTCAGCTCATATTCTATATTTTGAGACCACCACTATTGGACTTGTGATTGTCCTGCTTCGGTCTCCCAAAGTATTAAGACACATGTATTCTTTACTCACACACACACACACACACACACACACACACACACACAGAGAGAGAGAGAGAGAGAGACACACACAAATTACATACATCAAGAATTTCACTAGCCTTTGCTTCTCATCTTTACATAAATGGTAATTTTTAATTTAGCTTCAAACTACGAAGTAGTGAATAGTTAGATTTTGCAAAGGTTTGCTTTTCTATAATGATGCTTCTAAACAAGATTCTAAAAGGATTGGTGCAGCCCACTTAAGATCATCAGTTATGTAGGCTGTGAGATGTTGGAATTGTCTTGAGGATAGTTTAGAAGTTCTGTCCACAAGGTAGGAGACCTGCTTTGGTTTTTATTAATGAAGCTTCCACTTTACTGCTGACAACAAGGATTAGATGACAAAGATAAATGAAACTTTCATGGAGGGAGATGGAAAGAACAGAAGAAAACATTACCTCTGTTTTCTTTAAAATTAAAATATATTTACAATGAACTTCTATTATAATACTAAAAGGAGACTTAAAGTGAGAGTCAATGCTTTAAACTTTTGTCTAAGTTACTTTTTCTTTGTTGGGTCCCAGTTTCCAACATCCCCAATACAGGGAAGCAAAGGCTTAATTAGGTCACAGTTTCAAAAGGTCTCAGTTCTTTCATGGGCCATAGGTAATAATGAAGCACACAGCAGAGGCCTTGCAGAAGAAAGTCTGTTAGTCTCATGGTGGACAGTGAAGCCCCATGACCCGCCCTTTCTGACCAGGTCCCACCTATTAACAGCGCAAGAAATCAACGGATTCACCTTCGTGATGGAATCGCCCCCTGAACACAATTCAATCACTCTCTAAAACCTAACATTCTGATTGAATCACACTCCAAATCTGATTGAATTACTCTCTAAACCATAACATTCTGCCCCTGACTCTCAAGACTCATGTCCATTTCCTTACACAAAATGTGTTTTGTCCATCTGTAAGAGTCGCTCTTCACAGTTCCAACAGTGCTAAAAAGTTCAAGCCCAAAATCTCCTTTGATATCCCAGGAAAGCTCTTAGCCATTAGCCCCTGTGAAAATCAAAGAAAAGTCTGATACTTCAATGTAGAACGGTACAGAATAAACAGTCCCATTTCCAAAGAGAGAGATAGGATAGAACGCAATTAGACAAAAGTAAGCCTGAAAAACAGCAGGGCAAGCATTAAATCCTTAGCTCTACTAACCTCTATCTCTGTGTCCAGCACCTGAATAAATTATGGCAAGATGTGAGCTTTAGAGGATGCCCCGAGGGGCTTGGGTACATGTAGGTACACTTGCCCCCACAGTGTTGTCACTGTCTCCTGTCCCCGTAGTCTCTCTCTTGGGCTAGCTCCATTCATACCCTGTGGCTTTCCTCAGCAGACAGTCCATGTTCCTGACGTCTTCCAGGGTGAGGTCTGGATGATTCCTCTGATACTTTCAGGGCACCTTTTGCTATTTTTCCATCATTTTCCGTTGGAGAGCTGGCTCAACCTATGTGACTATCGAACTTTGGGCTACTTCAAAATTACCTCACCAGATTAAATAGTCCATAATCTCAGTTTGAGGCACAGTCAGAGGACAAGAGCAAAATGCTGACATACTTTTTCTTAGTTACTGTTTCATTGTTGGGACAAAACATCCCACATCCACAATTTAAGCTAGGGCAGATTTATTTAGCTCACAGTTTCAGAAGTTTTCACCCAGTACACTGGCAGCTGGCAACAGTAGAAGCACCTGGCAGGGGCTGGAGGGCTGCTCACCCTATTGCACACAGAGAGCCAAGTGGAGCAAGAGCCAAGTGAGTGAGGAGCTAGGCATGTTTGGAGACTCAGGCAAGGCTAGCTCCTTCTTGGGAAGAAGCTGTAGCAATGGTTGGGTTTTTTTTTTTTTTCTTCCCTTCACTTAGTTCAAGCTTCCAAATGGGGCGTCACACCCAGAGTGAGTGACATCCCTTCACTTCCTGGACCACAAGTCAATAAGGAAGCTGAAAGTTCTGCCAGGGAAACCCTGATCGCCACAAGTTGACACAAACCTTTCCAGTGAAGCGATGAGCATCCACCCCCTTCCAGTCACTCCCAACTTCCCAAAAGCAACTTTTCCAGATATATAAGGCTTTTGGGGAACCCTTAAGATCCAAATCATAGCATACTTTTTGTCAAAGAGTCGCATGAGTGATTTCTACAGCAACTTCCAATATAGACCTTCTCGTCTGAAAGTTTTTGAGGTAGACCTTTTGGATCTGCACTTCTTTGACATTCTGGTCTTCTGAGATGGGACCTTATTTTCCCATCAAGCTTAGTTGACAGTGTTCTAAGGCTTTGCTAGCTGCTCTCTTCAGAATTTTCCAGACTTTTCCCATAAGCAACTTCCAAATGCTTCTAAACCACATGATCATCTGGAGCCACAGCAATGATCTCACTTTTCTGGTACCAATTTCTGCTTTAGTTACTTATTTGTTGTTAGATCATAATACCCAAAACCCACAACTTAAGGAAGCAAAAGTTTACTATAGCTCACAGCTTCAGAAGTCTCGGTCCATTCATGAGCAGCTAGTTATGCCAATGGTGGAACCACATGGCAGAAGCCTAGCTAGGGAACAGCTGTCCATCTCATGGACAGAAAGCAGAGTGAGAGGAAGGGTGAAGGTTGTACATAATCATCCATGTGCAGCCCCGGTGACCCACCCCTTCTGGTCAGGCCACACTTTTTTACAACATAGAAAAGCAATGGAATAATCCCTATGAATAAATCGCCTTTCAAACATGAGACATTTGAAGGACCCAGATCTAAACCATACAGATTTGATCAGTTAAACAGCTAAAGATGGAAATATTGTCTTGTCTTTTTTATGTTTCTCCAAGGGTTGCTACTAATTGTTTTGTATTTCTATCTCTGAACTTTTTACCCTGTACCCTGAATGTGAAAAGTGTGGTATGACTGATGTGATGCATGTTAGCTAGTCTCTGTCTTCAAAAAACCAAAATATTCAAATAGCTGTAGTGCCTAGCAGACCATAGTAATTCCTGTAATAGCTATCAAGAATCAAAAGTGATAAATAGAAAGAATTTAAGTTGGGAAAGTGGAAGAGACATTTGAACATCAGTAGATATTTGACAATAAGGGCATATGAGAATATTTCAGGCAAATGGAGCAGCATGAGAGAAAATCAAAGCCCAATATGTGCTTGGGAGGAAGCCAGGGGACATTTGTCACTCAGAAAAGGCAGAAGGAGAGTAGGGTGAAACACCAACAGAAGGCTTGCTTGATCCAAAACACGAGTGATCGAGGATGCCAGATTGAGGGGTGTGTACTTAATAGGCAAAAAGGAAACGCTGAGAGCTGCTTTGGGTGAAGGTCTGGGAGGTCCTCTAGCGGTCACCTCCATCCTTCTCGTGTAGAGAGGGTGAACTTGAGTGTGGAGAAGGATTAAATAATAGTATAACCGCAAGCAAAAGTTAGAAATCGGTGTAAGAAGTCAGGCAGGCCTGAGGTTCAACTTGTTTGGCAAGTAGCTGGGTAACTTAGGCCAGCAAATTAACCATTTTGGCCTTATATTCCTGTTATTAATGACTTTAGAGTTCTTTCCATTGAGAGGATTCTATGACAGGATGTGGCAGAGCCTGCGTCCAGGCAGTATAACACTTGTGGAGGCAAAAGATGAGCACAAGGCATTTAAAAAGTAGATTCGGTTAGTTCTTGGCGAGGCCTACGGTGACTATGAGAGGTTTTAGTTCCTTAACGTGAAGAACTGCTCATTCCTAGTATCGCAGGTACCTTAGCCTCTCTGATTTCTTCTAATACATTTGGATAACAGCCATTGTGACAGTACTTCCAGTTTCTTCCTAAAAGATTATGATCGCTGTGCCTTCTATTACTCACCACCACCCATATTAAGACTCTTGAATAAATGTTAAGCAACATTTGGATATAAAAGGGAACTGAAAGACTGCTGGTGCCATTAGCTGTCATGGAGAACTCATGAGGAAGAGCTGTTTGGGAGTTAGCCAGGGTACTGCTGACAAAGACTTTATTTTATGTTGAACATATTGAATTTAAAGTGTCAGTAGGATATTTAGATACCATATTTGCATGAAGACAGTAAGAGAATAAAAGAGAAAGCAAGAAAGGCTTAATAATTTATTTGAAATTGAAATAGAAGTCTTTTCTTTTTCCAATATAGATATTTTATTAAAGAAAAGGAAATATTTTTCCTTGCTGGAAGCTGTCTGCATTATCTACTTCTATTGAAATGTACTACAAAATCTTGTATTGAATTTTCCAGAAGGCAAATGAAAGTGACCATATCTTGGGCACTTACATGAATCTGATGTTTGCCAGGTATTTTTCATACATGTCAACATTGTTACTGCGTGCCAGACTGGTTGAATCAAGATGACACAATTAAATCACCGAGGAGGACAAAAATCAAAGCAGTTATGGCCAGCTCCAAACCCTGGGTTCATTTCACTACCACAGTGTAACAGTTATCTGACTTGAATTTCCACAGTTGATGCTAACATGGAGATTGGTGTATGAATTCATGGATGACTGCTCTATGGCTTTCCATGGCACAGTGCTTAAAGTGGTGTGGCTCTGTTGGGACATCTATGTACATCGTAAGAAGTGCTGAGATGCAAACCTTTCTGTGAATAAATCTCATCAGAGAATGTTAGTTCTAGCTTGACTAAAAATTATTTTTTTCCAATACTGAAGATGGAACCCAGGGCCTTCACCCTGAGATGTATTCCCAGGCACTATTTATTTATTTACTTACTTATTTTTATATTTTGGGACACAGCCTGTGTAAGTTACAAAGGCTGGACTCAAACTTGTGATCTTCTTGCCTCCATCCCCCAGGGGTTACAGCACTGGGCCTGGCAAGGATAACATAATTTAGACTTGTTTGGGTGATTTGGAACATGGTGCAATGGTGGAAACATGGTGCTTCCAAACCGCACAATAAAGGAAAATGTCAGTTACTGGTACAATCCATAAAATCACGGGCAATTGTTTTTCCCTAAGATTGCTCCTAAGCACCCAGTACTCAGCTGCACGGCTGCCTCGTACGCTTGGATTTGACTGTATTCTGTTCTCTACTTGGCTTCATACGTTGATATGACTCTTGCACTTACATAGGACGCTTTGAGGATGACGGTAGCTCCTTGACTATTGCAATTATTGCTTTATGATCTTAATTACATCTGGTACTTAGAAGTATCTTCTCAGTTCCATGTGCCCCTTTGTAATGAATTCTTGTTAGCCCAGCCCCCATTCTTTAACCATGGCATCTTGCAGCCAACACAAGCCTAGGTTTAAAGATCCCAGCTCTGATGATGTCCCATTATCTGTAGCAAATGATGAATTTGCTTTCTTTAACTGTAAACTTCGTGTTCTTTATCATATTTTTTTCTATTTCTCTACTTCAGTTTGGTCCTGTTACTGACTATTGAAGCAAGGTTACAATCTCTGCATTGTACTTCAATGAGAGACAAGAGAGATATCTGATAAGTATAAATTATTGTGGATGGCTTAAATAACCTCTATATTTGCCTACTGATGGCTAAGATTAAATTTCATTGCAGTATTTGTGCAATTGTGCTTTGAGTTCATAACATGATACTAATAAAATATGTATTTCAACACACTTGTGAACATGTAAGGATTGCAAGTTGGCCAGGTAGAGTTAACTCAATCAGTAAAAATTCACTTAGGCTTTATATAGTGATATACTAGAAAAATGCACGTTAAATTGCCTTTCCAATTAGGTAAGTTCCAGGAAGAAACAGTTTGCTGAGGAGTCTGTGGTCTCTTTATAGCACCTACAATACTATTCACCATTCAATGAATAAACAACTTTTAAAGGATAAAATTTATATGATTCTGGTTATGGAAAAGTATCTGCTTTTTCACATGTAGTACTTGTAAAATTTGAAGATGAGAGAAAGAAAACTAAAATATGTTTTCTCATTTTGAGAAGTTATAATAAACCATGTGATTATATCTTACTTGTTAGCAACAGTGAGTGCAATCAAGCTCTACACAACTTCAATGAGTTATATCTGGACATTTTTAAAAAGCGACACTTTCCTAAAAGTGAGTAGAATTCTAAACAAGTGCCCAGAGGTATTCTCATCCTTAAAGAGAAGCAACCAAAAAAAGACTTGTAATCAAAAGAAGCCCAATATAGCACTCTCACAAATTCTATCAGGTAAAACTTGTCTAACTTCGGATGATGTCTGGTGTAGGTTTATTTGTTATTTAAGTCTGAATATACACATGTATGTATTTTCTATGTATACACTTTTTAATCATTTGGATTTTGACTAATTTTTTTATCAAAATGATGAATTTTTAAGTCTCATTGCAAGCGACGGTTTAATTTGCCACTGACAGTTAATCCAAAATGGAACTTAAGACAAAAGACAAAGTGAAAGAGGGGAGTAGGGTGGGGGAGGAGGGAGGGAGAGGTGGGCAGGGAGAGGGACAAAAGGAGAGTGGGAAAGCCCTTGTCACCTTGACAAGATACGTATGTGCATAAAAGGCTCAACTCCATAGTAAACCTTGAATTTTGCACATAAACATATCAATAAAATGTGGGGGAAAAACTGTAAAGGGTTTAATGGTGAATTTTCAATAAATAATTTATGATTATCTTTATATATGGTAATAAAATCCAGGAAAATTTAATATTTTGTTTCAAATGTGCATTTTTACCTTAGATATATAATCTAGCTAGTACCTTTAATTAAGATCAAAGTTAACATTAGATTTAAACTTCTTAGGATTCTGATATTGAGTTTGCAGTTAATATTCAAAAATGTATTTATATTATTATTATGATCATTGACAAATTGTATTTCATGTTTTATTCCTAATATGAGTCCCAGATGCTTATGTCTTCTTGAAGGTGCTCAATATTTTGAGTTACCGGGTTCTATAGAACTAAAATGTTTCAAATTCTCATCCCACTATCTCCTGGGATTAGTGTGAGGGACTTAAGTTATGCTGGTGTCTGTCCTAAGTTTAAATCTTGAATTTCACCTTTGTGTCTCACAGCTTCCAGCTCTTCTAGTGCCTTTTCTTTGGGTAACTTTGTTGTAATGTGTTGTATAATCACTTGACCTGAGTAACATCCAAGAGATACAGAGAAAAAATCATGAGACACAGAGAAGTGTGAATTTGTGTAGGGAATCTTGAAGGCTTGGCTTAAGTGTTGTGTGCATTTCAAGCATTTTTGTGGTGAATGTTAGACTTTTCCATTGCCACTTCCACTAATGAGATGTCACATCAGCTGATTCCTCTTCTGCCTCCTCTGTAAAACCAACTCATAGGATGTTCTCAAACTCAACATGGGAGTCTAACTTCTCTGCGTTTCTGTGCCTTATTTCTTCCCCTTGGCTGCCTCCAAAAGTACAATATTAGGATGCAGAGCAACATAGCTCTGCTTCTGAACTCTTATTCTCCTTAGCTGTGTTCTCATGGTACCAAAAAGAACCAATATAGATCATAGATCCATATGTTATTTTGAGAAGCTGAATGGAATTATCTTTTCTAAGATAATTCTGATGCTATTTTTGAAATAACAGGTTTTCTCCTAAATATGCATTTTCCTAGATGTGCATTTTTCAAGATTATGCAAGTATATACGTAATATATATACACACACACTACATATATATATATATATAGTTTATTTCACTTTCATCTTATTTTTCTTCCACCCCTTAGCACTTCATTCTTGCATTGTTAATTCCTGATAAAATGTAAATGTTCAGATTATCATAAGCTTGATTTAAATTACTAACTAATGCTAACGCATTCTACTGCTATCCCTGGACTTCCGCTTTGCATTTAGGATTGAGCATTCTGCTGTCACTTCCCTGCACCTCCTGTTCTTCCTTAATCCAGTCTATTTGTCTCCCTTCCCCGTTGCTCTCACTCTACTCCCTTTCTAGGAAAATCCTCTCTTGCTCTATTGCTCTGTGACAACTCCCTCCTTCTTGAAGCTGCCTTCTACTAGGGTTACTTTGGCAACTAGCTGTGGTCATGACCTTCTACTCAACTCCAAATTCTTATTTTTCACCATCCCCCTACTTGTCTGCCATTTCCTGTGACTTCGTTTCTGATACTCCTATTCTTATTCTTTGAAGACGCATATGTTTGCTTTGCTCTGTTATCACTAATCAAACAACCTCCAAATCTGCATTTCCAGTATCTTCTGGGTGTTGTGCTCAACTCCTTATGTGTCCTAAATATATTTGCTAATGTAAAGTACTTTCTCTTGTAAATCCATGATTTACATCTATTTCTCTGTTGCCCGGATGCTTTCCTGATTATTTTGTGCCAATGGCCTTATTCTTCCAAATAGGCCAAGTCTTATGGACTGGTTTTTTGACTTCTTTTTATATCTCTTAAATTAAACCTGCTTTTCTGTTTCCTGCAACCACACTAGCTCAGCTCTAATAATTACACTCTTCAGTCTTTTATTTGCTTTTCTATGGCATCATTTCTTGTGAGGGTCTTACAGGCGTCTTACCACCACACAAGGGCCGGGGGAGAGGAAAGATGAGCACGTGGCTGAGCCCCCTCGTATGGAGAGTACCGGACCCAGCCGGGAGTCTGTCGAAGCAGGAACTCACTTTTTTAGGAAGTACAGAAGTTTATATAAAGTAGAGGGAGAACGTGGTAAGGAGGGGAGAGCAGGTGATCTGACGTGCTGTCTACGTAAGCGGGTGTTAAGCCAATCAGCGGGATGTCCACGCAGGCAGGCGCTGGACACTCGCAGCCATAGTATTGGGATCACGCGTGGTCCACCAGGGCGGATACGGCTTGACCCCATCATCTTCCTTGGTGAACATCTGAGGTGGCTGCCCCCGGGATTTCTGGCGGGTGCCATCTTAGATATCACCCCACAATTTCTCATACCAATCAGCATTTACAGGTTGAGAATTAACTTTGCTTTTCTATGCCCTTAAGGCCAGAATCTTCCCACCCTAATTGAATCAGTGTACATAGTTATCAGCATATTTTTTTTCCTCAAATGTGATTTAAATCATATCACTTCATGTGATCTGAGGTTGAGTTTCCATTGCTATTTAGATCTACTGTCTACACTTTACAGTCTCTGTCAATGGCCCACTCAGTGTTATGACCACTCCTATGTGAGCTTGCTGCTTACTACGCCCGATCATGGAATGATCCTTCCTTCCGAGTTCCTTATTCATGCTAACCATTTCATTAATGCAGAATATTTACTCACTTGAAGCATCGTATTCAGGCCATCAATACTCCAAGATTTCTCTCTAGATTTATCTTCCCTGGACACATGGCAGGTGAATGATCTTTATGAGGACAACCTTCTTAAACGGAACACTATAACTAGCACGCTTTCTCTACACTTTCTAAACTTTACTACAAAGGCGTGCGTCCAACAGGTGGAAACAGAACAAGATAGCAACGTCTCCTGCAGGTGGGGCGCTAAGAAAGTCACACAGCTTTTCCACTTATAACTTGCTTCTTTATCTCACGCCCTCCCTTTCAAAAAATAAGACAAAATACTCTATTACTCATGTAAAGTAGATGAACAGAAGCAGAGGAGAGGAAATTCTAAAAATCCTTTTTCATTCCGAAGCCCACCCAAGCTGAGCAATGGAGAGGTGGCGCTCTGCATCAGCCAGCCTATCGTTCATTTCTCCCTGCTCCAGCTCCTATTATCTCTCCGCTGCCACAGCTGCACACTGCTATTGTCAGTGGTAAAGATGAGACATCTCTAATTAGAGGGCAGGCTAAATTGCTTTTATCTACTTTTAACATGCTTTTACATGGCACCTGGTACACAAGCCTTAGCTAGGCAGCCATAATTTGAAAAGCAAATGAATGTGCAGAGAAATACGATACGTTTTTTAAAGAAAATTAAATATATGGAGTAGCAAAATCAACACGCTGGAGACTGCAGAGTTTTAGAGCTGTCAGAGTCTTGTGTGCTTATGTATTACAGTGAATGAAAATAAGCAATCGGGGTCCATGTATCCCACAGAGTCCAGTGGGCCTGTCTTTCTTTTTCTGCTGGAAACAAATGATGAGATTTAAAGTGTAGAAAACTTATCAGCGCAATAAATGGACTGATGCTATTCCCTTGACAGTCTAGAAGAATCAATTAAATTTTTAAGTGAAAGGAAAAATTTCAAAGGACTTTCTAACCTCATATATCTAATTATCTTTATAAAAAGTAAATCAAGTCTGGGTTAATTTCTGATGCTGGTTTTAGTATTTCATTTTTATGTTTATTTTTATTTTTGCATTTCAGTATAGTTTGTTCTTAAATGAAGGAATTTATTATTTTGAGCAAAGAGAAATGAACCAGTCAGATCCGTAGTGTGTTGGACAACAATGGCATTCTATAAAAATACCTGATATTTATTATTGCTGGGAATCTAGATTCTGCAGCTCAGAGACCCTGAGCCGTATACAAATTCCATGGCTCCTCTCCCTCAGATCATTATCAGTGGAAGGCATCAAGCATTTCCCTCCAAGAGCATTCATCACAGGAGGGCATATGCTGTCCACGCCATGCCCTTCGTAGAGCGCTTCCTCATGCGCAGTTTCTATTACTGCTCTAGGAACTGTGATCTTTGCCCTCCAAACTTTGGTCACTTCTTTTCCTTAGAGCTTGTCTGGTTACTGGCTATAAATTTCATAACTTTCAGGCCGGAAGAACTGGCAGCTCCAAATAATAACTGAGCTACCTACCGCGTGTTTACTGCTGCTGTGGAACAGAAATGAACTGAAGTCCGTCAGTGAACTGGATGAAAAGAAATTTCAGCTAAAAGAAGTGGGCACTGTAAACACAATAGTTTGGGCAAGAGAACTACCTGATTAGAGACTCCCACAGTGCTCCAGGCCTCAAGCATTTACAGTTTGTGAATTTTTTTCCTCTTTTTGAAATACAATGAATGACAGATAGAATTTAAACGACTAAAGAGCATGAAACCCCATAATAAAAGCATCTCTAATTGAAACATTTAAGCCATATGAAAATTAGAGCAAGTGTTCACTGCATTAAACACCACTTAAAATAAGCTGATTCATATTTTAGTTTCTATATTAATCATTAGCACAGCTGGTTAGATATTAACGCTGCCTTCCCCTCACGTGATAGGATAGCACTGTCCAGCCCTGCTGTGCTGAACTGCACCCATGTGGCTCTGATCCATGATTCATGGGTAGAAGTGATATCGAATGGCTGATATGACACCTTCTAGATTTGTCTTTTTCTGTCTAGCCAACCCATAATATTCAAGAGAATGGCTGACACGTCAGCTTGGATCCTGGAACAAAAACAATGTGACGAATCTAGAACTGATGCGCCTTGGTTGTGTAGCATGCCAAAGAAACGAACTTTGTTATTTTCAGCCCCTAGTGCCTCATATTACTGTGGCATGCTCTACCCGAGCCCGATTACTCATTCCACGTTCTTATCATTAATGTACTTGTTAATTTAGTTCCATCTGAGCACTGTGATTATCTTATTGGGTCACGTAGATTGTGCTTGCATCATCTCTCCTCTTTATTACACTATCTTTTTTGAGGACAGAGATATCTCAAATGTCTACCTATTTTTCAACCCTAAGTACATTGTTCTTCAATTGTAGACACTCCATATTGTTGATTTAAGCTGAATTCAATTTATCTAAATCATCGTTTCAGCTGTCTACTCAAATAGGGATGAGTGAGCTACTGCTGTCATTAATCTCAGGCTACATTATATGGATTTATGCCTCTTGAAGTTAAAAAAGCCAAAAATGATCAAGTCTGCTTGATGAAGTAGAATAAGAAGATTCCTAGTTATTACTATGTGATAGCTAATTCATTTTAGTAAATACTTATTAGTAGCCTATTCGCGATATGCCAATGTTCTAGACTCCAAGACTCCAAAGAGTTCTTCCAAAAAATTCTTCAGAAATTTACAAGGTTAAGGTAAGTCTCATAGTGAGTTATATTTATCCCGCTTTCTAATTTAATAATATTTAGTTTGCCTAGTAGGTTTATTATAACATTTGATTGAAATAATATAATGTAAGTATAAGTTTTAGAATTTCAAAATCTTTCATAAGTATAAACATAAACAACTATATAAAAAGTATTTGAATCTTTACCAATGTTATCTAAATGAAAGTTTAATAATCAAATATTCTAGGTATTAAATGACTCCTTTCTTGTGATATATTGGGACCAACCAATAAATAAATTTTTAAGTATTTTTTTAACTGTTATGAAATTTCAGGTAAGTGAGTGTTCTGGTTTGGATGAGTATATGTGTGTCAAAAATAATTTAAAAACACCATTGTTTGGCAGAATGCATGTTCTAATTTCTAATTTTAAAAAAGACAATTTTTCCTTGGAACAAAACAATGATTTAATTTTATGTAGAACACTAACTGCAATTAAGTAATACATAGGAGGAAAGGCAATAACTGGGCCTCCTACAAACTGCTGCAATATCCAGTATAAGATGCCTTATCAAAATGTATATGAGTCACTCAAAGAAATATTGTATGATTTTATTCAGAAATAAATATATGCTAAATGAGCCAAGTTTATAAACACCTACCAAAACAGCTGACTTAAGTGAGACTCTTACCCTCTTCCCTAGTCTTTCTCTTCTCCAAGCTCAAGAACAGTTGCTTTCACTTTCGCTTTTATCTTCTCTCTGTGCCAAAGGGAAAATAAGGGCAGTTGTAAGAGGAGTTTTTCCCCAAATCCTTGATCTTGGCCATAAACTGAGTTGTATCCCGGAAAGACAAGAGTAACTTCAGTCACTTCCCCTCCATTTCACCGCATCTCACTTCTCCACAACACTGGAGTCCAAGGCCCACTTCGCAAGACTGTGTGTATTGTGTGTGTGTGTGTGGGTGCTATGGCAGACATAAACAAAACGACGACATGGATCAGTAAACATCATTCATAAATATTATGTCACTATAGCCCATGTATTGTGATAGTACAATATTCACATAATTTACAATGGTCTAAGTTATGTGACACAGAATTAAATGTTCTACAAGGTTACAGAGAAAGATGAAATTCCATAAGAACTAGGACATTATTCAAACAGAATGTAAGAACTCCATGAAATTACAAAAGCAAATTTGTGAGCAGCAATTCTAATTTAGAAGAATAGAGGTGAAACTAGAAATGAAAGAATCAGTAAATGCAAAACAGAGAAAGTTCATACAAGTCTATAAGTGGCACTTAAAGAGAATGAAGGAAAGTGAGACAGCATATCTATGTCTAGAGATACTACATACAATTATGAAAAAGGTTTATTATTTGGATGTAGGGTTTAAAAGAATAATGTATTTGATAACAACAGGTGCATTTTCAGGAATGAGTATATGTTGCTCAGTGACTTGCCTCACCCTAGATCTGCCTTTTATACCATAATACATCTGTTTTTCAAACAAACAAACACAATGAAACAAACAAACAAACACTCCAAGGTATGGGCTAAAGAAGTGACAAATGCAGAACGTTTATGCGCGTCTTTATGCACATGCCCTTCTGCCCAACTTCGGGCCAACGAGGGCCTGAGTCAATCTGATGCTACGTGTCTTGAAGCGATATATTGTTATCTCAATTAGACTCTACCTTTCTATTTCCCGGGTTCTCCAGTGGCCAAAATTTTCGCGTGTGCTACCCCAAAGCATTACTTCGTAGGCACTGCCAAAATCTATAGTAGGGGCGCTCGTGCGTCCACAGCTGTCAACCTAAGAGTTGTTGTCCTTTCAGAAAATGAGAGATTTGATGTTCTTAATGGATGACATTTACACACAAAGTCATTATTCACTAACTACTTTGGCTTTTTAATTTTCAATTTTTAAAGGTAAATATTCATAAACTAAATTCTTAATATATTAAGTTCAATTTATATACTATTGCATTTTTTAAATCATTAAAAGGGCTTTTATGATTTAATTCACCTTAAATACTTTAAGCTGCCTTATAAATTAAAATTCTTATTTTCTTTCTTTTTTACATTGTTTGATTAACAAACAAAATTTGCCTGAGTAATTATGTAACACCTGCAAAACTATTATTAGTATGTTAAGTTTACGGATATGGCATTGTATTATCTAAAATATTTTAATACTAATTTCAGAATCTGAGCTTTCAAATAAAAATAGCAATGTATATGTTTAAATTGGAATCTGCTGGACATTTCAAACGCTATACTAACTTAAACAGGACAAGTATATGAAATACCAAAATTACATTATTCATTCTGTACTGCAACTAATGAAATTATTGTCTCCTCAGCTGGGATTACTGGTCACAGTGAGAATTAGAACTGCCAAAAACTGCACCTTGTGCAGAAGACCAGGGTAGAGGGTTAAACAGAGTTGGAAACAACAAGCCTTTTAGTCTCTGGATTTGGGTTCTCAGTGAAGCTGAATTTCACCCAGGTCTCCGTTTCACTTAAAGAAGTCAGCAACTCAGTTTGAAATTTTAACTAACTTCCTCCATATTGCAGTTGGATTATCTTTAAATATTTTTTCTTTGGCTCTTTTAACATATTAAGTGCCACCAGACTGGATTTAGTGTTTTTCTTCTAGTTTTCTGGCTCTGTAACCTACTGCCTAAGATCATTTCAAATCCAAATGACAATACCAAGTGGTAAACTGTCGTCTGAGCAAAGTGCATGAGAAAATCTTGCTCTCATGTGTATTCCTACAGGCCCGGTATACTTTGAAATCCAACGTGTCTTGAGAATACCATGGCAGGCAAAGCGTAGGTCTTGTCCTTAAGAAATGTAAGCCAAGGGAAGGATACAGGCCAAGAAAACCTTGCAGAACCACGTGCAAGTGCTGGCTCTCAAAGCAACGGGGAAGGGGAGTGGATCTTCTCCTGGAATTTTCCAGGAATCCTTTCCAGAGGAAATATTTATGATTATTGTATTAGCCATTCATAACACATTAGGGCTTCCCATTGAGGTAGTTGTAGACAGTAGTTCTCGGGCTGTTGTCCTGGACCAGTAACAGTAGCATCAGGCTGGAACTTGATATTATTTCAATCTCAGAAAATGACCACATTCCAAAGTGAAGCTATATGTCAGATGCAAACTGGGAAGAGATTTGGGTATGCCTGTTGGTTGTCCAGTAAAGATCACAATTTTTAGCTTTGGATACTGAAATCCACTATACACTGAGAAATAAAATTTAAAAATAACTAGTGTCAGATATTGCAAATGTTTACTAAACAAATACTCTATTTAAACATCCTCAAATGATCCTCAACTTGGATTACCCCAAGGAGCCCATTTCAAGATTTAATAAAAGGAAGAAAACTAATGAACAAAAATGTTTGAGTTAGTGCTCTTCATAGCAAGTTCTGTTCCTAAAAAAAGAAATGTACTCGTTTGCTGGACATTTTTATACTTGGGAGATTATGAAAAAAGTTAGAATGAACATACTTTCACAGGATAATAACTCCCATAATGCAAAATCCTTCTAAATCAATTTCACAAGAGGCCAATCTCCACTCATCTTACAGTTTCTGCTTCGGTGGGTTTAACAAGTGAGTTGGTGTTTCTAACAAGCTCTCAGCTGGTGCTGATGGTGCTACTGGTCCAGCTCTGCCCTGTAAGAACTCCTGCTCACATAATGTTACTAGCCAGACATGTGTGAAGGAAGACAGCAAAGGAACTCAGAAAACACAAACACACACACACACACACACACACACACACACACACACACACACACACACGTGACTGGCAGCATTTACTGGAATGTTTCACAAATCCTCGATCCATCAAGATAAAAATCTTTGGTATAAACATTCCATCTACTTTCTTTTATATTCAGCAAAAGAAGAAATGAATTGTCAAAGATCTCTATCAAGAACGAGGTCAAATGAAAAAAAATTGCCTCCTTTTCAGATCTTAGGTGACCACTCAAACTTCCAGTGGTTTCCTCCAAAAACGCTCACCCCTAAGAATAAGAGAGGAATTTAACAATCAGCGAGTATTCTTTAGTTCTACCTATATTCACCGGGGTAAGGAAAAATGTTCAGAATTTTTTTAAAGTTAAGAATCCTACTTTGGCAAAACTGGTTAAGAGACAAAATTTTCAAACTATGATCTTTGATAATCCTGAGTGAGTTTAGCTTCTCACAGTATTTTTTACTAGAAAATGTTAGTTTAGATTAAAACAATGTGATTTTGATTCCAATTTAAAGATATCTTTCTCTGATACCTTCAAATATTCACTGATGCATCATACACATGCACTAATGATTAAATTTCCTAATAAAACTGGTAAATGTTCCAAGCTCCAAAGTGGACTTAGGTCAGTGAGGAAAGACAAAAGCACTCTTGTGCAAGTTGGGGACAAGTGTCTTTGGGTCCAGTGTGAATGTTTGCATGAGGACCACTTCTTATAAGCCATTTTATTATGGTACTTTTCATATAGGATTAGCTTAGTGCATAGTGAAATTTGAGCTGTTTCACATTTGCTAAGTTTATAACTTGGAGCTTGTTTTGGGTTTCATTAGAAATGGGGGACATGTAACTTGATTTATTGAACTGACTTGGGGTTATCTTTCACTTAGGGACTACGTCAGGAGAATACAAAATAACAAGGTGAAATTTTGAGTTAACCTTGAGAGCAAAAAATAGGAGACACTATGAACCTTGATTATAACCTTTTTTTAAGCGGCATCTAATTGATGTTTTCTCAACTAATTATTGCACGTAGGCACAGCCAAAGATTTTTTCTATCAGTAAACAGGAGGCAGCTTTACACTGTGAAAAGGGAATTCTCCATTTTTGTGTTATCAATCTTCTCAAAAACATATCATATTAATATTTAGCATAGCACATATCCAACGGACTATAAGGAACTAAAGAAGATTCTATAACAACAAAAATTAGCTCTCTTTAAATTCTAAGGCCTAACGCATAGCAATGGCTTAGCTTCATGATGGACACTGCATAGTGAAACTTGTTGCTCCTGCAGTGGTATTGTAAGAAACATCATAATAGTGCACATCTAAAGTAAAACATACTATGTGGGAAAGTTACTGAATGACAACCTATTCAAACCTATTTGAACCTATACCAAAAATAGGTCAGATTCCTCTCCATGGGAAGTCACGATTCCAAAGTAAAACACTGACTGTTTTGCCAGGAAGTCCTCTCTCTGGAATCTCAAAGCTAGTTCAAGTCTTACCACACCCTAAATAATGAATCTCTGTCAGTTGCCCAAGCGAATTCCCAGTACATCCAAAGCTTCTAGCTTTTCATATCCATAAGCTGAAAATTAACAGCAATTTTTCATTATGACACTGGAACACCAACTGTACTCATGGTGTTTTGGAAAAATACTGAGTGATATGATTTGTATATCTATATATTTTTGAGGTTTCTAAAAATCACAGCATTTTTCAGAACTACTTAAATACAATGATATCCAAATAGAGAAAGAATTATCATCATATTTCACTTCAATGTCTAAGAAAGAAAAAAACTCATGGCACAATTTGGGACTAGAACATTGTTTCCTTGATTTACAGGGATTGAAGAGGTACTGAATGAATGGCCCTCCCCAAAGCAGTATTTCATGTATTTTCTATAGGTCTGGGAAATTTCTATAATGCAGCAAAATATGCCTTGTCTCAGGTTTAATATCTTCTGTTTATTGGCAGAATGCTGTGCACCTGCTCGAGACACCTGCACATTTTAACTTAGCATTTTAAACCAAATTCAATCAAGTATGCATTAGCCAACTGACTCACCATCTAGTACATTAAGGATTTAGGGTCCAATTCATAAATTGCTTAGCAAGATGGATGTCCCCGCTGCCCTGTCTCCTTGTCGCTCCTCTGGTTCCACCATCCCGTGCAGAGGATTATCCATCACGATGGAACAGTAGCTTTCTCCTTACTGTCAAGTGGAATTAGGAGGTTATTTAGCTCTTGGGAGGCAAATCCGTAAGACTCATGGTCTGTTGTTAGTGAGACAACAGGAATTTTATTTGTGATTATAAATAGGCATATTTTCAAAAGGAAATGTCCATCAATCATGACAACATGAACCTTGTGCACGACAATTTTTCTTTTCATTTGTAAAAGCAGCTGGCAAGTCTGCTTCCTATAGGAAGCGGGGAAAAATAAAGGAAAAAAAAAAGGAGCCCATTTTATTTCTTTTATCTAGGTGTAGGTTATCATCCTTGGGCACTTTCTCAAAATATGTGTAGTTGCTTTTTAAGCAAAACATGACACGTTAATAAAATGTTTTATTTCTTGTATTTGAATACCTTCTGTCACTTCTCTTCCTACATCTGTGGCCAGTCATCCCTGGCTTCGTTAACTAGCACCTGCCTCTTGGCCTACCTTTTGTATTTATTCAGTCAGCAGAATGTTTCCAGTTCTTACTGTCTTCCCAGATCCGTCGTAAGTGCTAGGAAATAGCATTCAAAACCAGCAAATATCCCTTGCCCTGGCACAACTTACCTTCCAGCAGCAGAGAAGCTTGGAAGTGGACAATAAATGAGTAAACAGATAAATGAAAGCAAAGATGTAATCTATCATACTGGTAAGTGACACGAAAGGTATAAGCAGGATAATATGATGGAAACTGGATTTCTCTCCTTAGTCCAATTCAATTAATTGGTATTTTATATGCTAACTCTGGACCAGTTTCTCTATTATAATAGATCTACCCAGATGAATAGGTTTGACCTCTTTGAAACAGAACCAACATCCTACCAGAAAGAGAAACACATAAACACTTACTAAAAAATTGACTAATACTAAAATAAATTTTCTATGGTCAATGAAATGAGAAAATTCCTCTGACACTACGCAAGGGGATGAAGGCTACTTTCCAGAGCACAGGACATCTCAGTGGGCTGCTGATGAAGCAACGCAACGCAATTAGAATTGCTGTCGGGTTAAAGAGCGCCGGTGCTGGGGATGTGAAGCCTGGGTACCTAGAAGGCCACCTGCACTTGGAAGTCTCTTTATATTAAGAAAAGTCAGGAGCATTTATGTGCTGGGTTTCATGTTTGGGAATTATCCTAAAGTCAGTAGGAAACTATTGGAGGACTTAATGTAAGTAGACACGAAATCTGATTTAGATTTTAGAGAGATCATTTGAAGGGCTTGAAAGGAGACATCATTCCAACAACAGTCCGGTGAGGCAAAGGCCACGTGGTCCGCAGGAAAGGCTGCAGTGATTGTGGGCAAGTTCCGTGAGGGTCGGATCTGGCTCGGTGGCAACACTAGCAAAGAATATATTAGAGACAAAAAAAATAAATAAAAAATAAATAAATAAATAAATAAATAAATAAACCATGCCTGAAGAAAAGGAAGGAGGGTGACTTGGAAATTAAAATGGCTTGCCAGTTTGGGAAAACTCAATGAAGGCATGCTGTTTTCATGAAATAAATGTGGATTATAATCTAAAGCATATGAATTGATGGGTGGGATGAGCTGGAGACGCAGCTTGGGTGTTCTAGAGCTGTGGTCCTCAGCTCAAGGTCATGCTGACACTCAGGGCACACTTGGCAACATGCAGAAACATTTTTGTCTTCTTAGAACCTGTGGAGAAGTGTCACCAGCACACCTAGTGGGTGGAGGCTTTGAATTCTGTGTAATGTCTTACAGTGCACAGAGCAGGCCTACCCAACAAAGAATCGTGCCAACCGAAATGTCAGCAGTGCCGTGGGTGAGAAATTGTGGCGCCAAAGAATAATCTCAGTGGATGTGGATAAGCCTAAGTAGTGCAAAGCAAAGGAAGGTACTGTGTCGGGGAAAAGGCCAAGCTGGAAGATTCACCGGAGCTTTGGCTCTTAGCCTACCTCAAGTAAGAAGGCTGTTTCGTTCATCCATGCCTGCTTCCTGCGCCTTCAGTGAAGACACAGCCTACGGTGATATTTATAAGACATGTGTTCCTGTTGATATTTACTTCTTTGTAACATGCACACATACCACTCTCATTGATAATGTAATGCAGAAATTTCCTGATCACTTTGGGGGACTAAACAGGACATTATACTTTCAATAGACTAATAGTCTCAGGTTTCAAAATATGTCTTTAAAATACAAAGCAAACAGTAATCAGTTAGTAAGAGGATCAATGATGGAATTGGAGTATCTGAAACAGCTGATGTTAAGTAACAATAGTAGCTATTTGTTGAATGTTCGCAAGACACAACTTTTCTATGAGTTTATATTTATTGTTCACTTAGTTCTTAAAATCCCTAGCAGAAAGTAGTAAACAATTTGCATTTTGCAAGAAAGGAAACCAGGACACAGTGAGATGATGAACTTTTTTACCTTTCATCACTAGGAATTTTAGGACCATGCTCACACCACATGCTCAAGTCTGCAACCAGCTAATACTCTCAGCTCTGCTGCTTCACATAGCTTGGCATACTTATTACAATGTCATACTGTTTGCCTTTTGAGAAAAAATTTAATCTTTCCTGGACATGTACTGGGACCAGACAAACAATAGTGTCACAGTGTTTCTGCTCTAGAATCTGTTTAAAAATTGAAACTTAGCGAGTAAGAATAAGCCAAAGAGCTGTCATTGTCCCCAAGATTATGAGAACTTGTAGAGAAGGGGTAGGTAATTTCGATTGTTCTTAAATTTGATATGATAACTACTTACGTCAACTAACTGGGAAATTCTTAGCAGTTAGGAAACTTGAAATAAAAAAGTAGGCATGGTTTCTTTAGAATTGAAGGATAACTTAGCCCATGTGATTATTGTAGCCTCTTCCTTTTATGTGGGAAAACTTTGGAAATGAAAATACTTTTAGTGGTGAAGAAAAATCTACTTAGAAATTAAGTCTTATTTGAGCGAACACAGCTTTCAGTCAAGTAAATACTTTATTGATTCTATCTATACAAGCAAGTATAACAACAAAGAAAATAATGTACTGATAAATTAGATCCCCAAAGTACAAAACAACACTTGCAGCAGTAATTTTGAAAATTGGTATTTTTTTTCAAAATTTGGGTATAGTAATACTATTGTAACAATTTTTTTCTAGATTGTGCTTCAGTGGTTTATTTCCCTCTCAAAATGAGATAAGGTAAACTGTAGAAGCCACCAAAATGTTTTTTCAAATGTCTTTTTTTTCCTGAGATGTAAGAATCAATCATTTAAGGGAAGATAGAAATGTAAAAAATGATTAATAATTTTCAGCATGTGACCTACAATCGGGTTTACTGTAGGTATTGAGTGAAAATTAAAGTTTTAAAAATTTAAATTTTTAAAAGAATTATGCCTGCATCTAATTTGGTATTAATACATTTATAAGGAGGATGAAACATGATTGAAGATATTCATGAGTGATTTGACCAATTTGCTTAAACACTAACCAACAAATTTTAGTTCAGTGTCTGCATGTGCAATTTGCACATGTGTGATTTGAGAGGTGCATGTTATACTGATATTTCGAATAGTACTCTATTAAATGTATTCATCCGCATTATTTCACCAAGATCTCTAATGTTGTTAAGAAAACATTGGTAGAAGTGTCTCCATCTTACAGACTCAGAGGGATTCAATAACTAACCTAACTCTCAAGTAAGATTTGAACTTCAGTCCTCCATTAGTCTGCTATTCTAATTCCACACAGTTTTTATACATTACCTCAGTCCTTTCCCATGACTGGGACATGCATGTCCCCTTTTCTATCTTTAATTGAGAAAGCAGTTCTTTCTACTTTCACTAGAGCATTGCTCACTCAAGTGTGAGCTTCATAAATGTAAAGCAATTCAAATATCACCTGTTTTCTCATCACCTCAAGTGACTCTACCTTCAGACCTCTGCTTGTAACTATCAAGCAAATAGTCTTTCAGATTTATCATGGTGCCATCTAGGCATAGCCATCATTTACCAGTTTCGGACACTATGTGTCCTTTCTGCTGTCCTTCATTGACTTAGTGGGGTGAGGCATTACTTGCTTTGTACATCTTGGCTCTGTCTTTTCTTGAACCTGGCCTGGACTCTTTAACATGCCTTGGGCCACACCCAATTGCACTGGCCTAATGCTGTTACACTAACAGAGTTTTTTGCAAGCTGGTGAGGTCGACCATTTTCAAAATTGAGTAGGAAGGAGTTGACGACTATGGAGCACTCTCTAGGTGGTAGGGTAGCATTATCATGACTGGCTTTCCTCCCTTCCTGAATCAGAGTGCAACAAATTTTCCTCAGCTCCCTGTAGTATAGAAAGGGTATCTGTACCTCCAGATGGAGGGGACTTTAATCCTTCAATAAATTTACCAGGTCTAGGCAGTAGTAGCATTTTTCCTTTCTTTTTTTTTCTCCTTTTTTGGTTTATTGCACCTGAAAATAGGAAAAACAGACAAAATGGTCCACAAAATATATGTGCAAGGTAAAAATGATGACAAGAATGCTGTCCAAGACCAACAGGCTGTGGTTCTAGTTCCTCTGAGGTTCCAGCACTTGCTGTCATGTGTTTGTAACTCTGGCTTATTATTTTGAATGATTCATAAATCAATGGCTTAAACTGTATCTGATTGAAGAAACTTAATGGTAAATTTCCACTACAGAAATTCGATGTGTTTGTTTAAACATGAAGTAAATTCTTCCCCAAAATATCCACATAGGACCTTTTTTCCTTTTTACCAAGAAGATACTTGTGTATCTTGTTTATTTTTAATCCTGCTCTTTTTAGAATAAGTTTAAATTTTCTTAGCTAGAGAATCTGCATTATTAGCTACCAGCTAAAAATAACACAGAATAAGGCAGCTATGCTGAACATGTCAGGGCAGGAGAGAAATATGAAAGATTATCATTCTCTTCAATTTTTGTCTGTCAGAGTAGAAAAATGAATCGTCACCATACATGATGGGCACAATATTTTCCCCCTTCAAGTCTGACCATTTTATTTTTAGGAAATTAGTCTATTCGTTCTAGGGTTTCTTCCTCCAAAGACATAGTTGGAAATGCTCTCTTTCATATAATAATGGGAAATGACTTAAGAAAAATCAAATGCTCACTTTACTAACCTTGTGCCCTGATTCTTTAGTCATTGAATCAGGAGGGTGAGTAACTTGAGCCTACTATCGAGCTCCTGCTCCAGGACCCACTTTCTAAAATAAGGCAACTGAAATACACAAGCTATTCCTTGTCCAGTATGCATACTAATAAATAACTTTCAGAAAGTAGTCAAAGAATTAGAGAATCTATGATTTTAGTTTCTTAGTGTATCAGGGACAAATAAAGTTATTGTCATCACCTGTGTTAGAAGGCTGAAATGACCCTTACAGACTACCTTTGTTGTGAAAGTTTTTCACCTTAAAGTCATACAGTTCCAAGAAGACAGTTTCTAAAAATTCATCTCTTTGAGACTGGGTGCAACTAACTTACATTGCCCAGACTGGGCTCAAACTTACAAAGCTCCTGCCTCAGCCTCCCTGAGTGCTGAGATTACAGTCATGTACCATGACACCTGTCCCAGTTCTTAAATTTTAGCTCTCATCTTTCTGTTCTTAGGATCTATTTGTATCTACCTCAATGCCAGCATTTACAGGGCAAGTCTACAAATGCTAGAGGATCTTTGATTCATAGAAATTAAATATCCAACCGTAATATTTAAAGCCAAATATCAATTAGAACCATGGAAACCAAGCTAAGACTTTTTTCTAATAGGCAACCTGGAACTGAATATTTTATACTTTTTAAATATTTAACTAGTATTAAAACTTTGAATCTTCAGAAAAAATTTATTAAAGAGATTATTAAAATGATCTCTAGGCTGGATTAAACAGAGCATAAACTATTATCTATTTCATAAAAGTGTTTCGAAGACCTTTAAAGTATAGGTTGGAAAGAACAAAGAAAAATACATTGGTAAGTTCTTTTTTATCTTTGTAATGAGAAAAAAGTTGAAAATAAGGAGGTAAGAACCTCAGGTTTGTAAAGAAAAATCCCTTAAAATGTATCGTTTAAAAAGTAAGGTCACGTTTTTCCTACAGAAAACACCTGCAGCTTACCTATCAGAAAACATGAGACCCGGCCCTTCCTTCCCAATTCTTTACAAGAACAACACGGACACATACTCAAGCCGAGGAAATGGGCAACTTCTAACCTATCTGAATGCTAGTCATTCAAAATGTCACCAAATCCTTGTTTCCAGGATATCTGACTAAATACTAAAAACTCAAACTATTATTTTTTATGTGTGTGTGTGTGTGTGTGTGGAAATGGGCATCTAGTCTATACCCATCTCGTTTAGCTACGTCACGAGTCCTTTTCAGTTTTTGAGTTTTCAATGCAAGTTCTTTCTAAGTCGCTGAGTGGCTGAGGCTATATTTAAGCTCACAATCCTTCTGGCCCAGCTTTGCAGGGTTCTGAAATTGCAAAGTTTTTTGATATATGAAAGCTACTCTAATTACCCTGGAAGAATATTCCCTTGATCTGCCCCCGAGCCACGAAGATAACTCATCCCAAGTAGCATGCAGCCTTCCCATCTTGTCCCTGGGCTGTGGACTTTGCACGGCAATGGGCCATGCCCTGCTTAACTTTGTGTCTGCGTGACCTACTACAAATGCTCTCAGCCCATTTCATTCTCAATAAACTCACGGCAGGCAAGTAGACAATTGAATGAATGAGAAAAATTCTAAGGTACTCAATTCTGTCTGTAAGTGTGTCCTGAGACCTTTTCGCCCTATAAGTACTTGGCCTTCTAATAACATGTGGCAAGAGTGAACCATTCTCAGAATTTCACGAAATGAATTTAAACCTCATTAATATAAGTCTTAATATGATCTGAGACTAAGAATGAGCAAAACAGGTAGAAATCTAGTATACCTGTTCAGTATTTAAATGTCATTTAGTCTTATTTGTTGGTGATGGAATTGAGTATGTGCTTTTGGAAACCATTTTAGTGAGATAATCCAGGTCTGGGAGTACAGGTTTGTAACACCAGTACTCTCAGAGCCTGAGGCAGGAGGACCACAATTTTGTACTAATGCCAGTCTGGGCAACTTAGCAACTTAGAAAGAACCTGTCTCAAAATCAAATATTAAAATGGGCTGAAGATTAAGCTCAGGGTTAATGTCCTAAGCTCAATCAATCCCCAGTATTACACACACACACACACACACACACACACACACACACACACACACAGAAAAAGTGGTAGGATATGTGTTGCTCATATTTAAGATAGGTAACAATTGTATGCATAGTTTCCAATGTAGTATATCTTAATGGTCCAACAACACAGAATATAATAAATTCAGGAAGTTTTTTTGTAATTTGTAGGACATAAGCAATGAAATATGAAGAAAGGAAAATTTTACCTATACTATCAGCATCACTGCTTAAAATATATGCAGATAAATGCTGATTAGAATAAGAAAATAATATGGGAGGACTTCAGTACATTAAAACTACTGAGAGTTATTTTATGTTCCTTCATTAACAAGAAAATTTTGAAAAAAATTGCACAATCAAGCATAAAGTTCATTCGAGACATTTTACTAAACTCTAAAATACTAAAATTGGGGTGAAAGTTATAGAATAGGGGTATTCACATTTTTTTTTTCTGAAAACATCCAGGGCTCCAAAAGGGTGCTTGTGTGTTGTGTATAGCAGGTAGTGTGCAATTCAATAAAAATTTTATTCTTACCTATTTTATTAGCTGTGGTACTGTAAAACATATTGCTTTAAATGAGAGTTCCACCATTAAAAATACATAAGCCAGAGAAGCATAGTTTGGGCACAATCTACTTATGTAACAGATACACTGAGCCCCGGGAAATCTTTGTGACCCAGGGTTCCACACTGAGCTTAAAGGAAGTGGGATAGGAACATTTGAGGCACCTTCAGTTCCCCAGTTCAGAAAATTTTCCATCACACCTAAAGGCATTCTTCCCCCTAAAGTCCTCCCCCAGCCCACTTTATAAACCACTTATTACTTTGTGCTGAGAAAATAGAATAGATTTCATCTACTTAACCTGAAGTTTTACATGTCACATCAGGATCTGCTTTCTCAGTTATCTCACTTACATCTGTCCAGTGTATAGAAATTTTCTGAATAGCAAATTCACTTGTGACCATAGTCTAACGACCTCAATAAATTAATAAACCTTCTCACTCAGCAAAATGAGAATTGATGATTCTGTCCAATTTAGGGAGAAAATATTGAAGCTGCTTATGTAAAACCACTTCTTTGTTCAAGATAACATACTGAAAGAGTTCTAATACAAAACAATTTTTACAAATCAATCTCAAGGAATAATTTTATCCACTAATATGCATCCATCTCAAAGCACCATTCAATGAGCTTTGGCAAATGTATACATACCTGTGTACTATGCTGACCACAGCGAACCCGGAGAACTTGTATACTTGTCTGGAATCTTCCTACCCTTCCTTTCGTTGAACCACATCCCACTTCAGATCCAAAGAAAGCAAAGTCAAAACACTTGTGTGTTTTGCCTTTTTTATAGTTGTTTTTTGAGCTGCTTTCAAGTTGTCCTGAAGACATTCATTTAATATTATGTAGCATAGATTGTCCTGCCAACATGAAATTATAATCAAGAATTCTCTGTCTTTTCTATTGTGTTCTGAATTCTAGGCAATGCTTGAAAGGCCTGGACATCAGGCCATCAGCCCAACAGTTATGAGACCACCTGCAGGGTATGAATGCAATCTCTGTCGCTAACACCAGGAACGGCTGGATCCCACCAAACAGTCCAGAGCATTTCCCTCATCAGGTTGTACTCAACTTGCACATTAAAGGGGCTACCTCTTCTCTTTTTCAGTATATAAGGCATCTTAAAATATGATATTGGAAAAAAGTAAAAACCAGGAGGAGGATGTTGATGATCAGATAAAAAAACAACCACTTCTCTCTCCAACTCTCATATTAAAATATTGCCAATTGGTTTTCAAGATTTCCTCCCACTGCAGCAACTTAAAAATAATTCAGATATCAATTTTTTGCTTACTGTTGTGTTGTGATTCTTTCCTCTGTTGTCACAAGTATGAATATCAGGTAATGGGCACCATTCATTTTTGCGCTTAGTAGTTTTCCTGGGGTGCCAGTGACAGGAGAAATGTATGCATCAAAACAGGCACGATGAAAAGCAGCTCTCTTTATAATTTCAGCCCAGCTGCTGTATTGATGGATACAATCTCTACCACATGCACCAGGTGGCTTCTAATGCCTGACTCCCTGCAGAAGCCTCTATTTGCACATCTTAAACCACTTATTGGATTTGAACAGGATTTTTCAGCCTGAGTGCAGTACAGTGCTCACTGGTGTAATATTTGTAAATCCTGGCTTTACATTTCACTCACCAAATCATCGACAGAAGACAGTGAACAGTCTTTGTGCATCCTTGATTCTCTTTCTCGGATTTGATTGTGTCCATTTTGTGTGACTAAAAAGCATATTGGTAAATATACTTCCATTGTGTTGGTACACACAATGAAAAGCAATTCAATTAATCAGCCTTCTCAAATGGTGCTTTTGTCTCTCAAGTCCATATAAAATTCATGTAAAGGCTTTGCCTTCTGAGTTCACAAAGGCTAACTTTCGTTTTCTGAGCATGCCTCTCAAAAGGCTTTACTCAACTTGTCTGCGATTGTTTAAACCTCTGCTTCCCACTGTATCAGTTGCTTTAAATTATCACACGTGAGACCTTTGTTCAACGCTAACAACACTTTAGTATGACACCCTGTAGCCTGTACAATTCAAGGTTTTTATGCTCATGGACGGGAGCTGGGGATAACTAACCCAAATACCTTCTTTTGGCTTAAATATGCAATACATCCCAGAAATCTTCAGGTAGATATTTTTCCATGCTCTTTGCATGCAGATAATACAAATTTCAAATATAACAAATATCTGAGACAATTGGTTCTTGATACAACCAATATCTGCTCACATTTTAGCTTGTGTAACACTAAGAAACCAATTAGCAGGAACAAGCAATGCCTGTGATTTATAGGCAATGCCCCACATGTGATTGTAATGCTGCACCACAAGGAAGCCTTATTTCTTAACTGCATGCCACTAACTAGAATTAATGGCACATGAACATATTTTCAGCTCTGAGACTCTGGTTTTATTTTAGCGTTGTCTCTTAAAGGTTGGGCTTCCATCTGGGAAAGTTGTCTTACTAGCAGACAGCATTGGTATTCAGAAACACTCTATGTCACATAGGCTAAGTGTCCGCATCTCTATATCCTCTGTGCAGAATAGACATATTCTCATGTTGAATGATCTTTGGGAGTTGATATTCCAGAGCAGTTGGCTTGGATTGTGACCTGAATTCAATTATGTGCATGTGAAATGTGGATGATTACAAAAGGACACTCTGAAGAGTGCTGGAGAGAAAGAGAAAGAAGACTTGTGGCCTCGTGGTCCCATTTCTGGAGTAGGTTTACACCTATGTTCTCCTCTGGACTCGCTAAAGCACAAAAGCGAAGCATGTGTGTGAGGCAGCAGACTGGAGGTAATAGACCAAGGAGTCTACATCTCGTGGGTCAATAACCCTAGTGCTAAGAGGGATTTGCATTCTGAAAGGAACTATTATTTTACCAGTAGCATCTCCTGCCAGATTCAAAGTCAGTTTTCTGAAAGGTACTAAAACACGGTTAAGCTGTGTTAACCATACCAAAATATTCACTAAGTACAAAATATCCAAACATTTATTAAGTACATAAACTCCAGATAATTTCAAATATGTTTTAGGCCTTTTGAGGTTTTGTGAAGAGCTAAAAAATAAGGTATGAAGCAAAACAAAAACAAAATCTGGAAAAGTAAGTGTGGTGGTATTTAGTTATATGAAATTCTTACATTTTACATAATAAGCTATGTGCACCTGAGTATGTGGAAGCAATATGACTTACATAATCTCTGTAGAGTAGAGTTTCAGTAGATGTGTGAGATATTGAAAAAACAAAGCAGGGTAAAATCTCAGGCTTCAAATTATTTGTATATGGCTCTAAATTTCGTTAAGCTTCACAGCTAATTATTTCTATTTGAGTTTCCACAGTCTGATTTTACTAGCTGTGATCTGTTTTATGGTCATGTCCTACTTTCTTAATCATAAGAGTTTTAGAATTTATCCTCCACCTTGTAGATGCCTAATCTATGATTTGGCAAAATGAAATTATACACCAATAGTAAAAGATTTACTGATGAATAAACTGGGCAAGATGATTTCATATCCCTTTCTTCTGAGTCTCATCCATATCAAGGTTAAACTTCAAATAAAAATTTGATTTTCTCTGGCTAATTGGAACAAACACGCTGAGAGAGATTGACTTCAAGCTAGGTCAGTCTTCACCATTTTGAAAATTCTCAAACACTCAGCCCACACCAGAGCCCTTAAGCAGCGATGCTCTTCCCTATCTGCGGTAACACGCTTGCTCAGGATGGCTCACTACCTCTGTCACATTCCCTGCACACATGACGGTCGCTTCAGAGTCCAAATCCTGCTGTGTGCCCCTGGCATCTGACTAGGCTTACTCACCCCACCAATATTTTCATTTTCTTCCTTTTTCTTCACAGTCTCAAGATTGTGATTGTTAAATGTATCAAACTTCCAACATCTACAAGCCCACAGGCCTTTCCAAGAGGAACACACTTGTCATCTCATTGTCATTCAGCAAAAGAGAGGCAGAAAAAAAAATCACTTCTCACTCAGAGTAGCCTCGGCAAATGACTAAGTTTTCTCACCAAAGACCAGTGAGCAAAATGAGAAGTAGAACCCTATAATTACCGCAGTGTCACAAGCAAAAATAACCACGTTACAGACAAAATAGCATGGACAGGGCTGCCACGTGTGGACAGAGCTTAGCAGGGCTGGCTTAACTGCCAGCGTGACCAAATTCATTTCTTTTTTGAAGATTGTTATGAAATGAAATGCACTTTTTTGCTTTGTGCCACCAGATCCCTTGTTTTTCCATAAACATGTAATGTCTAACCTCACAAAAAGAAAATTTTGAAACCCAACCTGATTTTTATTTATAGATTTTTTCTAATCAATCATATGTGAACACAAACATACACATGCACACACACTCATGCATGCATATGCACACACACATTGATCCAACAAAACACAAAGAACAGGGCAGCACATTCCCAGAACAACCAGATCCTGGGCACTCTCCATGGGCCTTCCATTCTCCACGAGGCAATGCAGAGTTTCTTTTTAACCTTGGAGGTTTTATGGACCTACTCATCAAGCTACAAAGATCTGTTCCTGCTCATTATTTACAGACAGACCCTTGCGGCTGTGGGGTATATTACAAAGGCAGATGATGGCCCCACAAATGGCAATGTGTTGTGTGGGTTGCCATCTTAGGAGGAGCCTTACTTTCCCATAATATTGCCTGGAATTTCAGTTTTCCATCTTGACTGGTGCTCACGTACTGTGAAAAGTTCTTAAAGATATACTGTAGTAGCCCAGGATACGCTCTCCAAAGGGCCAGTGTAAAGTTGCCCTACTGAAAGGAGAAAAATTTGTTTGTAATATCTTGCGGACTTTTCTATATTGCAAGCTATGGGAATAAGGCGTATTATAAGGATTAGTATTTGAAAAAATACCCAAACTGCTAACAACTTAGAAAAAATTAATAGACCCAAACTTAATGATTTAATGATTATAGAGAACAGTCAAATGTAAGTATGTTTAGGATTTACTGCTGTAGATTAAACCACGGTATAAATCCATACAGAAAAATGAAAGTTTATCACATCTGGGTTAAGAAAATAGCGTATTTTGCAGAATCCACAAATCGTAGTTGGTGAGACCCAGGCTAGCCTTCCATGTTGTCCCAATCACAACTCGTTATTAAGTGCTTAGGTACATAATTATTATATTCAGTGCTTTTTTACCGTGAAGGATGGTACTTATGCTTTGGGCTAAATGTCAAGTTTGGGCCAGGGAGTCACAAGTGTAAATGGTTATGGTGCTCACATGCTGAAGTGCTTAGCTGTCCCTGAAAAATAAAAACAAAAACAAAAACAAAAACCTTCTCAACACATTCCTTTTTCATTAGTCCCAATGACTACTAGTATTCAGGATGTGGGCTTCTCCCTCAGCTGAGTCTGAGGTGCCTCCAGCGGTCAGTCTCCCTGCCCAGCCATGACAGATGTAAAGCACAAACAACATTGCTCGCAGGCCCTGCATCTTGGGGTTGTTTGTGACTGCAATATCACCTAGTTTTATTCTGATAGATACAATGATAGCTACTAACAATAATTCAAGGATAGCAAAGACATTATTTAAAAGGTATCATGTTTCATTTTGGAGATTTTTGTAAGATTTAATTTAATATTATAGTGCCCTTACATCCCATTATTAGACAGGCTTACCTCTTGAGACTACAGAATGTAGATCTAATTTATCTCTTTCATGATTGCCTATAATATCCAGCTAGCCATTTATTAGTGAACATTATTGATTATGTATTAAATGCCTGGCAATGACCTCAACGAGCAGCAGTAACAATGAATAAAACACAAGCCTTGGCCTAGTGGGATGGACGTATGCTCTACACGTGCGTTCCTAGACCCGGTGGACAGATGAGTGACGCCGAAACGTACCAAGTTCTCCCATTCATCACCTTGTTCAGAATTTCAATTTTTCTGTCACCTTACATTTTGTTTGCTTTTTTTATTTTTAAACATTTCTCTAGTATAGGTCGATAATGTGGCTTCCAAACAAGAGTCTGGTGGGCTGGAGGTTAGGTGAGCATTCTAAATTGCCTGGTTCTGAGAAGAGAGTTTTCAAGCCAAGAAATAAGATTTTCATGAAAATTACTGCAACTCTTCATCCATAGCATCTCTGGTGAAAAGCTTGCGTTACGTATGACTGTCAGAGCTTTTCTTGTGACAGCTCAGCTTGGCACAATATACAGGCGCGGTTGTTTCGGCTCCTCCCCGCTACCCCCCCCCCCCCCACTTCCCCGTGTCGCTGACATGCTTCCCCGCATAAAAATTAATGTTCCCACTCCAACTGACTCCTTTGGCAGGAACAAGTTTGCAAGCCAAAGCAAACATGGAAGGAAGGAAAGAAATAAAGCACACACAAGAGAGGTGGAGGGTGCATTTGGGATCTTACAGAATGAATACCAGAACTGCATACTTCATGACAAAAAGATCACTTTTACAATCTTTTAAACTAACATCAGGCTGATGCTAAGCCAGTCACAGTGATGAATGCAGTAAAAAAGTCCCCTTTAAAATCGGAGGCAAGTAATAAAGCTTACTTTGTAATTATAAGAATATAATATGGCTTGTAACTTTAGATTTTCTGTGGGATATTTTTTGCGTTAGAAATTTTATCCAAAGATTCATCATTATCCCATTAATCGAACATCCTCCCACACACATATTTAATCTCTGTCCATTTTGACCTTTACAAACACCAATTCTAAAGCTGTCTAATTTACAAGCCTCAAATAAAATAAGAGTTTAAGTCAAAACTTCTAATTCTCTTTATTGTCACTTCTCTTGCCCAGAAAAGGTACATACTTTTGCACAGTTAGGACTACTCCTCAAGAGTGTGATGGAGGCTTTCAATTAAGAGGACACTAGGCAGGCAGTTTGTTGGCATAATGACAGGAGGCCAGGACAGAGCAGCCAGGGTCACTACATAATAGATATGCAAAGTACAATTTTAGCACTTTATATAAGAACAATTTTAAAGTGCAAGGATAATAGAAATCTAGAATTAAATGATGATTCACATTTGGACTTTGTATCATTCATCTACATTCACTATTTAGTTAAGAAACTAATGACAATAGTTAATGATTATAATTGCAACTTCAAGAAAACAATATTTAAAAACATCCATATATATTAAGTAAAAAAAAATGGACTCAGTAGTTAACGAGTAGTAAATATTTTAGCTGAAAAAAACGGAAAAAGAAATTTCACGAAAAAGCAATTAACAATTAGTGAGGTAGGAAGAAGAGAAATAAACTGTGAGACTCTGTCAATCCACCTTCGATCCACACACACCTGCTCTTCAGCACCCCTCCACCATCCTATTCAAACACAATGCCTTCGCAGGTCATGGAAAAGGTGCATTTTTTTTCCAAAGAAAAACAAATTGAAAATTTATATTCTCTTAAAGCCAAAGCAAAATATATGGCAGAACTAATATAAGGAGCAGTGTCTTATTAGTTTATATGTGAATCTGTAACTGCAACAGTAAAACGTTCAAAATCAAATGACCCTTTTTACATCTACTATTAGTTTTTTTTTTTTTTTTGTATTCCAATTGCCAAGAAAGTCTATAAACCAGTTGCACTCTGTAACTTGTATTATTCAATTCAAGTTGTCAAAATAATGAGGAAACGGTGGTAATTTAAAAATAGCCTTGTCTATAGTCTTCATTTGAATAGGAAAAAGAGCTTAATTGTTGGAAGAGACCAAGTTAAAAAAAATAAACTTTCTCTGAACCTAGGTAATTCAGAGCAGAGCTCAGGGTATTATTTTTCATGTCACTTGCCTTCTAACCACATTCATTCTAAAATTTTTGTTTAATGTCAAAGATTAATTTATTCAATTAATTTCAAAAATTTTCTCCACTGTGCATATCCTATTTTAAAGTTTAACATTCTCTTTGATATTTCTACAATTCTTACGAGATAAAAGAATAGATAATGTTTAATTTTGATTTCTGAGCAAGTGACCCAGGGGTATGGTCAGTAAATGAGCACAGGCAGCAATACATGGCTAGAGGACAGTGCTGAGAGCAAAAGGAACCCATCCAAATACATGTGCCACCTAGTAAAGCCATGGCAGCGTTGCATGGAGGTTAGCTACAGAAATTACGCTGCTTATCACATTGGTTCCAATTCAGATTACTTTTGCACATCAAAAGAATGTGTTTTTCAGACTTTTCTGGGGAGTTTGTGTTTGCTTGCTTGCCTTAATTATTTATTGGCTGGGGGCAGAAAAGCTGTTCTGACCACTTGTCGCGTATTTGCCACAGATGTTCTTTTTGGGCCATTCTTTCTTATCTATGAACTAACTGGCTGAATTAGTTAATCCCTAGAACCACTTCTAACACTGTGATTCAAGAATACCTAGCTTAGAGTACAATTTCTCCATATTTTTAGTGTAAAAGTCATGTTTTTGATGACTGTTTTGTATTTTTTACTTATTTTTTATTCCTTACAGCAGCTGACTACAACTATTCTGCTGCTCATCTTGCAAGAGAGAACAAATATTGATGATGTAATCAGCCTCCAAAATATCATCAGTGATCCTAGGGTGGACTTTAATTCACCCATGTTCCTGTAGGTAAACCATCCTTCATGTTACTATGTGTAACCCTTCACCCATTCTCCTGTAAGTATCCCCAGTAACCTCACTGTTTCAACAAGCTGGACTTTGGTATAATGGCTACTTTTGTCTGTCAATTGTCTTCAATCTGGGATAAAATGGCCTTTCTCTATGTCTCCCCAAGAAAATTTCGACACAACACAGCTTTCTTCACTAGCTGCGTGAGCTTAATCCCTAGTATCTACCTTTATCGTTACTTCATGAAGCTTTGTCTTAAGTTAAGATCTGCCCTATTTGACCAGCAAAACATGGTAGTTCATGATCTCTGAGGCTAAGTCATAAAATATATTATAGCCTCTGCCTTGGCTTCTTGGATAATGTGCTCTGCAGGAGCCATCTGCCATGTTGTGAGGGCACCTAAGCAGCCCTGGGTACAGGCATTCAGCCAACAACTCCCTGTGGTAGTGAATTCCTAGCCACACTGAAGCATTCAGACGACTGCAGCCTGCTGAATCCACCCACAGAATCCCAGTGGGACTGCCCAGCCATGTTCTTCCTGAACACCTACCCTAAATGTTTGCAAGCATTTCAAACATAATGAATGATTGTTTATATCACTAATTTTCCCATTATTTGTTACGTAGCTGTAGTACTTGGAATACTGATAAGAGGAGAAAAGTATGATAGAGAAGAAGCAAAATACTTTTCTGTCTTAGTCTATATCATGCTAAAGTAAATAAATTGGATTTTAAGTAGACATAATACATATTAACACAGTGGTCACTTAATATTTCAGCATGTTTCATGGTCTGTGTTTCTACAGAAACATCAAAATCACCCAGAAATAATGGTTGCTTTTCAGGAACTCAGAGTGAAATAGAAGGAGCAGCTTTGTGGCAATGGTGCCAAAACTCCCTCTTTCGCATCCGGTAGAACCAATGCTTAAACTCTAACATCTTCTGTAGTAGAGGTACTCGTCATTTCCAGGCTCCGAGAAAAGTGTTTTTTTTTTTACGTTCTAAATTAAGGAAGTAGGAGGAAAAAGATGGACAAAAAGGATGGAAGTCAACTGAGACAGGATGTATGAAGAATCTTCAGAGGATTTGAAAGAGAAGCTGCTAGCAGGAAGGATGGAGAGAAAAAGGAAGGAGAAAAAAATCTAAAGGAGGGGTGTTTGGTATCGGAGTTATCTTTAATATTCTTTTATCATCAATAGTAAGAACTGAGATTGCTTTATTAAATGATTTTTTCCCTTTTGAAGTGTGCATTATTTATCCATTATTGCAGCACTACGTGTATTGTAAACTCTTAAAATTATAAAAAGAAAAAATGCAAAATGTGTCTCAGCAGAGTATCTGAGGCCACTACAAAAGGAGATAGCAGCTGGCACAGAGCAGTCACCAGGGGTCAGAAGGAAGGTGCCTCTGAACCAAGAATGAAGGACCTTCAGGACTAGGAAGATAGGTATCAGGTGGTTTGCTCCTCGGAGACGAAAGAGCAAGAATCCCAGGTGCAGGTAGACAAGTTGGGGTGGATCTGAGGGTGTTTTGTCTATGACTTCATTTGGCTGATGGATCTCTGACATTTGTCCACGAGGTGGCTTCATCATAATCCTTTGAGGGCTGGAGCCCCAAACTCATTTAAGCTAATACCTACAGAGACACAGGTTCCATGTGAGATAATCATACGTGAGTGGGTTTGGGACTTCTGCAGAGGCAATATGCAACCGTTGGAAAATTTTTGAGCAGACATATAACATGATCATGGATGTCATTTTGAAAGTTACTGTGGGCTGCAGTGTAGACAATGGGATCTATGGGAAGAAAAAAACAAGTTAGGAAGCGAGGAGGGAGGCTTTCCAGAGTTTTTGGTGGTAAATGACAAGGAATGCTATAATGCTGGAGATGTGAAGAGGAGGAATGAAAATTGATTTAGAATGAACAGATATTTGAGACTGATAGGATGTGAAGCACAAATAATGTATATTACCTCTTCAGGGGCCCCTTGACTCTAGCCCTAAACCCTCCATCTATCTTGTACAATTTAAAAGTCTCTTAAAGCAAGAAATGCTTTCATTTTGCAACTGTTGAAAGGAATTTAAAAATCTAAGTATGCCTACTTGAACAGACACAGTTGAAATCACTGGAAATCATTCACACATACAACATTAACTGGAACACCAACTGAAAGGTATGGAAAGCTGATATTAGATCCTTTCTCCTTTAAATGAGAAGCACCATGAAGAAGGAAGACCATATTGTGAATGATGACCCGTGTTTAATAACCTCCTAATTTTGCCCACAATAATAAAACAAGGCTGTGTTTATTTGAAGGACTATGGGTCATTATCTAGCTTTTCTGCTAAGATTTGTCTTTCCAAGCTCACAACCTAAACTTGTACTCAAATTAAAAATTGACTTTGCATGTGTCAGACATTATTAGCAAGAAGAGAATCTGAATTCTCAGTACATTACAAGCAGAAGCCATGCTTTGCCATGGCCTCTGTGCTAGGAAATTTATATTTTAGTTTATCTTTATTTGCCTATTTATTGATCAGACATTTATAAGACCATGTCCTATGAATTGCTTTACACTCTGTATGCATGATTCTTATAGGTTTAGAAACTATATATCATTATGTGTATCACAAGGTTGGAGTTTATCCATATTGCAGAGGAGGAAACTAAGGCATTGAAGGGTTAGATGACTTGGGCTGACTTAGACCCAGTTGGAACTCCGGCCATCGGTTCCAGAAGCTGCCCTTAGCCACTTCTCTAATGTATTCCTCACCAATGTTTTATGTGTGAAAATAAAGAAAGAATGAATATATGATACATAGTAATAAAACCAGTCAACAAGTATTTCTTTAGTTCCTATTTATGCCAGGTACTATATTTGCCATCACAGCTTTGGCAATGGCAAGAGTCTGCATTAATGATGATGGTGGCTGAGGAGCAGAACTCCGGTGAGCTAAATACACAAGACTGTGATTCTCAATGCAGAGTCCATGGAAATTGAAACTTCAGGAACCTTTACTTCTATTTCATTAACTTAAGAATAAATTATTAATTTCTATATTTATACTTAAAGCATCTCCAGTGGTTCTTTAACCATAAATATTCAACATTAATGTAATTAATAGCAAAATGAATTACTATTCCTCTACTAGGAGAATTCCAACAGATAAAAGGGACACATTTTAGAAATTATAAATCTATGAGGTAGCATTTTCACAAAAATATATACTCAAAATATAAAATTCTTCTAGGAAAAAAATGCCTACAAATTTGTGTTATTCATTGATCTTATTAACCACTTCAAAATACTATCGGTGTCAAGAGAGGATGGAGATGTGTCAAAAGAGAATTATATTAATATATCAGAATATGTAAGTAGGAGGAGCCAGAAAGGCCTGTTGTCAAAGTAGAAGAATAAAGTTTCACTCAGAAGACCTGACACCCAGCTCTTAACTTGGACTTCCAATTGGTTGTTTTACACAAAGAGAATAAAGGTATATTTACATAGTTAGGTATAGGATTTACTGTTCGGTTTGCTGAAAGAAACATTCTTACCATCTTACTTTCCAGTTAAACCTTGGATCTATACTCTTACGTGTCATACCCCATTTAGACCAGTCTTTGTTTCTGTTAGCATTAAGTAGTAGATTATAAATATATTAACAGGTGTATGCTTAATATATTATTGACTGGAAGATGATATTCTAAGTTACATTGTATGCTAATTATTCATGGATATTTCCCCAATCAGCAATCTGAAAATAAAAAATAACACAACAAACTCATCTTGTTGTTATAACTTTTATTGTTATCTCTCATTAAGAATCTTCTTACCCACTGTCTCATTTAAATCGTCCAGTTGAATAACTGGAGAGACATATTTCTTTCAATTCCTTGGAACACTTTGGGTTATCTCTTTATTAGGAGACCTTTGAAACAGATTTTTTTTCATTGCAATGAATACAAGGTAGCTATTTAGTATTGGGTATATAACAAGGTTTATTTACAATGACACTGAATGAAGTATCGGCTTTGACTGTGACAACAGGAAGCTGTCGTTGGGTAGCAATAACGAAGGAACATTATTCTGGGAGAACACCTTAGAAGCTTGTGAAGGAAATCCAGGTGTAATAAATTTATGAAGAAAAATCAAATATAAGTGAGTTTTTTGCATGAACAGGAAGAAGTTCTGAGTAGCTCCATTATCATAAAAGCTCTGCATGATGGGTGGTTTAAGGCGTTCCTTCCTATGTTGAAATGATGCTTGACAGACCTTTCTAAACTAGATCAAATTAATTAATACCTGAGAATGACTGAAGAATTTGAACAGGAACAGATGGGCCCGTAAAACTAACATTTTTATTCTTGGAGCTTAGATTTTCTTTTTGTTGTGTACATATTTCTAGAGTCATGTCCTCTTTGGGGAAGTAGTTATTTTACCAGGAGCTTCCTTGGAAAAATGAATAGCTGTAGTTCAGACAATTTTGAGTCAGAAGCCAATTCGTGTTTTAATATTCTCAATTGTTAACATTTTAAACATTTTAGTATTAAAAACTTTTAATGTGCTTTACTTTAACAATAATAATTAATCATACTTCTAATAGAAAAATGACATCGCAATATTGAGTTAAAGGCTTCAAAACAGTGGGTCTCCAGATTCTATCCGGAACAGAGTGGGTGTAGGCTGCTTGATCAGACATCTGCCATTTCTCAGTTCTCTCATATATTCTGAGGACCGTCCAGGTGTTCCTGGTTTATCCCCTTCACTATCTCTGTCTGTAGACTTGTGGGTTCAAAATAAGATTACGTCACTGGCCTTCAAAGTTCATTTGGCATTTGCTCCTGATTTCTCCTTTTTCTGTTTCTGCAAATTCTTTGGACAAAATGAACACTCCCTACTTGTGTTTTTTTTTTTTTTTCATCCCCTTATTCATGGCTCCCCTCTAGATTGTATTTCTGGGAAAAATATACTACCAAGAGTCTTCATAGCTGCCATTATTTTGTAAAATGAACAAAAATAAGCCAACTCTAATGGTAAAAAAAAATCACTATTACCATGGTATATGTCAAAACTTTGGATGAAAATTTGATAATCATTTCAGATATTTAGTATATTTGCTCATCGGTTTTTTTAACCTGTAGAATGCCATTGTGGAGCTTGATAAAATAGTATCAAAGTCAATTTCAAAAACTTAAATCGTAGACCCCTAAGCCAGACATTCTACACTCCGAATGAAAAGGCTGAGTTACAAAGCTAATCACCCCAGAAATACAACGCTGCTACAGGCTCTCGCTTCCCACCAGGGAGCAGGCACCAGCCTCGCAAATGGAGGAGATACACAAACAGGTTTCAGTATGCACACATTGCTACCCTGGGGCTGGGTGCGTTGCGTGTTTGTGTACATAGTACGTGAATATGTGCGGAGCAAGTGGGGATTACAGCTGAAAGACACCACAACTGATGCACTGCTCCACAAAAGGAAACACCACAGAATAAACGGGAAGTGCAGGACACCTTTTAGAGTGTACTTCAGTGCAACATGCCACAGTGTTTTCTAATTATTACAATGTGAAAATCATTAGAATAAATAGAAGCAAATTTATTTTCCTCCCTGGTTCCTAATTACAACATCCAAGCTACAGATAATCGCCTTTTCCTGTTGTCACTGTTTAGCAACTTTGAGTCAGTTTTCAGCAGTCCAGCCTCTCCATTGCACGGTACTATAAATTGGAGCACAATTCAGCATGTCAGTGTAAAAATTTTCCCCCAAGGTTTTATAAAAAAAAATCATTAATATAAAACATTAACTTGGAGGGCCTGTAAGCCCTTTTTTTAAAGAGTTTAAATCTATTGACTTGTAACTGGCTTTTAAAATGACATTTTTCCTTGCTGCCTTTAATTCAGTCCAAATTTTAAAAAAAATAAAATAAAAAGATGCCAGATGTCATGAGGCCAATAAGCAGGTGGGCCGAAGCTTCTGTACCAATTGAAACTGGCACTGCATCAAACCTGGTGGGTATAACCTTTAATTCACTGCTTCCCTGGCACCAGATCTAGTGCCATCTGCTCAGCCTTGCTAAGCTGTGCTTGTTTCTGTGCAGGGACGATGCCAATAATGCAAACTGTCTCCTACATGTGCAGGGAATCATCAGTGCAACTAGTTTTTCGAGACCCATATGGTGGCATCTGCGAGTGCACACTGTCAGCATCACTGCCTGTACCACCCTTCGAGTTTTAAGAATGGGAGGAGAGAGTGCCAGTTCATAATTCACTGTAGAGAGCTAGAAGGAAAACTTTCTTCCTTCCTTTCAAGCGTTTTTATTAGGGTCTTTTGAAGTGAGCACCCAAGATATGGAAAGGGAATTGACTTTAGCTCTAGGGCCAAGAACTCCAAAAGGCACTGGTACACACTACCCCAGCAAAACCCCTCACATACTAAAGAAGCCAAGATCACCGAAACCAGCATCCTCCTCCGTTCATGTGCCCACACTCCAGAAGGCTATCCTTGTAGAATTTTTCCCATTTTTCTTACGACTTTACATAGTAAGGTTCAAATAGATATGGAAAAAGGAAGCTATCTTGTCTTTCCAGAAAAATTAATGAAAATGGAACAGATTTATTTGTAACTGTCCACATTCAGCATGCCTTAGAGATATTGTTTTTGAACTAACGTCCTTCATGAATAATGATCGTTCATCAGCTTATTAATTTTATATTGATTGCTTGTCACAATCGAGGACAATTGAAGGAAACACACACACATACATGCACACACACCCCACATAACCAAGCCTTGTGGAATGGCTAGAGATGATTAAGCTATGTCTGCACAGGCTTATTACTTCAGAACTGTCAGGTGAAATCGTGAAGTTTTTAATCTCCCGCGTGACGATAGTGCTTCACTCTGTTTCACATCCTAGTCTCAGTAGACTTCAGTAGCAAACTCTGACCAGCACCATGCTCCCAAGGGGGCAAATAAATGCAGATTTGTTCATTTGCTTGTTGATCATCTGTTCCTCATACTCACTACAGTTTACATGACAGGAAGGACTGCTCAGCTCAGCCGTCTAAATCTACCTTCTAGTAAAACATCTAATGCATTGGGGTTGCCCAATAAGCACGTAGTAGTAAATTTATACATGCGTAGGAAATCCTGCCTTTAGATAGTCTAGGAGAAAAACTGTATATTGCAGAACATACAAAAGCATTGGTTAATATAACTGAATTAATATTGCCTTTAATGTACAATAAAAATAAACAGTACTTTATACTGTATACCAACTATATCCTACACACTTTGCTTAGCTCTTTCTCATTCTTTATCTTATTTTGTGATTTTGGCAAAACTGTTAATTATTCATGTGACCACCATGGTACAGATGAGAGTCAGGTCTAATAAGGTTAGCTACTAAGCATCAGAGCAAGAGTCAATTCCAGCTCTATCTGACTCCAGAGATTGAGATTTTAATCATAACAATAAGAAGGCTCCCTTCTATCAAAATATTTGGCAAATTCAGCAGAAATTAAATGTAAAAAAGTGCCAGACAGATAGGTGCTCGTTTCTACCATATGTTAGGTCTTCTTTCAAAAGTTTCATACTTATTAAACTATTCTTACTGGGATTTTTATTTAAGACTTTGTATTCTATCATATATACAGCATATGTGTTGCATTAAGAACTCTGCAATTCTCAAGCACAAAAACTACAATTCTCACTCCATTAACACTCATTTCTGATGATTATGTTTCTGCATACATGGGAACTCCTGACTGCTGTATTAGTGATCTCGATACCATATGGCAAAGCAAAGATCGTGAAATACAAGACAGAATTATTTAGGAAAAGGATCTTGATAATTGTAGGGCAACACTTATCTCACACACACACACACACACACACACACACACACACACACACACACACACACATCTGAAAATGTATATTCACCTGATAAATCTTAATGACTAAAACCAGGGAGATATAGTATTTTCTAAGTAGAATTACTGAAATATAAGCAATTACCACCAATAGTAGCTATAGTTGTATTGAAGGGAATGACTTAATAGCACCGTCACACAGCCTAGGGGCATTACTTCACCCAAAGAAATATGTCCCTTGAAGTGCCAGTTACCTTAATGTCTTATCTGCATAGATTCTACCTATAATTTTCAAAAGATCTTTTTTGAACATGTTTATGATTCTCTTCTCAGCGATTAGTCCAAATCTATCCTTTGCCCCACCCTTCATCCCTATCCATCTTTAATCATTATCTGTGTGTATTTTTTGTAATCAAAGAAAAAAGGAAGGATGGAGGAAAGAAAAGAAGGATAGAAGAGAGGGAGGGAGAAAAAAACAAAGGAGCTTAATAAGTTAACACCTCCTGTAGGGAATGTATCCAGAAGAATGTGAGCCGAGAGTCCATTCCCAACGTGCTGTCCTTTGCAATAACTGGCTTCACTGATGTCCGAGGTTTATTAGAACAAGAGGGAAAGGTCAGCGGAGAGCGAGATTTTTATAACGTTATATGGGCTATAAAATATAAACCTTTAAATGATAAGGCATACATTCTGAGAGCAGAAGGAGGTCACTGTATACACAGGCATGGGAGCGCAGATTCAAAGTGAATGCGAGTGACCATATGTCCTTTAAGAATATGCCTACTCTAAGGCTGCAGTAATTTTTCTAGTTCACTGCGTGGTTTCAAGGATCAAATAATGGAGATGACACTGCATTGTTCACTGTGGCATGCAACACAAATGTAAGGTGACTTCTTACAAGCATTATCATCATCCCTTATTGCTGGCCACGACCCGAACACTTTTGTCAACAGAAAAGCAATGGACAACACTCTCCTCATCAGGAAAGTCTAAGTCCAAGTGGCAGATGTCTCAAAAAGGACCACGATGCACATTTAGGTTCCACTTCATCTCACACCAGAGCTGCTGGGTCAACTGACTTGAGATGTGTCAAACTAGATCAGCACGTTCTGGCGCTCAGTGACCACAGGCCTCATTTGCATCCAGGTACGTCTTGTGGCTTGGACTCTCTTCAGAGTTTAAACTTGAATGGAAAAATTCTCTTGACTGCTACCTGTACGAGGAGATTAAATATCACTCCAAGGCTGCTTCCTAATATGGCAGAACTGAAGTGTCACCCAGTTTAGATGCCTTGTCCTGCCTTCCACACCAGACTTACCTCCTACATTAAGATCACCTCGACCTATACATGAAGGCATAGGGGTAAGAATGGGGCAAAGAGCTTCTCTCTGCTCTGTCCTCTAGCCTTGGTCACACCAGCCTCACCTTCTCTGACCTGCTAATATGTGCCAGCTTTTCCTGCCTCCTTTCGACTTTTTGTAAAACTAAGTATGGAGTGGTACCACCTCCGCCAAGTCAGAGAACCACAGAACGAGCACACGCTCATTCACAAAAACATCATAACAACAACATAGCTAAAAATGTGCTTACAGACTTACTATCTACCAGCTTATATCTAACATCAACAACAACTCTATTGGATAGATGTTAAAATAAAGGCTTGGAAGGTGACAGGACAGTCACAAGATACACAGAGAAAAATGGCAGAGGTGGAATCTGAAAATAGATTTACCCAAGAACCACGCTTACGCTCTTGAACCCAATGCCAGTGCTTTGCAAGCTAGAGGGAAATGGCCTGCTTGGAGGACAAAAAAAACTCAGAGGTATACCATCATTCATTCATTCATTGTATTTTAGGGGAAGGGTTTCTTTTGCAAAAATACGGTTTCATATTAAAAGAAGATACATATGGAACAGAAATGCAGGAGACTGTGATTTCTTTAATTTAAAAAATAAAATTCTTCAAGTACCTGCATGTATGTACCTTATTATGAGCAGAGCTCACTTTACTCTTAGAAGTAGCCCAGCAAAAGGAAAGCAAATCGTGAATGCCACAAGGCACCCTCACCTGTGCTCATAAACGCCCTATAAATGCCCCTGTGTGTCTCAAGTTGACCCACAAATTAGTAACAGCAGAGATGTATTTTTAGAATACCTGTGTGTAACTTCATCTAAATAGACTTTGATTTCATTCATCTGGATTGATCCCAGGGATTAGTAGTTTTTTTTAAGCTCCTCAGATAGTGAAGTGAATGATTTCACAACGACAAAAAAGCATACATGATGATAACATTTGATGAACTTGATATAAATTACTTTTTCTTTGGTATTCAGTACACGTATATTGTATGCCAACCTAAGCTGAGCACTGTGTTAGGCACAACGGTACATATAAACATTAGTTCGAATCTTAAGTGTCTCCTGGAAGCCTGGAAGTCTCTCTTAATTGGATTGTCTCATTACTTTTCATTTCCTCCTTTCTTCCACACAGACATATTGCACTCAATAATCATACAAATAGACTTTTCATAGCCCTTATCTCTAACTGGTGGCTAATAAATTGGCCAAAGAAAGAAACAAGAACATATCCATATTGACATCATCAAGAGATAAAGTTATAGGCAGAATCAAAGATAGGAGGAAAGAGAATTATTAATAAAAATATGACATAAGAAGTGTGCCTCTCACTGAGAATGCATATTTTCTCACCTCCACTGAATAGTGAATTCATCCATAAAAGTTACTGAGGTATTGACTGATCTAAACCATAGAGCAAGTTGACTCTCAGCAGGCAAGGCATTTGAGCCAAACCAACAGTGACAATGAAGACCAGAGAGAGAGACTACATGAGAGAGAGAGCGAAAGAGAGGGAACAAAGAAGATATCAACAAACGAATAACAGAAGCTCTTGTCACTTAGGAAAGGTGCAGTCTGTGGTAATATTGACAAAAGACAATGAGTAACTGGAAATTGAGCAGTATCTAGATCAGTTCCTAAAGGAATTTTCTCAAGTATTCATGACTCATGTCCCTTTAAGTTATCTCTGTAATTCAGGAATTGAAATTGCCTGATAAGGTTATATAAAATATTTAACCCATGCACTTTAATGCATTTTTGTTTCTTTTCAGATAATGACTCCTATCCAGTTTTGAGCATTTCGATGTTTGATATTAACATTCTAAGTGCATTTCAAGGATAAAACCATTTCATCGTTGCAATAGCTTGTTACATTTGACTGTGCACAACAGCCAGGGCATGCACTGTTCACGTCTTCCTCCAAGAGGCAATCTATTGTGAGGAGTCCTAGGTAGCTGACAGCCACCAACTGCCACACACGGGCCTCTCTACTGCAGTACTTACTCTAAGGCCACTCCCCGGAGTCTTCCCAACCAATGAATGAGCACAGTGCAGGTACTACAACCAAGACATGAAGGCCACTAGAGAACTTCTCTAGCAGGCAATACTCCTCATTAGCCAGACCTAGGTATTTTCAGAACTGGACTGCAGTGTGAGACTCTTCCTATATAAGTCTTTCTTATCAATCTTGTGGGTATTAGATCTGTATTTTCTCCTGAAATTTCTTTGTTGTATTCTTGTTCCCTCTACTTTTTGAACTATATAGAAATGTTTCCTAGTGACTTTTACATCTAATTCTGCCTTGCATCTGAAATATCCACCAAAAGTCTCATGTTTTTTGGATGTTGTGGACTACTTATGGTTTTAAAAGTCTGTTGGGGCCAGGTAGGGCATAATAGATTACTGGGCATTTGGTAGATTACAGGGTGTGTCTCAAATTACTAGGAGTATGGCCTGGAAGGATGTATTCTTGTCCCAGCTTCTTCCCAAACACTGTTCCTTCCTCTTGTGAGGCTCTGAGCTACTATTCTCTACCAGACCCTCCCTGTCATTGACAACTGCTCATGAATAAACTGAGACTTTCTGAAGCTGTGAGGCAAAATAAACTTTCTTCCCTTAAATTGTGGGTGTTTTCTATCATATCCTAACAACAGAAAAATAACTAAGACAGAAATTTGTATGAGAGATGTGGGGCAGTTACTGTGACTCTACCTGAACATGTCATTTAGGAGCCTTTGGAACTAATTTACAGGAGGAATCTGGAAAAGGTTAAAGATGCCAGCAAGCGAAGATTTACAGAGCTGTAAATCCAGCTTGATGAGAGATTCTGTTTGGATATCAGAAAATCAGAATGCTGACTGATGTGTAGATTGGAAAGGACAAACTCAGGTGCTTTCAGAAAAGAAGAAGGAATTTACAGGAAATTGGTATAGAACCAATGCATGCTATGTTCTGGCAAAGAGTGAGTGTCTAGAATTAAGGATCATGGGCTCCTTAATCTGGCAGAGAAAATTTAAAGGCAGCACAATATTCAGGTTGTCACACGCGTTCCGTTTGCTGCTTTGAGCCAGCTCTGTGCTGAAAAGCAGGAAAGAAAAGATAAGGGAAAAATGTAAAAAATTTACAGTTTTTCCAGACTAAAAGAGACTGCAAAAATGAAGCAAAAGAGAGCATGACTGTTAAAAAGATTGGCATAAAAAGAAGCCAAGGACCTGGAATCAGGACTATAGGAAAGACTCCTGAGGATTTTAAGGAACCAGAAAGACCCCATTCTTCACTCATTCAAGGTGTAAAGGCAAAAGACTTCACCAAGAAGAGTACTCAAGAGCACCCTACGGGGCTCAAGAAAAAAGTGTTTGCTAGAGTTCATCTACCATGAGTTCAGCCTTCTAGGCACTTGGAGCCTGCTGCATCCATGTTCCAAGGGGGCCAGGCTACTGTTCAAGCCAGCAGCAGACCTTGGCATCATGTATGTGATACTGGTTTCACAGGCATGCACAATGGGATCAGGAAGACATCTACCCTAGTTTCAGAGGAGGGTATTGGAAGTCTGGCAGTGTAGCCCCTAAGAAGGCAGTGTATTAAGTTGTAAAGGGGTAGCCAAAGGGACAGTGGAGACTCCAGAAATTTGAATGTACTAGAAATGTGGATCATCTGCAGAGAAAAGTCACAGGCTGTGAGTGGGGCCAGCCCAAAAGAGAAGCCATGGAGGTTACAGTGTCAAAACATTGCCATAGGGGCAGGGCCACCAAACACCTTTAGAGCTCAAGTCTCTTCACAGTTTACCTTGAATACTGGACACACAGCTATATAATTTAACATTTGTCCCACTGCTTTTTAGTACTGATTTGATCCAAGTTGTTTTTGACTCTCCTAAATATTTTCTTCAGGAATGGGAATATTTACCCTGTGCTAGTATATGTTGAAAGTGTTTAACTTTGATTTTCACAGGAGCTCACAACTAAGAGATTTCTTTGAGTCTCAGAGGAGACTTTAAATTTAGACTTTTTAGCAATTTTGTTAAAATTTTGGCAATTCTTAGAGGTGGACTAAACACATTTTACGTAAGGAGGTGAATGTGAGTCTTTTGCAGGCTAGAGCAGAATGTCATGGTGTAGATCTGAAATGACCCCCAAAGTCTCATGTATTTGAATGATATAGATTACATATGGACTCTTTGTTGGGAAGTCAGCCTGATAAATTGTAGGGAATTACTGGAATTGTGATAGATTACCATCTATGTGGCAGATTACTGGGAATATGGCCGGAAAGAATATATTCTTGCCTCAGCACCTCTCCAAGCCCTAATCCTTCCTCTTGCAATGCTGGAAGCAGCTATTCTCCACTAGCCCCTTCCTACCATTGCCAGCCTGCTGAGAATGGACCAAGATCTCCTGGAACTGTGAGCTAAAATAAGCCTTTTAAGTTGTGCATATCAGGCATTATGTCCCAGTAACAACAACAAAAAAGCAACTCTGATAATCTGCTTCACAAAGGACTGGTATTGACATACTTTGAATAATTGTATTTAACAGGTAGGTTCATTAAAAACAGCTAATATCTTATGGCCAGAAGTATGAGAGCTGGGCTGGCCATTCAAACTTCAGAGCTCTCTCTCTATCTCTCTGTTTCCCTCTACCTCCTCTCTCTTTCTCTCCTTCTCACTTTCTCTCTGCTTACCTTTAAGTTTCATTTTTTCTATTTTTATTAGCAATATATGAGATATACAAAGGTTGCATTACAACTGAGAATTCTGTGCACAGATATATTGCAACATCGTGACAATCCCTTCCACTCCCGTTTTTGATCCTCCTGTCCTCTCTGTTCTTTCCCCAACTTGCAATCGCTCACCCACTTTATTATATAAATTGCCTGTGTTCTGGTAATAGAGAAACCAGGAGATATTTAACCTTTTGAATCTGATGCAATTCACCAAGCAAGATGATCTCAAGTTGCATCCATTTACCTACAAATGCTTCCAATCTGTATTTCTAGAAGAATAGTTCCACTGTGTACAAGTTTTTGTATTTAATATTTGTATTGGTCTGCTTCTCTTAACAATTGTTTTATTCCAGTTTTCCATATTGAAAACTTCTGGGAAGAAGGGGAGTAAGATTCAGGCCACATCCATTCTTCATTGACATAGACCCATGATGGATATGAAAGGTACCACAGGAAAAAATAAACCAAGTGAACTCCCTGAAAAGATTCTCATTCTAGCCACTTTAATGCTAGTGAAATAAGGCTACTTATAATGGTCTACATTTGATTCTCAAGCCCAGGGACTCAGGAAACATGGAGATTAAAGATGATGAAGATGTTCCTTACAGCATGGGTTGGTGAAAAGTATAACCAGCCAACTACACATTATTCAACATAATGAATCGTAGAGCTGAAGGAATTGTTCTTGGCTCTTTCCCACATTACATTAGGCTTGGGACACATCTTACAAAGAAGAAAAATATGGAGCGGCAATGGCAGGAGACAAATGGAGCTGGAGTTCATGTCTCTGTGCCTACTTATAAGGGTGACACTGTAATACCTTATTGTATAGAACCTAAATTTTCCCCTCTGAATTCCAGAGATAACTATCATCTTTTGTGCATTTTAAGCCCTGAAAAATGTTAATAACGTATTTTGATACATAGTAGCAACTCTATACAAATTTGGCATTTTGTCTAAGAATGCTTTTAATTTACATACTGTGATTCAGTTTTTGCATGTCCTGAGAATCTTACTAAGAAGTAGGAAAGCCTTGGCCAGCCTGCAAATGAAAGCTCACACCCAGTTCTCACTACCTAACCTGTGATGGGTTACTTGTATTTCTGGCAGTTTTGCTGACTCCTTATTATTAATTTGAGATGAGCATCATTTGCTTTTCAACCTCTGGATAGGGTGAAAATCACATCAGTATTTTCTTCACTCTTGCTTCTTTTCTTTATTTGTGTGACTTGTACATGGAATATAGGGATTTAAGACCTTCATCTCTTAGTCTTTATAATTTCATTGGATTACAAAGTGCTGCACACGTGCCTTAGGGTTCATTGAGGCACCTTGGGTGCAAGATAGAGGCCCAGCCGATGGTCTGGAGATCACTAGCTCTATTTAAATCGGAACTTCTCTTGTAGATGTTTTCTGTAAAGACAGAGCTGATAAAAAGTGATTTAGGCAAACAGATTTCTATGGTATCACTGCAAAACAAGTCAGCTCAAAACTTAGTGGCCTAACTAACAACCATAATTTGACCTTCTCAGTTTCTTGGATCATCAGCTTGCAAAGAACTTGTACGGGTGACTGCCTCTGGCCCAAGGTCCTGTGCAGGCATGGTCAGATGGTGGCAGGAAATAGAACAGCTGGGCGCTGGCAAGGCTTGTCTCTGCATTTAGCCATAGGGCTTTCCACATGGTCCCTCCACATGGACCAGTCTGGGCTTTCCCAGTAGAGCAGCCTCAGGGCAGTAACACCACTTACACTCTCACCCACTTGTAACTAGTCCACAACTATGGTGCAATGAGAATTGTTTCCAAACACCTGCAAAAACTCAGGGTGAGCTGCCTAGATAACAGAAGCATGCCCCATTTCTCCTGGAAGATCTAGACAGAACTGGTCCCTCCCTCACACCCCTGCACAAGACAAGACTTAAGTCTGAAGTCAGATTGCCAGAGTATCAGTAGCTTCACTCTGTTGGCGAGGAAGTAGCAATTTTCCAAAAGTTATCAAGATCCCCAGGTATGAATCACTGTTTATTATTTAACAGCCCCAATCCTAACTGGCACCCAAGTCTGGAGTGTCTGATGTCTAAACAATTTGCCTGTCCAAGTCACACTTGCACTCAATCTCGAAGGTTTCTGGGAAAATTAAAGCTGACCTGGAACAAAGACCACTACTACATGCACATAGAATCAGATCTAATAATCCTAAATGTGATCAGCCTTTGCTCGGCTGACCATGTTTCTGTTTTCAGTGTCCTTTAGGATACCCATTCATTTTATTAGCAGAGAATTATACACATTGTGGTTTCTCATTAGGGACACTATTCTTATACCAAGGACATATGTGAGAATGCTAAAGTTATTCATGCAAAAATATTGGATGTAAAATAGAAAATTATAGGCTCATTAGTTTGTCCTTTCAGTCACCTTGACAACTCAGAGTCACATCACACCTAGGTAGCTACCTAATAAGTAGATTGATTACTCACCACAGAATTATTGGCCTCTGTCTTAAAAATTCTTAGCTTGCGGGCACTTCAAATTGGACACGTTCACATGTCTAAATATCAGAAGTCCTCTTACAGGACAAATGCAACTTGCAGTTAGGTGCTTATGGCCTGTACCCTTTGAATAAAAAATAGAGTGATAGCTTAAAATTGGATTTCTAGTTTCTCTTAAAAATTCACCGAGCTGGTATCACAAGGCCAGTGTTGCTTCTTGCTAAGAGTCTGAAAAGTAGCCTTTTCTTCCTTACCATCCCGTGGCTAAAGTTCATTAATTATTTTGCATAAACTTTTTGGCCCCTGAAGGCACAAGTTTGGGACACATAATAAATTTTATATCTCAAATATTCATCTGATCAAGTGATGAATAGTAATGAGGTATGTGCTGTATCTGGCACATCTATTAAAATACATGGGAGCAGCAGAAGCTATCAAGAGAACTACTCAGTGTATAACTACCCAGGAGTAATCGTAGAGCCATTTGGTGGTAATTTATCAAACAACCTCAATAGACACCTAGGATCAGAAAGGGAAATAAGTGAGAATTTGAGCAGCCTCAAGACGCGGCATCAAATTCATGCACTACATTAGAGCACTTTAATTCATGCTCCTAGATGAGAACCCTACGTCCTGAGTCAACACTTAACATCCATGTGCTCTCAGTATAGATCATTCAAGTAGAAAGCTTAGAAAATTCCTCAAAGATTCTGCAAATTATGTATGACCCTAACAAAAAGAATACTATTTGCAGTATACTATTTGGTCTCCTCATCTTTTTAGGCATTTTCATGCAAATTTAAAAAGCTAATTTTAGTACAGTGTTGGGCCTGTATATTACATATATACTACAAATGATCTTTTATATTTCTATATAATTAATATTCCTTAATATTTTTAATTCTATTAAATTCTCCTCTTTACTTTTTTATACAATTGTGGTGTTCCAGTGTGGAGATGCATCATTATTATTTGGTTTAGTTTTTATTTCTAATTTCACCATTATTGAAATTCTTTAATAAGCACCCTTAGACATAAATTTTCCCCTCTCTGCCCTGGTTAAAGTTTTTAGTGCAATGTGTGCATATAAACAGTAGAATGCACTAGGAGTGTGAACTGTGGATTCATATGCTAGACATACTTTTCAAGACTAGATAATTTAAGAAAGTTTTCCCCAAGATATATCAATTTATATTACAATAAATATATAAAAATTCTCATTGCTATCAAAACTATCTTCCCGAAACTGGATATACTATTTTAATATCTGAATTTAAGGCAAAATAAGTAAAAGATAGAAAATAATAGAATAAAAGCTAAAACCAAGATAAAAAGAGACAAGTTCATTTTTAAAAATGGAAGCAACATTATGGTCATGAGTAACTCATGGAATTGTTTTGACTACAAGAAAATGATTAATATTCATAATGATCATGAGTCTCGAGTTTACTAATTTTAAATAACTTTATTTAGTGAAAAACATTTTTTGAGACAGGGTCTTGCTCTGTTGTTCAGGCTGGTCCAGACTCTATGCAGCACAGACTGGCCTAGAACTCACAACAACAACCCTGCTGGGTTAGCCTCCTGACCTCTAGGATTACAGGTATGAACCACTGTGCCTGATTTATGAAATACTGGTGAATCAAACTCAGGACCTTGTACTTGGTAGGCAAACCCTCCAACCATTGTCTATTTCTCCAGTCCTAATTGTTTTTATTTAAATGGCAAAAGAGCTAGTGATAAAATAAACTGGTATATCTCTGGGGAAAAAAATTCTGACTCAAGGGGCCATCAAAAAGTATGGTAAATGCTTAAATGAGAAATCTTCTGCTGCTTTTTTCCCAGAATTATTTTTATTAGTATGTATTTGCAATACATAATAACTATATTTACCTTGAGAAATTGGTACACACACATATTACCTATTCATTTCATTTTCCCTCCTGTCCTCCCATCTCCCCGGCTTTGTCTCTTTCCTATCTCCACAAAGTCAAATATTCTATTTCTCATTATCTACCTTTTATTTTGCTCTTTAAATTATTTATATTCCAACTTCCCTGTAGGTGAGAAACCACACTGTATTTAACTCTTCTGCACCTGTTTTGTTCCACATCATGTGGTGACCTCAAAATGCTTTTATTTTTCTAAAAATTATTCTTTTACCCTTATTTATGGCTCAGTAGTACTCTATTGTGTGCACACTAGTTTTTAAATCTACTCATCTCTTGGTGGCATACAAGCAATCTCCAAGATTATTACAATAAACGTGAGTACTGGTGTGTCCCTGTAAATTGATGTCTTTAGTCCTTCTTGATGATACCCAAGGCAGGTACAACAGCTCTCTCTCATGAGTGTCTTTACAAGATGTGATTAAAGAAAATACAGAGACGGCTGCTGCCAAGTGCCATCCAACTGGGAAAGCAGACGGGTGAAATACTCATCTTCCTTACCCAGTAGATCTGGCAATGTGCACTTCTGGTCTTTCCTGAATTCAAACTGATCATGAAAGGTTAACATTTTGAAACTGTTCCAAACGTTGAAGCAGTCACGACCACACCACTAAAGGTATAAAAGAACAGCTCGAGAGAGTGGAAACAATGATGTGATAAATGTGTTCAAAGAGACGGACTACTCTGAGGGGATTAATGGCAAGATGTTCCTTACCATAATAATGTTTTTTTTAAAAATTTAAACATTCAGTGTAATTTGTGAGCACACCTTGTATATTAGCAGTAAAATAATATAAAATAAAACGTGACAACTGTGTAGAAAATAAAAAGAACGCTTGCAAAAATTTTGGTTCACCTAGTTCTGGGATGCAATAAACAACTGTTGTGATATTTATTTCTAATTTTTAATAACTAAAAACAATTTAAACTGTTAAAATAATATAGAAATTATAATACAAAATTAATCAAATAATATAGTCATATCTGTGTTAGGTAAATTTCCTGCAAAGAAAGGATAAAATGTACTAAATTAAAATATATAAAATGTTAGCAAATATTCATCATTCTTGAGTGTTAGAACTCTAGATGATTTTCTGCATTTTATGTTTTTGTGTTGAGGGGTTTTTCCACAATGATTGTATATTATATTCATAATGAGAAGACAAAATAGACACATATTTTAAGAAGCATCTGCTTTGACAGAATCTAAAGACACATGTATTACACAGACTTTTTTCCTACAGTTAAGCAAATAAACATTATTTTCTATTTTACTTTATTTATTTATTTATTTATTTATTTTTGAAGCAGGACTTCAATCCATAGCCCAGACTGGTCCTGAACTCTCTAGGGATCACACACTGGCCTTGAACTCATGGCAATCCTTCTGACTCAGCCTCCTGAGTGCTGGGATTCCAGGTGTGCACCACATGTCCAGTTTATGTGGTGCTGGGGAATCAGACTCAGGTACTTAGTGCTTAGTAGGCAAGTGCTTCAATCTCCATTCCTCCAGCCCATCATTTTCTGTTTTATATGGCAAGTTTCCACTACTGATGAAATCCTCACCAAAGTTCAGTATGCAATCCACTAATGATAACAAACAGGACATTTGATCTTGAGTGCCACTTTACTATACTAAGAGATGCCTAGATTAGAAAACTACATTTCTGGAATGTCTAGGAAGGTCCTGGGTGCATGAATTTGGACTCTCTCTAGCCACTGACATTTCCTGTCTGACCCTGTGCACTGCTTCCTGCTGCCGTGAAGGAAAAAATGGAGCTTAGCTCCAACATGCCTTCCAACCGTAATGGTTCTGCTTTGGGAGAAAACTAGCCATGGCTTACAACCTCTGACACTAAATCATATTCAAATTTTTCCTCTTTTAATTGTTGTGTGTCATGTATTTTGTTCCAAATATGGAAAAGTGGCTAATATGACAGACAAATTAGGCTGTGAATTATTAAATTACTTATGAATTATCTGTCTCTTTTATTTTTAGAAAGGGTCTCCTCTGTAATCCAAGCTGGTTCTGAAATCACTATGTATCCCAGGTTGGCCTCGAACTCTTAGTAATCCTCCAGCCTCTCAAGTGCTGGTATTATAGGCATGTGCCACCACAACCAGCTATTACATGGTACTCGGAGATTGAACCATCAACATAATCTCTAATCACTAAGCTATATCCATACCCCAGCTTATCTCTAACTCTGCATTCCTCTGTAGACTAGAAGGCATTCTGGTGACATGATTAGTGAGAATAAATGATTACTGAAAATTCACAAACCTGTCTGCTACTCAGTGCCACAGTAGTATTGCATTATAAAAGGCCAGCACAACTTGGTAGTAAACAATAATAACTATGTCTGTGAGCCAGAAATCTAGACTGAGGTTGGCTGGAGATCTCTGGTGTTGGGTTAGCATGATCACATCTCTAATAACCTGTTTTATCCCACTAGGGTTGGATAGATTGTTACTAATTGGCTTTTTCTCACATGTCTCTCATACTTCAGCAGACTTCCTGGCCATACAATCATGTCCCCATGATAATGGCAAGGTGAGGAATACTAGCAGAAGTGCTCAAGAGTTTTTCAAGATCCGTGTTAGGTCGTGTTTTATCACTCATTGGACAAAGTAAGTCATATGATCAAGCTTGGGTCCAAGTGAAGAGATCTGACAATTACATAGCAATGAGTGTGGTTCCAGGTACATGTGATATGTTTAGCCATTTGTAAAACTGTCTTCCACTGTACAGAAAATATTAGCAGTCTTTCTCTATTTTCATATGTGATTCTAGTTTTCTGAGCTACCAGTACACAAGTTGTTCCCATAAGCTTGTGAACCCATCAGACTTAAGAATATAGGCAAGTCCTCTTTCTCTTCATAACTCCACACTCTAGAGACAAATTGATAAACTATAGCATCCAAAGGGGAAAATATCATGGAACAAGGGAGATGCAGCTGGACAAATCAGGTATAACTGGAGAAATTTTCTCTTGGCCTTGGCTGACATGTAGTTATTTCAGTACCCAAAATTGAAAAGAGCAGCTGGTATTCTATAACAAGTCTTTGTTACAGTTTGTTTTTAAGCTTGCAATTTATCATAACAACACAAAGTTAATTTCATACAAAGCTAATTCCATGAGATCATGAGGAATAACCGAATGTTGGATTTAATCAATCGATATTTGAATTATGTGCCACAATAAGGTAGTAGTAGAAATTTCTCTGTCTTCTCATTTATGCTGACAGAAATAAACTACCTATGTGTTTTTATTTTTTTCCACCATCATACTACTTGCTATTATGGACAGAAAAAAAATTTAAAGAATTTCAGTCATTTTACTCAAAAATATATGATTTATCTGGAAAGTTTTGCCAGGTTTATAAACTTGAGGAAAGTGTTAGATAAAGAAGCACTAGATAAATCTAAAAGGAACTAAGTTTATTCTACTTTTAAAATTGCCCACCAAGATAGTAAGATAATAACACTTTCAAATTAGAAGTTACACATTAATCTACTTTGCCTCATCATTAGAAGTGGAAATATTTTAATCACTTTGCTTTGTATTTTACGACAGACAGTATTGATACATAACATTGTTAAGAAATAAAATATTAGTATAGTTTAATATATAGGACTATTATAAAATGCATGAAGTATGTGGATGATATATGTTGCAATATAGATAAACCTTGAAAACATCATGCAAGTGAAAGAAGACAGTAGCAAATACCACAGGCTGTGTGATTTATCCCTAAAAGTTGTCTGGAACTACATTTTATACACAGGAATTAGCGGCTTTTGAGGATGAGACAGGGCGAAGAGTGAGAGCAGGAAGAGGGGATGCCTGCTAATGGTGGCATGTTTCTTTAGATGAATCTGTTCAAAATAGACTGCGACGATGTATGCACAACTCTGTGGAGGTAGAAAAAGGCCGTGGACCTGTGCACTTTATAGAGGTGAGCTTTACAGTATGTGAAATATATCTTCGTAAAGTTTGGGAAAAAATGAAAATCCAGCAGTAATGGTTAAGATAGGTCAGTATTAGAAATTAATGTATTTAAAGGAAAGAAAGTATCTGTTAATCATTAAGTTGATTTGAGTTTATTTTAATATATAAACTATTCAAAATCAATTCTAGTATCATTTAGATTTAAGTACATTGAGGTAAGAATCGTTTTCTCATAAATGCAATGACAATAAGCACATGGAAACACAAGAGTTTCTTGCTGAGATAAAAAGATAAAAAAGACCAAGGTTTCTAGAGAAGAGATGGAGACAAATTTCAGGAAGGAAACTGGAGAATTTTAAAAAGAAGAAAAATATAAATAAAAAGGAAAAGAGATCTAACAAGAAAATGTTAAGTTCTACTCCCAGTATCAGTTTTCCATGGACTTTATTGACTGGCGAGGAACAGGTAAAAATGCCCAAATGAAATTATCACAGCACAGCATATCACTGTCTTTTAGGGTTTTATTATTTACTTATTTATTAGTTTGTTTATTTTTTTGCCAGCTGCGCATCTATGATTGCCCATTTCATTAGCTTGAGAGCCATCCGGGAGATTAGCAAGTTGTGCTTCTGGCTATGTCTGGATAGTTCGAGGCAATATGACCTTAAAAACTCTACTGGGCTTGCAGTCCTGTCCTCTCCAGCCCTGTTTCCCTGTGCGCTACTTCCCAGTTGCCTCGCTAAGCCATAAGACATTTGACTCTGCAATGCCCTGCTGCTCTGTCCACCATGCTTTTCCACCATAATGTTACTTTCCTGGAGCCAGTCAAAAATGGACTGAATCCCCTGACATTATAAGCCAAATGAGGCATTTCCTCCTTCTAGCTGCAGGTGTTAGGTATTTTTTCACAGTAAAGAATAGCTGACCAAGGCAACGTCTGTATTTCTGAGCTATTTGGGAGAGAAACATAAATAATGTACCTAACCTCTACCTCACTATTTCTTCCTCTATGTCTCTCTAATTGAAAGTTGATGATATTATATGTATTAACAGTCACAGAATCCAAATAACCCAGGAAGGTTTGAGAAATATGGGAAACCCAGAATACAGGCATTTTATAGAACTAAATGGGTGTGAGAGGGAAAATCCAGGGGGATCAGGGAAGGAGTGGGAAGACCCAACTTTGGGAGGGGGAGAATTGTAATGTTGACATGATATGTATGTGCACAGAACACCCAAGCTCAATTTAATCGTAACATATCACTTATATATACTAATAAGAATGTAAATGGGGGAAAAAGAAAAGGTAGCTAATTCGTAGATATTCTCAAAGTGTGTAGATTCATTCTCTTTTTTCAAACTCTTTTTCAGCGTTCTCCCATTTGTCTCTGTGACTGTCTAAAACAAGTGAGGTGTTTTACAAGCCAAGACGCAGGCTCAGGTTTCGAACTACACAACGCCACACTGGAGCAAACACGGCGATCTCTGCAGGCAAAGTACAACATTGCAGACAGTTTGCTTTTAGGATCTGCTTCAGTTGGCCTCTGAACACCCCAAGATTCTGGAGTAAGAATTGATCTTTATCATGTATATAGTCATTTTTTGCTAAAATCCCATGCCCATGTTGCACATACCATTCACATAGAACCACTTATTTTTTCTCTGTCAAGCACCAGCTTAACCTTGGATTGACTTCCTGGTTTATAAACTACACAGTGTTGTTACAAAAGACAGACAGACAGACAGACAGACAGACAGACAGACAGACAGAAAGAGAGAGAGAGAGAGAGAGAGAGAGAGAGAAAGGAAGGAAGGAAGGAAGGAAGGAAGGAAGGAAGGAAGGAAGGAAGTGCATGTGAGCAAAACAGACAAGAACGGGCATTGAGTTCAGTCAAAATAAAGAAGATAATTCACAGATAATTGTGAAGGCAAAACTTCACAATTGTGCTTCTTTTGGCTTATGAGCATTAGAATGTAATTTAGGAAAGAGCTAAATTCAGGGAATAGTAGGAGTCATGGGGCTGGGGAAAGTAGGGTGGGATAAAAAAGGGAAGGGAAAGGGTTTGTAACTCTGATGCAATATATATGTGTACAAAATACTGCAGTTCAGTGTAAACATTATGTATTGCATATATACATATTGACAACGTGGGGGATAAAAAAGTAAATATTTGAAGAACATTACACAAATGCTATGGTTCAGAGCTGGAGGGTCCCCCCAAACCCGCACGTATTTGGATGTAGTGAGATTATTGTGGACTGGTGTGCTGTTGGGAGGTCAGGTACAGCTGGAAGGGGGCGTGCTTGGAGTGCAACCTGCAAGAAATTGTATCAACGTGTTGAGATAAATGTTGGAGGTATCCCAGGGCAGCGATTTCAGGTTTATGTTACTGATTTGTGGGCCAGGAAGCGATGGTGAACTACCCGCCCTGCGTGTGGGGGGCCAGTTTGGACTAAGTAAAGGAAGGAAGGAGACACGTCACAGCTTCTTTGTGGGAGAACTCTAGCTTTGCCCGGGTCTCCAGACGTGAGCTTCCTCCTGCTGTAATGGGTTTCTGTCTGCAATGCTTTGAGCAGCTTTTCGGGCTCTGCCCTGTGTCTTCCCTATCTCTGGCTTCCTATGAATGGATTGTGTTAGACCTTTTGAAACTATAAGCTAAATAAATCTTTCCTCCCTCATATTGTAAATATTGGGTATTCTGTCATAGGAATGAGAAAGTATCTAAGACAATGTGCATTTAGCAACAGTAATGAATCAACCCAGTAAGGGTTGGTCCTTCTTCAAAACATTCTGAGTAACTTATACCAGAAAGAACTGCTGAGATTGGTGTGGATAATGCTTGAAGGAGCCAAGAAACACATTCTGGAAAAATTTTAGGTAAGGAGTGAACTGACTCTTTTGGAATCTGCATATTTAGCCCAATTAGTGCTTTTTTCTATCTCTTCTACTTCTAAAATTGACTATTCTTGGACATAATTTAATGAGTCTGAGGAATAATCTTATCTTGCTTCTTTACTCTCAAAAGGATTCTTTGATCAACATCTTACCTCAGTTTTCAAAAAATGATAACTATGCTTTTATGTTTAATGGTAAAAACCAGCAACAAACATTTGGGAGATGACATACAACAAACCAGAAGAAGCAAGCTCAGTTGTGAAGTTATATAACCACACAAATTTATCTTTTCTCTCTTTATGGAGTGTAAGATTCTGATTTGATACAGTGAGAGAGCATATCTTCATTACATCCAGCCAAATATATGCATGTTATTGAAGTCCTTTTGAATCACACTCTCTGAAGGATGAGACTGTAGAAGTACGTTAGACATATACCACCTAGACTCTGTAAAATATCTATGAAATTTACATTTGCATGGCTTTGTTCACATAAAACATGGACCTAAACATTCACTGGAAAGTTAAGCCTAGCTTTAGAATGCTTATAGGAACTGGCCACTGATAAAGACTGAGAATTTCTTTAAAAATACATTATATGCCAAATATAAAGAGAAAGTAGTCTAGATACAAATGAGATACAAAGGAAACATTGGTATATTTATGCCAAAATGGAAACCTAAAAATGTCAAGAGATCTTACAAAAAATGAAGTTCCTAAAATAACCACTTTTAAAGAGCATAGATATTGAATTTTTAGAAATAAAGGGAACCTAGAAATCAGAATAGATAAATGTGGCTTGGATCTGGAGTGTCCCCCCAAAGCCTTATGTATTTGGATGTAGTGAGGCAATCGTGGAACCTTATGTTGTTGGGAGGTAGGGCTGGAAGGGGAGGTGGCTTGAGTTTTGACATGAAAAATATTGCATCAACTTGTTGAGATTGAGAGCTGCCCAAGACAGAGCTTTCCGGAGTGTTATTGACTTGTGGGCCAGGAGTGAGGGAGTGGCACCAGCTGAATGTGGACAGCCCAACTGGCAGCTGGAACTAAGGAAAGGAAGGCAGAAGAAATACTGTTATTGTTTCTTTCTGGGAAAGTTCTGCCTTTGAATAAAATCTCCAGACATGGACTTGCTCCTTTTTACCCTTGGCCTCTGCTTCTCTTAGCTTTCTGTCTACAATGCAGTAAAGAGCTTTTATCCCACTGCATCTCCACTGTGTGCTTCCATCTTTACCGGCCACTCATGAATGGACTCTGTAAGACCTTCTGAAAGTGTGAGCTAAAATTAATCCTTCCTTCCTTAAATTGTGGATGTTAGGTATTTGGTCACAGCAATGAGGAAGTAATGAAAACAGTAAGTAAAAACACTCTCACTTTAAGAGATGCAACTATTAGTACATGAATTGATCATCTGGTCTCAATTTGCTTTCATCTGATGCAGATATAAACAATACTACTTAATGAAGGTGTATTTTGAAGTGAGTGGTCTCTTAATAAGATGTCTTAAGGATCAAATTGTGAGGAGTAAATGGAAATATTAGAGAAAGGTGAATATTTTAGATTATTCTAGGAAGAAAAAATTATTGGAAATGCAATAATGGAATGATATTTTGCTCTTGTGATGCAAGTCACTGCCATTTTAAGTTATATAAAAAAGCAAATGAAAATATTTTCATTGCATATTTAAAATAATATAGCATATAAGTTTACAGATAACACGTCACTCTTGGATAATGTTTCTCTACAAAATTTTAATCTTAAGTGACAATAATGACAAAAATCTGAGTATTTGAAATTTAGAAATAAATCTTAGCCTTGAAACTAACCATCAGAAGAAAGAGCTTACTAGCCCAGCCACCTGAGTTATCTACCAAGAAGCCAGGTGCTTTCTGGGAATCTCTTCTACAGCTTAGCGTTAGGTTTTCTAAGTTGTTACCGTGGGAGGAAAAAGGAAAAAAAATCTACCACAGTGTATAGTACTAAGGTTACTGGCCTCTTCAGAACAATAACAGAAAAATGTTTTCTTTTCCCCAATGAGACGTACAAAGTGGGAACAGAAATCCAAAGGTAATAAAATACTGTATACTCCAGAATGTCTTTTCTGCATTATTTTTAATTTATGTTAAGACTGTATTAGCTTCAGAGTGTTTATCTATGTCCCCAAGAGAGGATTAGTTAGGAACATTCTTTGAGATAAACTAAAGGAACTATTTGGTACTGGCACTGTTAAATTTTTCTGATGTGCAGGTGTTTGTAGTATTTGTACAGTTGCCTGATTGGTTTTCATCCAGGTAAATCCACGGAGAATAAGGTTTATCGTTTCAGGATGGAGAGGTGCAGAAGCTGCTCCAATATATATGAAAACCTGCCACTAGCCACATCCGTGCCGCTGCCTAAAACGTTTCATGTTCTGACTCTGACAATATAAGTATGCTTTTCTTTCCACGTTAAACGTTTCTGGCTGAACTTTGTGAGTTGCATTCACCTTACTATTTTCTTTTTAACTCCGCATTTGTAACTTTTCAATCCCAAATAAGGATATACACTGTTACTAGAAAATAACAAAAACATTTTTTAAAATCTTGTTTTAATACGTCTTTGCAATGCTAATGAAAAATAACTCATTTTCTCAGTTATTCCACCAACAAAATTTTATAAGGCCTGAGAGATTTTCCAGTCAATGTGCTGAGTAGAAGAGCCAGAGAAGGTGATCAAAGCAAAAATGATCTCTGCTCTCGTGGAGTTCACGGTGTGATGAGGAGACTAAGCTAGCCAGGACCTCTATTGGAATATTAACTAGAGTAGCAATTTGTACCAAATATTACACCGCATAGGATGTATTAGGACTCAAGAGGAATTAATAAATGACTCAGGGATACGTTGAGACCAAGAAGGGAGCATGGGACTCATATTTCCTGAGATCATTGCTACCTGCCAGCCTTGGTGTTGCTTGATGGCCGTGTGATGATTAGACGTTCGGTTAATGGATAGGTTTTTTTCTCTAATTTCTCCCTATTCCAATAATGGTCCAAAGACCCTTCCTTTTTGCTCTTGTAACAAGTCATTTTTTATTTTTACTTTCCCCCCATAAGTTACATTTTTTTCTTTTTAGTATTTTTATAGCACGCAATAGTTACGTTCAACTTGAGGAACTGGTCAGCATACGTACTGCGTTTTCATCACCTTAGCTTTCTTTCCTCCCTTGTCAAACTCTCACCCTCCCACACTGCTTCCCTCTTTCTGCAATCTATCTGCCTTCCTTTCTCCCCCAATTCTCTTAGTTGTCTCTTTTACTTATTTATCCTTTATGACATACAACTATATATACATATGAATGAATATACATATATGTATATATGTATATATATACATATACATATATATATATACATTCGTGTGTGTGTGTGTGTGTGTGTGTGTGTGTGTGTGTGTGTGTGTGTGTGGAGAGAGAGGGGGGAAAGAGAGAAAGCTAGAGAGAGAGGACTCCTGTGGGTCTGGATCATTCACTAAGCATAAATATATCAAGGTGCATTTATTTTCCCACAAATGACTCAAGTTTATCTTTATGTGGGAGTAGTATTGCATTGTGCTTATAAACCACATTTTCTTTATCCATTTATCTGTTGGCAGACATGTAGGCAGTCTCCGTGTTGTGTGTAGATTTGGAGTGTTCCCCCCAAAGCTTCTTCATATACATGTGAATACTGTATATTGTTGGATCTAAAGTGTCCCCCAAAAGATTCATGTACCTGCAGATACATTCCCCATTGTGTTGAGAAGTGGGGCCTGGCTGGAAGGGATGGATGCTTGGGGCTTAACCTGGAGAGGTGTGTGTGGTTCAGCCCTTCCTCCCAGACTTGGCTCTGTTCTGCTATCCCGTGAGGATCTCTGTTCTCCAACTCTGACTCTGGCTGAGACCCTGCCATGTGATTCTACCATTTCCAGCCACCCACCATGATTGGACTGTGACGTCCTGAAACTGTGAGCTAAAATACATCTCTCCTCTCTAAAGCTGTGATTGCCACATGTTCTGTCCCAGCAACGAGAAAGCAAGTAAGATACTCCATGATTTAGCTATTATAAGTCATGCTGCTATAATCATGAATATGTATGATTGAATATGATGAGTATGCATCTCTGCTATATGATGACCTTACCCATTTTGGAAAGATACCCAGAAGAGGTACAGCATCTATTGTCAGGAATTTTTTTTAAGTAAACTTCATACTGATTTCTGTAATGGCTTTACCAGTTTACAGTCCCACCAGAAATGTATAATGTTTCTTCTTCCCCACATCTTTGCCAGCGTCTCTTTTATTTCAATTCTTGCTAATAATCATTTTTAACTGAGGTAAGATATATCCTCACTGTTGTTTTGATTTGCATTACTCTAATGGTTAAAGATTCTGGACATATATTCATGTATTTTTTGGCCATTTGTACTTCTTCAAGAACTGCCCATTCATTTAAGTTGCCCATATTTAAATAGGGTCTTCTGTTTTGGCGAGTCTGTGTTATTCAATTCTTTGCATATTCTAGAAATTAGCCCTTTGCCCAAAGGGTAGATGGCACAATTGCTTGCCATTTTGCCACTTCTCTCTTCAGTCTGTTGTTTCCTTTGCTATGAAGATTTTTTCAATTTGATGTAATCTCAATTGGTAAGAATTGGTGTTATTTCTTATGCATCAGGTGTCCCACTGAGAAAGTTCTTGCCTTCGCAGGTTCTGCCTATTTGGTCTTCCAGCAGATTTAGTTCTTTAAGTTTAATATCTACACCTTTCAAATTGATTTGATTTTACAACGGAGTGAAAGGTGTGAATCTAGATTCATTCTTCTACATGTGGATAACCTGTTCTCCCAGTATTTGTTAAAGAGGCTGTCTTTTCTCAAGTGTACGCTTTTGGCCTCATTGTCTAAGATCAGATGGCTGAGAGTGTTTGAAGTTTCCTCTGTGCCCTCAATTGTTTCCTTGGTCCACCTGTATGTCTTTGTACAAACACCATATTTTAAAAAATCATTGTTGCTTTGTAACACAGCTTGGTATTTAGAATAGTGATACTCGCTTTGGCTTGTTGCTCAGCATGCCTTTGATTTTCTGAATCTTTTCTGGTTCCATATAAATTTAGGATTTTTTTCTATTTCTTTGAAGAATGCTGATGGTGTTTTGATTGAAATTACATGAATACGTACATCAATTTTGGTAGTATGGCCATTTAGGCAATGTCAACAATGTTGGTTCTGCCTATCAAGGAAAAGGAGATGACTTTTTATTATCTAATATCCTCTTCAATTTCCTTTCTTGAGTGCAGTATAGTTTTCATTGTAGAGGCCTTTCACTTCATAGGGTAGGCTGATTCCTAAGTATTTTTGATTTTTTTTTTTGAGGCTACTATGAGTAAGATTGCTACTCTTATCTTTCTCAGTGATTTCATTCTTTGTGTATAGGACTGCTGATATAGTGGTCATAAATTTCTTGATTTTTTTGCGTGGAAAATGATAGTTTTTCTGGATACAATACGTGGTCTGACATGTGCTTTATTTTAGAATTTGAAAGACTTTGTTCCATGCTGTCCTGGCCTTTAAGGTTTGTGTTGAAACAACTGCATTGATTCTTATGAAATTTGTCTTTGTGAGATACTTTCTGTTTTTCTCATATAGATTTCAGGATTCTCTCTGTGTTGAACTTCTGAGATTTCCATTATGATGAGACCTAAAAGTGAAGGTTATTTGTTGTTTTCTTCTCCTGCACTTCAAGGTTAATTTCTTTTCCTAGATTTGGAAAATTTTCTGGTATAATTTCACTGAATGAGTTCTTTATATCTTTTGGTATATTTATTATTATTTTTTTCGTTTATTCCCACAATTCTGAGGTTGGCTTTTCTTTTTTTCTTTTCTTCTTCCTTCCTTCCTTCCTTTCTTTTCTTTTCCTCTTTTTGTGAGACAGGGTCTTTCCCTACAGGCCAGGCTGGTCCTGAACTCACTATGGAGCCCAGACTAGCCTCAGACTCAAAGCATTTCTCCTGTCTCAGCCCCCCAAGTCCTGGGATTACAGGGGTACACCACCAAGTCCAGTTTATGTGGTACAGGGGAATCCAACTCAGGTACTTAGTGCTTACCTAAGCATTTACTAGGCAAGCGCTTTAACCGCTGAGCCATTCCTCCAGCCCCTGATGTTGTTTTTCTTTAAGCCATCCATCAGCTATCATATCCAGCCCTCTTGTTATCTTGTTTTAGGTTAATACTGAGTGCGTATCTCAGTTCATCAGTCTTTTCTTTAAGTTCCAACACTGCCCTCACAATGCTCAGGCTGCCTTCCTCTGCTTCCAAGTGAATGTCTTTGTACTTTTCATTTCAGCTTGCTATGGTTTCAGAATTTCTATTTCTCTACTGAAATGTTCCATCATGTCTTGCATTGTCTTTTTTAACCTCATTGTCTTTTTGGTTTTTTTCTATAAAAGCCATTGAACTTTTATTAATTAAAGCTATTATTCTTTTAGTAAATTTCTCTTTGAGCTCATTGAACATTTCTTGTTTGAACTTAGTATGTCTTATTTGAACTGAATTGTCACTTGACCCATTTTTATTTTTTTACTTCCTATCTTATGAGATCTACTATTCAAGGGCCCATGATATCAGCTTCTGGGTCATTGGGAGTTTTTGTGTTTTATTGCCATTTTCCCTTCATTCTATCACTGAGGATTATAAACTGTTAGGGTCAAAAAAACAAAACAAAACAAAATCCCAGCCTCTACTGTGGAGATTTCTCCCATTAGATTTTTATCTTTCCATCATTTTATTTATTTATATATATATATATATATATATATATATATATATATATATATTGTCTGTTTTTAGCTTCCTCAGCTGTTAAGTGCAGTCATTTTATTAGTGTCTAATGTTCTACAGCTTTTTTGTTTCTCTGCACTTTTTAGTGGATTGCAGAAATGTAGACGACACAAGGACAAGCCAGCTGTTGACATACGATGAAATACACGGTCAACCACTATGGCATCCATAAAAATATGAATGAAATTTGCGGTAATGTTGTAATGTTACACTAATTGATTAGTAAAGAGCTATAATAACCAGCTACATACTGCAACTATTCTACACTTAACCTTAGGAATACAGTCTATAATATCAATACACCTTCCTAAATAAAGCAAATATTGACATATCTAAAAGGTCTCTAAAGGCAACACTATATTATTGTCAATAATAAAATAAAAATCTGCATTGCTTGCCGAAGCCAAACTAGATAGCTAAACATTACTAACTCTTAGTAAGCTCCAAACAATGCATCACCACTAACAGTAGAATACAGATCAGCAGTAATGGTATATTCCAGACATAACTATTATTGGCTTATTATAATAATCAATTAGATTATACTACCATTCTCCTCTTAGCATTAGAAATGTGATCTACACTATTAATGGAGCTGTCTGTACAAAACATAGTAACCTATTAGAAAGATCTATTAAAGGCAACACTACACTACTGTTAGTAATAGAAGAGAAATCCACATTAATATTCTATGCATAACTTACTAGCAAAGTTATTAACTCCTAATAGGCTAAGCCATATAGTCATAAGTTATTAATGCTTAACAATATTAATAAGAAGACTGATGGAGGTAGGGAAAAGAACTGAGACAAAGGGTTGGTTTTGGAGATGAAAGAGAAAACAGGAAAGGAAATAGGATAGCGCAAAACAAACCAAAATGCCAAAGAAATACCAGAAGAGAATAGATATATTATTACTCAAAAGTCAAACAAAGAGAGGAATGAAACAAAGAAAGAAATGAAAAAATAGTAACACCTGAGTTTATAAAAGTAGCTATTCAATAAAAGGTAAAACAAACGCAAAAGATAGTAAATTGCTAAAACTAATAGACAAATAAACACAAAAGCATAAATCCAAAATATTTACAAAGAGCAACTGAGGTGAGTCCAAATCATTCTTCTGTGTTTTTCTAGGTAGAGTGGCTTTGGTGTCCACTGTCTACCATATATGGGGGAGGAGAGAACAAAGACTGAACTGTGTTCTGCTGTGGATTCCTGCTTAGTCCATACTCTGCAACCCCTGATTAGACAGGTCCTTGCTCTTCCCATGTCCTGGTCTTAGTGATATTACTTCTTCCGTAAGGGCCTCCCCTCTACTGGCCAAGCCAAGACACCTCTCCAAACTGATACAAGGTAAGGGGAGGCAAACCCACTGGGTTCTGCATTGGGAGCAAGTAGTGATGGAGGCCCCAATCCAAACGCCTGAAATTGGAGACTTTCACCCACAGGCTCCTGGGCAAACCATTCCCAGTGGATCAGACTTTTCTCACTCAAGGCCTATGTGGGTCAGGAAAGAACAGATCTCTGTTCTCCACAGCCTGCTCTCGTAGAGCCAACATCTTCCGGGAGGTCTCTAGCTAATATTCCCTTCCCCACAACTGCCTTTTGCGGCAGCTGCCTCCCAGTCACTAACCAAAAGAGTCCTCAGTGTTCCTGTGGTGTGCCCTGTCAATGGCCTGTTTCTTGGAACAGTTCAAACTTAGTGTCTCACTTGAATGGCTCCCTATGTGGTGCTGTTGGATTACCTCTCATGCACTGCCTAAGAGACTCTCTAAGCAGGAGCCCCCACATTGGACTTGCAACTTGCCACCATAGGCTTCTCCTGGAGGTCAGCTGCAGCTTAGATTTGAGGGTCTTGGCTCCCCAGACCCACCTTTGTTCTGCAGCTAAATGGCTCCTCCCAAGTTGCCAAGACCTGAGGTGGTTTTCTGTCCGGTGTGCACACCTCAAAGTGCTTTTTATTTATTCAATTTTTTCCAGTCACCATAGACTCTGAGAGCTTTCCAACTTTCGTGCTGGCATCCTTTCAGTTCCTGTTTTGCTTCCCCAGGCAAAGCTGTTCAGGTGCTTTCTTTCTTATATCTCAGCCTGCTTGCTAAGTCTCTGCAGAGCTGCTAACAGGGAGAGCCTGTTCTTCTGCCATCTTGCCTAGTCAATCCCAAAGAACGTTCCTATATATGGTTCTCTGTGCACTCATACGAGTATTTTTCTAAGCAATAGCTCTAACAGTGGAATTTCTTGGCCATCATCAATGTGGATCTTAAACTTTACTACATGTGATCAATTCATCTTCAAAATAATTGCACCAGTTTATGCTTCCATTAGCAGCTATGGAAGAGTTAGAATTGGAATATAATGGTGCCAATACTTAACATTCCAAGAGTTGAATTTTGCCAATTTGCTGAGTTTTAAATGGTACCTAGTTAATATTTTGATTTGTGTTTTCCTGATTACTAGTGAATAAGGCATATTGTTATTAAAAATTAAATGATTTACCAACATTTTTCACCTTGAAACCCTCTATCCACCATACAATCCATGACACTGGAGATTGGGGAAATATTTGTGGATCGATTTCCTTTGATTGATGTAGTGTTGCCAATCCCTAGACAAATACATTGTAGAGGATTGAATGTGCCTAACCCTTAATCTTAACTCTTGAGAATAAAATGTCAAATTAAAAAAAATAAATAGTATTCAAACTTTGACTTATATACCCCAGCCCCACAGTCCTGAACTTAACTGCAGCCCAATAGGAAACATCCCTACATGGGGACCTTGGAGAATGAACAAACAATCCACGAGTTAGCTTTAAACTTCTTAGTGAAATTTTTGTTGTCACAACAGAATTCTTGTCCTGAGTAATTTATTGGGAAGTCCAAGAGCATGGTTCTTCCAGTCTCTTGATATCTAGTGTGTATTTGATAACACAATAAAAGACACCACCTGGTTAGACAGAGCAATTGAAGTAGCTCAAATCTCTCTTACTTCTTTTGTAACATTACCATTGCCACTAAGTGTTCCCCAGCCTCATGACTTCTTTTAATCCTAACTGCATCACAAAGGCCCAACCTCCAAATATCAACAATATATTAATTTTGATATTACTACTCAATATGTGAATGTCTGTGGACACATTCAAATCATACAGGTCCAGAAGAAATCAAATTATTTTATCACAGTACCAACCAAGTGAGACTAGAATGATCTGCTTGTCTTTCATCCTTCCTTCTTTCTGAACACAAACTTCAGCCCTAGTCCTGTTGGAATCAGTATCTGCATCTGGTAAGTGGAGACAGGGATGAGGGCTGTGTATAAAGAGTATGATGCTACTAAGTGGAGGCTGTGATTTGCCATGATTACAGGTCTTTTTTATTACCTCAAAGTTATAAGGGCAGTATTTTTTTTTTGCCAGTAGCAAGATTTAAATTACCCAAATGAATAACTCAAGAGAACAATGTCAAATAAAGATAACTTTCTCCTTACTTAGTGTACTAGCTATCTTAGGAAATACTTATTTCAATAATTACAAATAAAACACATATTTTATAGAAAGTGAGCATAGTGCTAGTTGCCTATCTAGATGAGTAACAGTAGACAGGCTGGCTAGCCAAATGAAGCATCTGGGCATCTGTGTGGGTAAGAGAGCGTCAAGCATCCCAGGGAACAGAGGCAGGGGTAGAACATGACCAAAGCTCAGCAGCAGATGAAGATGCGGCTCACTCCAGACTGCAGAGGCCAGATGAACCAGTCTGCACCCAGCTCAACCATTAGAGAGATTACAAAAGGTAGCAAGAGCCAGACCCTGTAGGCTACCTTTTCAAATCTTTTTTCTAAGTTTTTGAAGGTTCAGTTAAGGCTTTTGAGGGTTCATATGGCCTGGCCTGCTGCTTCTCCAAATGTCCTAGTCAGTGCAGTAAGGAAAAAAAATTAACATGCATAAAGGAAGAAAAAAAGAAATGTTTTTTAAGTGATAATCAAGACAGTATCTTTAGGAATCTCACACACACATACTCTGGAGAACTCTGGTTCCAGTGGTGGGAACAAAAGACCAGTAATAGACCAAATTATTTTCTTTCATGCCTTAAATTATGATTTGAATATAAGATTCATTTATTTATTTTGAGATTAACACCAGAAAGTCACTAAGGCATAATTATAACATAATACATCTTTCTGTTTTTGTTATATTAAGAGCTTTCCTACGATGAATTATTTACCTTTACTTATTATAATAGATGTTTACATTCATTTGCGACTTTTGTTTAAAGAATCTAAATTCGAAGGAAATATTTGCTTACTTCTGTGAGTGAAAGAGATGAAACTAAGTTTAGTAGAAATTCAAATAAGAGAAAGTCAAAGGAAAACAATTTACCGAAACTTATTATTTATTTACAATAAGTTTATGCATCTATATTACATAAGTTATATATATATATATGTAAAAGGAGTAAAGGGCCTTTAGGCTTTTCTCCAATATCTTCAGCACATCCATAAATTTGAATAAGTCTTTCAAGTCTCTCTTTTTTGTTTATGAATTCCTCCCATACAAAGAAAATACTTAATGTAAGCAAGTAATATTTTATATAGTCATAGTTCCTCATTTCAAGAGTACATGTATGCCTGGATTCATTTGAGCCAATCCCAATTTGTAAGGTGTTATAGCTTTTGTTAATGTACAGTTACATATCATTAATATAATAACAGCTGCCATCCACTCAGTTCCTGGTAAGTACTTACCTGTGTTATCTCAATTAATCCTCACAACAGGCCCAGGCCATAGGAGAAATAGTTAGTCCCCATTTTTCAGATGAAGATTCAGAAGCTTAGAGAAATTAAGAAATACAATCTAACTTTCATCGTTATTAAATACTAGAGCAGTGTTTGGATTAAGTTCCTCCTGACTTCAGAGTCTGTATTTTTAAAAGCCAGACTATACTGACATTTGATTTTCTAAACCTGATATATGTTACTTCTCATTGCTAATGTCACCCAGGAAGAGTGTGACAACAGATGTCCTAGAAAACACAAAAGGAAATTGTCCCCGGTTATACTGTGGCTCTTCTCATAGCCCTGGAGCTGTCTAGCTGAATGGCATTAAGCAATATAAACACTGAAATTACCTAGATGTAAACATAACTTGTCACTAGGCTTCAGTGACATCCAATTTCCAGTTGTATTTTACTTTAGACTTTGCTCATAAAGATCCCATTACCAGAAATGTCAGGTTGATTATACATTTATTTCTCATCCTTATGAAAACCCTGCTAAAAGAACACTAAACGAGCTTAAAATGGTGTTAATACACGGGCAGTAAGACAGGAGGAGATACAACAGGAAGATGCTGAGGGCGTGGAACAAGAGAAAAACAATGAGTTTTTAAAGATACAAAATACAAAACGATATATAAAATTATATTTGCAACATAAAGTTGAAGAAATCTCAGAGAACATAGAATAAAAAACAAAACTCTAAAACACAAGGGGCAATAAGAGTTTTTCTAGTATCTGTAGAGTAATACTTGTGTAAAGAGAACAGGGAAAATAAAGGAAATCATCACATATAGAATATAATCAAAATTTTAAAACTGAAGAACATAAACTTCCAATGAATGTTCAACAAAGCAAATGACAAAAAGTGGCCCCAAAGCATAATGTTTTAGAATGCCAGAGACTAAAAGAAAAGGTCCCAGATAAATGAAAGAAGTCTCCTAATGAGAAATGGAGACCAAATTTCTATCAGACTCATAAACAGAAAACTTGTGGCTACAGCTTCAACATCCTAAGGAAAATTTATTTTTAACCTAAAATTCTATACAAAATATTATTTAAATATGAAGGTCTTTACAGTTTTTTCTCTTAGTTGTTCCCCAATGGTCCAAGTAATAAAGACCTGATTCTTATTCGTACACTATTGGGATTTGGTGGGACTTTTATGAGGTGGAACGTAGGGGGAGGTCCTTTGGTCTTTGGAAGAAGAGTCCTTGAAGAGGTCTGGAAAATTTGGTCTCTGTCTTGTGATCTGTCCTTTGATTCCTAACCATGAGATGAGTTGTTTTGCTCTCCTGTGCTTTTCAGTCCTTATGTGCTAGACCCCTACCAGAGGCCTAAAAGCAATACATCTGTCTAATAGTGGACCGAAATCTCAGAAACCGTGAGCCAAAATAAGCTTTTTATCTTTAAAAGTGGGTTATCTTAGCTATTTGTTAGAGTAACCAAAAGCAGACTAACATAAAGGTAGGGAAAGATATGTACAATCATGCAGAATTTATTATCATTGTAAGGATAATACCACATGCTAACACAAAAAGAATGCTAATAAATATGAGAAAGGTGACATATTTATATTTGAAGATGTTTTCATACTCTTATAATGGATCATAGCAGCTACCAATGCCACTTGGGCATGGTTTTTCTTCATGCAGTTTTTGAGATAACTCAAGCTAATCAGGCCCTGCCATTTTAAACAAGTGAACAGAGAGGAAATAAAAAACATTGAAAACCACACATAGGAAGTGTTTACATAGGAGTCATGCCACATATATTGCTTTGTACATTTCATTTATCATAATTAAATAGCATGGGAGGCAGGAATTAGGTCCTGTCCATATGCCTAGGAGAAGTAATCTACTTTGGTGAGCGACTAGTGGCCTTTGACATTTGAAGACACCAAGATATACTTGCAATGCTCACTTCTTAGAAAACCAATGAAAGTCTTGCTTCATCAAAGATCTAAGACACATGAGGTGTAGGAAGACGTAAGTAAGACAAGTTCCACAGCAAGGTAGCAAGCAGGCCAAGTTTGAGGATATAGAGTGAGAGATTTTTCTGTCAGCCATTCACTTCGAGCTATACACATATAGTGGTTGGTTTGTCCCTACCAATTCTCAGAAAATATTAGTTTCCCCTCCACCCAGAGAGAATTGAGCAGAAAATTTTCCTTAAAAAATACAGAGACGGAGAGACAGTTTTTCTCCATTCTATCTTTATTTTTTTCAAATGTAACTCTTTTATGTTTTCTATGCTAAGCTCTCCTATAATACAGCACAATCTTGGTAGGAGAGGACTCTTTCTTCTGCCTGTTCCTGACAAACACCCTAAGAAACTGAAAATATTGTAACTGGTTTTGTAGTGCCTTTAATTTAGAAGTTCTGCTTACCGTAGCATAGCCCCACTTTAATGTTTTGGCTGTGGAGGATTCCTTGCCTTACAGTCAGATCATTGATACACTACAAATAGAGGAAGAACATTTTCAGCAAAATAATTATAGGAGGTGTCTTTTTTTGAGACAAGGCCTCACTCTGCAGACCACACTGATCCTGAACTCACAACCCAGGCTAGCCTTGAACTCATAGCAATCCTCCTGGCTCTGCCTCTGAGTACTTGAATTACAGGTGTGCATGACCCTGCCCCAGCTTAGGTGGTGCTGGGGAATCAAACCCAGGACTTTGTACTTACTAGGCAAGTACTCTAACCACTGTGCTATTCCTCCAGACCCCATAAAGGATGCACGATTGGCACTTTTATCTCATCCTTTCAAGAATGTTTGGTTCTGTAACTGTGTATGTGTTAATGACGGAAGAGTGAAATACTACTTGTTTGCGACCTCTAGTTCCATAACCTCAGCTGGAAACTGAGTTTCCAATTCTTGTGAAAAATCATATCTGAATGAAAAAAAACTACGTATCAATCTATATTTTATATTACCAAATAAACCAAGTATCATTCTTTCAAAATGGAATCCATTGTAAAGTAAGGACTTCTATATCCAAAATCATTTCCTCTTTGCCTTAAATACCTTTCTCATTGTCTGCTGCATTGTCCTATTTAAAGTTCACATTAAGTGAACTTCTAGCTCAAGATCGTTTGATTTATTATGTAACTAAGTCACCAATATCATTCTTTCTGAAAATTTGAAATATGGAAAAAGAGACCCTGGTTGGGTTGAAAGTGGATACTGATAATATGGATTTATGGAAAGCAGGAATAGTTATTCTTATGTACCTAAGAGATACAAGAATGTTTCAGTGATGGGTCTATCCAGTCACAGAAAGGACGCAATTCATAATGACTCTGAAGCACTTTCTAAGGTCTAGATGTATTGCTTGACTTTTTATAAAAATTTCCCACCATTTTATTAATATATATATATATATATATATATATATATATATATATATATAGTACATAATGTTTACAATGAACTTGACTATTTTGTGCACATATATATCACATCAATATCATGATCCCTTCATATCCCCATTTTTGGCCTTCCCATACCTCCCCATCCCCTTGTCCCCCAAAATTCCCACGTTCGCACTCATTTGGTTCTATAGAATGCCTGTTTATTGGGTTTCCCAAATCAGAGAAACCATATGATATTTAATATATCTAATCTTCTGTGTCTGATTCCTTTTACCACCCTGCACTGGCCATATCTTGATGCTTCTTCTCTGGATCCAGAAGAGCCCTGTATTGGGGTGATTTGCCAGAAGTCCTTTTATTCTGTATTGTACTATGTCTTCGTTGAAATTCTTTAATGTGTATTCACCATCCAATCCACATAAGAGACCTATAGCAATGAAATTCTTAGGACTAGAAAACTTAAATCTTGCCATGCTATTTAGGCCAACTCTGCTATCGTCTTCTATATAAAATGAGGACAATACTACTATCTATCTCAAAACGTTGCTGCAAATGTGTTGATTTGTTGTTATACATAGTTTAGTCACTGTTCCTTCCCTCTTTGCACCTAAACATGGTTCTGCAATGAAGAAGCCCATTGAGACAAGAGACAGCTTTCAATCGCTGGTGACCATTAGCTGATGTGTCATGAGCAAGAAAAATATCTTTGCTGAGGCATGAACCACTTTGTATCACAGCTTTAACCTAGCAAAAACTTACTATGCACAGATCGCTAACCTAACGTAGGAACGTGTCTTAAACATAGATCTAAAGAAGGTAGCGTTGCTTTGAAGACTAGGTTGTGAGAGGTGTGAAATTGTACTGAATATGAAAAAAGCGATGGGCACCTCATGTACTTCCATGACAAACGTTTGAAACATTAGTGGAATTATTGCTTATTATAGATCAAAAAGCAAATAATACATAGAGAACTTTCCTTTTAAATAAAAATATGGAATACGGAAGCATTGGTAGTGTCATCACATACTTTGCCTGCTTCGACGAAATAAGGAAAGGACCACGTAGCTCTGAAAGAAATGGATGGCTTGGAAGCAGACCCCACTGAAGGTGGAGAACATCGATCAGTTCTGGAAACTGCTGGATGGAATGTGCCTTATTCAAAGTAGCAAAAGAGAAAACGGAGTAATGTGTTTACATGACAAAACTTGGTTAAAGCAAACTCATACCAAAAACCGCAACAGTGTGGCATTTAACAAACTTTCTTGCAGTGTTGTTTTTGAATCAAAGAAGGTGACATTCAGTAAAATATTTTATATAAACTAAGCTCAGGGCAAATTGTTTAATGGAATGGCTCAACTGATAAATGTCTAAAGATAAATTTTTAAACGCTGTTGTAGCTCTTAGTAGATGGAGGTGACTGGAGTCAATAGATAAAAAGGAAAGGACTTTTCTAACAGAGTTGCCCTGTTAAAATGGAAACTATTTCATGAGTTGGAAGGTTTATTGCGGTCTGGGTCTCACCACTGTGTGTTGGATACGGCTACGGAAGATAACCTCTGTCTTTACTTCACGGTTTTCAAAGCAAGAGGATTAGCATTAAGCGTAAACAAATATCAAAAAAGAGAAAATCACATATCATGACTAAGGGAAGGGACTGAACGTAATTGTATTATTACTTGGAAGTACCTTTGCCCTCTTAGGGAAGGATACGTCCTCATTCGTTGACATTTGATGTACAGTGCCATCTATGGGACGAACTCGTTTTCCCATTCTGTTACCTGGATCAGCTTGGTCACCGGACTTGCTTTGAATGTACCATGACCAAGAGGAAATATAGGAATTAGTACATTTTCTGGTTTGACTATTTGTTGTTTGTCCTCTGCCTTGAAACTAAGTTAGAGGCTACAAATTCAGCTAAATGACTCTTCAAAACAAATGAATCATGAAACAGCACAAGCCAACATATATCTAATATGTAAAAAAGCCATAAAGAAATCTTTGATGTTGTAATCAATGAAGATTTAGAGTCATTTGTTATTACAATAGAATGAACAAAACTAATATATAAAAATTCAATTAGCAAATTGCTTAGAATAGTTCTTATATTTCTCCTTAGATAAACTCTATAATTCTTGTAAGTCAATTTTTGTTCTATGAATGATCAAAACATTCTGTTAAGAAATATAACTATTTACCTGGTAACTTTTCACAGGTGATTCTGTGATCCAAAATATAAACAACTTGCTTAATTATAAACACATTATCATAATAGAAACACAATGTGTGGCCTTTCAAACCAGGTCTATTGTTTCCTTTTTGAGTAACTTCTAATAAGCAAATAGTTGCATGAAATGCAAATTTCTAATTTAGTAAGTGATAACAGAAAAACCTCACAATTAAAAATTTATGTGTTTGCTCAATTTTAAAAACAATAGAATAAAATGTAAATGGAAAATTAAAAAGTAATAATAATTTGTACAAAGACTGATGAAATGCTTAACATGCATTATAGAAAGTTCATTTAAACTACATACCTAACTGACACTGAAGTTGAAGATCATTTTATTATATTCATAAAGATCTGTCAAACTTTTCCAGTAAGCTTATCTTGAATAAAAATAGGAAAAAGTCTCAAATTTTTAATATTAAATTTAGGTATATGTTGAATTGGATTCTTGCTTCATAATTTCTCAAGTTTTACACACACCATGTTACATTGATTAAAATTCATTATTTCCAAATCTTCCAAATATCAAGAAAGATACAATTCTCTTTTTAGAAAATCACACATTCTACTTTACTAATTATCAATTATACTTCACCTGCAAATTATTAATTTAAAAAATAGAGCATAATTCTAAACCACAATGCTTTTTACATTTTACTCTTTATGAAGTCTCTTTTCCTGACATAAAGATATCTTTATTGTTAATTCTTATAATGTGGTTATACAAATACAAGATGTAAATAAAGTTACAGTATAAAAATTGCAATACAAAAACTCGTCATTTTTGTCAGATGCTGCATTTGGGTAGAACACAGTATTGTCATCGTCAATTCATTTGTTTCGTTGGTGTTGGTATTGTTGTTGTTTCTACTTTGCTAAACATACAATGTATGCAAGTTACTCTCCACAGATAGCAAGCAGAGGAACCAGAATAAGCTTATAATCCAGCTCATTTGATGAGCCACAGAGCACACAGTCTCATCTCCAACTCGATCTACATGAAACTGATGAACAAGTTGCTTCTGCTGAGTCTTCACTCCTCCTTCCGTGCACTCCCAACAGCTGGTGGAGTGGTTTTCATTGGTCCTTTGAAGCTGTTCCGTCTTTGTTCAATTGCTTTGCTGCTAAATCCAACAGACACTTTCCAATCCCTGTCTTCATAGAATGGCTCCTGGTGACCATTTCTCTCCCACGGAGTGCTCGGGGCCTTGCAGATATAGTATACATCGTCTCTTCCTTTCTCTCAGTTACTCCTCTGTGTTCACATCCTCTAGGCTTCTCCACCGATATTTCTTTACCTCCTTGTCCTCTCATACATCCTCACCCATCCCACGGTCTACATTACCTACATTTCTAACCTGAGTTTCTTCCTGACATGTAGATCTCACACTAAATTTTTTAAAATAATAAACTGACTTTAAAATGGCTCAGGCAGCTTTAGTATTCTTGTTCTAACTAATTCCATCAACATGCCATGTTTTTGTTGTTGTTGTTGTTGTTGTTGTTGTTGTTGTTTACCCCGGGGCCTGTGCTAATGCTTGGACCTCAACCTTTGTCTGGCCCATTCTGCCTGAACTTTTCTGTCTAACAACTTGAAATCTTCCACAAGCTTGAACTTGCTCTTGAAGTATAGAAAACACTCCATGCAAACATCAGAATATGTAATAGTCTACACTCCTCACCGGACTGTGAATCCCGTGAGGATACCTACCATATATGCCCAAGAACTAGAAGAGTATCTCGGACCTGAGAGCTTGTCCTACACTGTGCAATACTGCATGCACGGAGTGGTCAAGGGCTGAGACACCAGAGCAACCCTCTCAGGTGCACCTGCACAACTGCGGACCAGCAACTGTATCTCTTGGTCCTCAGACTGCAAGTATAATAGCACCTTCTGTGTCATGGTGTTAATGTCAGAAATCATTTAATTTTTAAGAAGTGTGCAGTATTAAGTTCTTGTCACAAGAATTGCTAAATATTAGCCGTTGTTTTCACCTGAAAATTGTTTGCGTTGTGTCCATTCTACACTAGTACTTCAACAAATTTCATTTTTAATCTAGTGCTGAGCATTGCAGTGATGTGGACTGAGTAGACAGCGTAAGAAAACTGGACGGTGTCTGTAGCTCTAATAGCTACCATGCAACACGCACAGAGCAGGAAGGAGTCAACTTTCCAAATTCTCTCCGTGCTTTTCCTATGTAAGGCCTCCTATTTTCTGCAAGGAAAGACCTGATTGTTTCCCATCCACAAGTGACTGGACCCCATTTTCTCTAATAGGGCTCTCAGTCATTACATACAGCCAAGTGGGGAGACACATGCTGAATTTTCAGCAGCTGTTCTCTTCATCTGCTTTCTTCCAGCTAAATAGTCAGAGGTAAGTAGAAGGTCTCCCATAGACCCCAGGTAAAAGCCACACATTCCCACGTAAACTTTGATCTGAATTCTCCCTTTCGGAAGCAGGTGCTTGCTTAGCAATTAAAGTTCCGATTCATATTCTGCTCCTATTTCTGCATAATACTGGGTGAGGTGGCAAACTGGCAGGGAAATTTTCACTATTCAAAGTACAGAACTGATAATTACATTCCTGTAACAATGTCCACTTAGGAGACCACACCAGAAATGGCAGCTGACCTTGATTTTGTCTTGTTCCTGGGCTGGGATACCAAAGTGACACAGAGTTGACACTGGAGCAAGTATATAAATAGGGAAATGCGCCCAGATAGAAGAGCAAGATGCAATGCTGCGCCCGCCTCAAGGCGTCTGGAAAAAACACTCTGGACTTCCCGAGGTTCAGAAAAGAACACAAATGTTTTCAAGAGAGGCTTGCCAAAAATTTCAGAAAGGTTGAAGTGCAGGGCAGAGATGGGAAAATAGAAGTAATTCCATATTCCTTCACAACAGACTGCAGTGAAGGTCTGGCTATCAGTAACTCTGTTGGAGACAAGCGCCTCACAGACCACAGAGAATTGTGTCTGGCTGGACTTTATCCTATAATGGATGGGAAAGCCAGCAGAGAATTTGAAGCAGCTCTGTTGAAGTTTCAGAATGAGCCTTTAGAGGAAATGTGGTTTGAAAAAGGAAGTACATTTTTTCCCAGCACGGAATTCTCTCCCAGATATGAATCGAACACTGAAAATATAAGGCTGACGTTTCCTTAGAGGAAAGATAAAGATATTAATTTATGTTGCCATAATCGTTAGCAATAACTTGAAGACAGAGTACTCTAAATACAATTCTCATTTCATCTCCCTCTAACAATGAAACAAGCCTAACCAGCAAAACAGAGACAATTCCAAACCATTAAAATTAGAAATGAGCTCATGTTTTAAGCTCAACTTTATAGTCTTTTTATGTGAGTTTCCAGAAAATCTAGTAGATTCAATAAAACAAAATATCCCAGACACCTGGTATAATTAAATCAAGTGAACCAAGTGGTAAAAATATCTCTGATTGAGGCCATGTTTGACGGTTAGCCAGACTCTAGATTCTGTGCCTTTAGAGTCTGAAATAAATATATAGGCTGGAGTATGGGTAGAACTGTAACAATCACTTCTTGTGGGTCAGAAAGTCAGTACCATTTTTGCAAGGTCTACAAAGGCAAGTTCTTCTCTGGCTTCTTAATAGCTCGATTTTGTGGGTACCTCCCACATTCATCCTGTGGAATACCCAGAGGAAACTAGTTCTTACACACGTGTTGAAAATTATCACATCCAGGAGTGGAGATAACAGGAGAGCTCAGGGAAGCCCTCGTATGCGGCGCTCTTTCCTTCTCAGACGTTAAGATAAATTCTTGTACCATATAAATCGCCTTTTTCTTGTTGCAGTTTCCTGAGGTTTTACCCACTAGCTCCTGGTAAATGATTCATGACGGCAAAAATTCAGTACTCTTTCAGCTACAATATGACTTCATATACTGCTCTCAGGACTATTTAATTGTAGTCAAGAGGTAGTTAACAGGTAAGTATATTTTTAAAAAGCATTTTGAAGAATTTTAAGTTCATTAGAAAACGACTATCCAGTTTAGGAATGCAGCTTAACGTAGAAGGTTGCATGGCACGTGCAAGTCCTTGAGTTCAATTCCACTCCTGAAAAATAATGTTCCAAAATAAGCGGATAAGTGATAGGAATGGCAGTGCTTCATACTGCAAGGTGTTTTTTAACTCTTACACACTGCGATTCTGCCTCAAATGTGCAGTTTCCATAGCAACTACCATATCATCTGATCCTAAAGCTATTTTTAAGATTCAGATAAAATTTTAAAGAAAAAGTATCAACCTCTCAAGGTAAATTTCTTCACTAAATCCACTCAGCGCCCAGTACCACCAAGATTACATTTGGACAGAATATGTGCTCAGGCAAATATTTTTTGTGTGTTCTCTCCTAATTGATTTTACAGTTGATCCAGTCAATTCAAATTTGTTTCAAGTAAGTATTTTTACTTTTCTATACTTATTTAATAGTTTAATTGAAATACAATTAAAATATAATAAGCCCCATGTCAATAATGTGTAAAATTTTCTAAATTGGACATATGAACACACTAACAAAGTGTGACTCTATTAAGATTACGATCACACTGCTCTGATCATTTCCTTAAGTCTCTTATAATTGTTTCTTTTATGTATTCTCCAATCATCCATCTATCATTCCTAGAAAACCATGTGTCTGTTCTGTTGTTATCAATTTCTTTATATTTTTCAAAACTTTAGTGAATGAAATTTTTCAATTCGTAACTATTTTTGTCTGCATTGCTTCACTTTACATATGGATCTTGAAATTCCTTCATGATTATTTGTCTAAATAGTTCATTCTCTTTCATTTTGGAGCAATAGTCCATCATATGCATAGACCATAACCACAGTAGTTTTCTCCATTCGCTTGTTGATGGAAATCTGCGCATGAGACCATTACAAATAAAATCGTTCATGTACAAACCTTTATGTGAACATTAACCTTCTTTTTCTTTTGGCTAATTACCTAAGAATGGAGTGTCAGAAAGCACGAGGTAAGTATATTTTGGTATATTTGAATTTTTGTGACAGTCTTTTTTTTTTTTTTTGTTTCCCCCATATTTGCTTCATTCTCTCTGGTAGTGTGTGAGAATTCTAACTGCCATCCTTGGCGACCCTTTATACAATCCGTCTTTTCATTTTGGCCATCCTACTGATTTTCCATTGATACAGCATTCTGGTTTTAACTTGCATTCCCCAAGTAATCAATGGCACTGAGCACATTTTCACAGGCTTATTTGCCATATACATATATTCTTTGATGAATTTTAAGTATGATGCCCATTTTTAAAAACTGAGGTGTTTTCTTATTATTGAGTTTTGAGAGGTCTTTATATATGATACTTAGAAATCCTTTGTCAGATAAATTATTTGTAAATATCATAGGAAAATCTGTTTCTAGACCTTCATTCTTTTGATAATTTCAAAGAGCTAAAATTTAATTTAACTATAATTACTAATTTTCATATATGGACCATAGTTTTAATGTTCTATTTAAGAAATCTTTGCCTAACTCAAAAGCATTTTTCCCATTGTGTCTTCCCCAAAAGCTTTGTTGTTGTAAGTCTTGTACTCAGGCTTGTAATTGACTTAATATTTTTGCATTTAATCATACTAATTTTTCTCAAAATCCTGCTTTAGTGTAATCTCATAATTTTGGTGTGTTGCATTTTCATTTTCATTCAGTTCAAAATATTTTCAAATTTCCCTTCTGATATTTGTGTACTTCTTTTTTGCTTTAGCATTTGAGCACATATCCGATGTGCCTGATACTAGGAACACAAATATTTCAGATCATTGTGTTTTCTGGATGAGCTGATTCCTTTCCTATCATGAAATCAATTCTTATTCCTCACTCTGAAATCTACTTTGCCTGAAATTAATATAGACACTTATCTTTTTCTTGTTCAGTATTGGCATAAATATTTTTTAAGCTTTTATTTTTAAAAGGGAACTTCTTCACTTATTATACAATTTATCATTTTTGAAATCTATATTCCATAATTCTTTATGAAATAAAGAAATACAATTCTTTATTTTTCTTCTCAGGACTGTAAAGATTTTCACTTACTGTCTTTTTCCATTGACAAAACAAACTTATTGCTGTTCTTGTCTTTTCCTCCTACTTGTGTATAATATGCCTGGTTTTCTCTGGCTGAGTTTACGATCTTTCTTTTTATCATTTCTGACCATTGAAAGGATTATGTCAACGGAATGAGTTAGGAAACACCCAGAGTAGAGCTCACAGGTGTGTGTGAATGACTTGTGGGCCAGCCAATGTGGGAATAACACCAACTCCAGATGTGGGAGGCCCACGTGGCAGCATAAGATAAATAAAAGGAAAGCTTTGGCCTTAAAGATTGTCTACAGACATTGAGTTACTACAATGGGCTTGCTACAAGTCTCCTTTTTTTTCATTACAGATTCACCCCAGTCTCTGGTCCTCACCACTGTTCTTTGAACAGCCAATGCTCACAGCCGATTCACACCAGCTATCTTGCAGGCTCAGATGGTGTTCTACATCTGAGCAGCCACTGGACTCTCCAGCTCTAATAGGTGCAGGCTGCCATCTTGGACTATTTCTCTCCTCAGACTTGTGGACTTGTAAGAGCTCCAAGTAAGTCCCCTTTCTTTATAAACTCTGTCACTTCTGCCTCTCCTAGAACCCTAACTAATACATCACTGGTTTTGAGGAGCCTAGTTGTGATATGCTTTCCTATAATTCCTATAATTTTGTGTTTTATCACTTAGATTCATTGCACTCCTTTTCTTTCAACCTTCCTTCCTCTAACTCCCACGTGGTTGAAATTACAGGCATGTAGCCCTACACTCGGCCATACAGCTTCATGGGACTGTGTATTTCTAGTTTAGATCAAATTTGGAAATATTTTGGCCATTCTTTCTTTGAACAAATTTTATTCAACAGAATTTTCCAGTTACTCTAATCATATTTTAGACTGTGTGAAATTGCCACAGAGCTGTCTTCAATTTTATCCATCTTTCATGTTTAATTTGGGTAGTTTCCTTTGCTATTTTCTTCTGCAATGACTAATCTGTGACATTAATCTCATCAATTAAATATACGTACATATACATACATATGCATGTGCATAATCTGTGTCCTCGCTTAATATACCAAATCTCTTCTTTAGTTCCTGAATATTTATGACACAGTTAATAACTGTTCAGATGTTCTTTTTTTCTTTCTTTTTTTTTTTCCATTGAGACAGAATCTCACTCTGTAGTCTAGGCTGGTACTGAACTCACTGTGTAGTCTAAGATGGCCTCAAGATCATGACAATCCTCCTTTCTCAGCCTTCCAAGTGCTAGGACTACAGGCACGCATCATGCCCATGTTATGCTGTGCAGGAAAATCAAACTCAGGGCCTTGCTCTTGCTTGGCAAAAGCTTTAACCACGATGCCATTCCTCCAGCCCTATTCCAGTGTTCCTATTTTCTAACTTCAGAGCTGGTTTCAATAGATTGCTTTTTCTCCTCATAATGTGTTTCATTTTCTTGCTTCTATCTAGCTATAATTTCTGACTAGATGCCAAACATTGTGAATTTTATATCTTTGTGTGGTATTTTTGCATTTTAGTAATATCTACTTTGTTTCTGGTATGCACTTAAGTTTCTTGGAAACATTTTGACCATTACTATCAAGACATTTTAAGTGGAAATCAAGCAACATTTAAGGTTAATGAATCCCTACTATGGAAGCATAAATGCTCTGAGTACTTCACAATACACAGTGAATGATTAGGGTTTTGTGGGGGTTTTTCGTGTGTTTTTCCTTTTTTCCTATTTTATTGGCGAGGCATTTACTCCCAGCCCTGATTGGGCCTCTAGCTATTTCATTTGGTTCATTCCTCAGTCTCAGTTTTCACACGTAGAATTGGTCTTTTCTTCATTGAATGAATGCTGGAGAACACGCGCTCGTTCTATGAGCTCTCTCCTCTTTCCCATTCTCTCCTATGCTCTAGTCTATTACCTTCGTGTGTTCAACTCAGAAAAGGTTCATTGGGCTCCCCACTCTGCATCACCACTGGGAAACTCTGTCAAAAGAGTCACTGGACAGTTATAGAATGATCTGGCTTATTTCCTGAGCCCTGGATTTTGATATTCTTGGAAGTCTGATATCAAATATCTTCAAAAGCATTTCCTATTTTTTCTATTTCTTTAAAAATTTCTTTAGGCTGGAGGGTAATTTTAGTCTCTTCCTCATCTGCTCTAAAAATAGTCACCTAGTTATTTAAGAGTCTGATAACATCCACTCTTGGAGGTATAGGTAACCCATATGTGATTTAATTTAAAAAAACTATTAATTTTTATATAACTACTTTGAATATGGTGATTAGATTGTGTTCCTGTTCAACTCAGGAGTAACATTTATAGTTTATCTTACTTGGTAAGAGGACTGTCAGCTAGAGCTGGAAGTATCCTGGCCTGGACATTACCCATAAATGGAAAAATAACGAATCCTACATTCTTACTCCTCAGATGCTCACTAGGAGTCATATCTTGCCAGATACTCTGAAAACAGTTTATCCACATAGAAGCAGATTTTGTAGACTCAAGCTCTAAAACCCATTATACTCAGTCACCAATGTTCATCATAATAAATAAAAGTACATAGATTTATCTGATGGAAAGAACTGAAGGAGTTGCAAAAACAGCATACCTTTTTGTAACTACTTGGGGCTATGCCATGACTCACATATTCTTTCTATTATTTTTGGCTATCTGGATTCTTTCCAGGCTTTGCCTATCATAAGGAACACTTATTAGCATTTATTTAAAGGTGTAATGAATATTTCTGTACATGTTTTCTGGTACATGTGAGTACACATCTCTTAGGAGTATAATTTCTGATTCATGAAGTACAAGCACCTTTAGATTTCCATGATAATGTCAAAAATATTTGTGTCGATGTATAGTCCACCAACAGTGAGAGGGACCACTTTTGCTTCTTATCCATAGTTATACTTAGTTTCTCCACTTGCACATTTTTTAAGAAGCAGGAAAAATGAGAAAGCTTAGATTTTTTCGATCTTCTATTTATTTTGTCAATACATTTATTTGCACTTTTAACCTTTGAGTGTTCTATATCCAAAGATGATGAAGACAGTATGACCACTGTTTACCACAGAAAAGGACACAAGATAAAATAAAATGTACAAAACCAAAAAACAAAGTTCAGTTTTCTGCTAAACTATTGGAAGAAAGGTTACAATATAGTCACCTATATTGTGATGTCGTCTGCTGCATATATAACCATACATAAAATGATTATTTACAACTTTCAGTTGGCTGATGGCAACTCTTAATTTAGCCTTTGGTGTATGGCTGATAGTTAGAATAAACATACAAAGAGAGAGAGAGAGAGAGAGAGAGAGAGAGAGACGAGAAGGGAAGAGGAGCGAGGAGAAGAGAGGAGAAGAGAACTCTCAAGGGTTGATAGGAAAGTCTATGATTAACTTGCTGAAAGTTTCCTCCAGAGGATTTGCTACAGAATTTATGGCAAGGATCAGAGAACATTTTTTTTAAAGTAAAACACCCCCTGGTGGTAAACAGTTTAGTCTTTTGGGGCCATCAGGACTGCATCTCTATCACTCAACTCCACCTTTCCGGTGTAAAAGCAGCTACAGACAATATGCAAACAAATGGGTGTATCTGTTTCAATCAGACATCGATTACCGAAAGGCTGGAGGCCTGATTTTGCCCAAGGGCTATTCACAGCTTGTGGACCCTGGGACTAAGGCCTGAAAATTTATCAAAGAGACAAATGGTCTCTGGAGAGTGTGCTCATTTGTTAGTGTCGGTTACTTAGCACTTTAGTATAAATGAGGGATTTAAAAATAGATTATGACAGAGAGTAGGAAAGGAAGAAAAAGCAGGATGACGCTGCCTGAGGGTAGAGGAGAAGTCTCACCTACACTGTGACTTTACCAAAAGCCTATGGTAGGACAGATAAGTCAGTAGTAGTTCCCATTTCCGGAGCCAACCACAAGCTACATGCAATAACAATATATATTTTAGTGAAAGAACAGGCTATCTAGGAATGAGACCAACAATCTTTCACCTTAACTAGCAAAGAAGATAACGGGTATGTTTGTCAAGCTTCTGAGGTTGAAAATGATGACTCGAGTTGTATCTCTAGAGGGACAGATGTACATGCAGAAAAAATTTCCTCCCACTTACCAGCTAGGAATTTCTTATCTTATTCACCTGAAAGAATACAGGTGAGTGTGCCAAATGGTTAAATAGGAAGGTTGTTCAAAGCTGAGACTTCAGCAGACACATCTTTTTTAGGTTACGAAAATCAACTAGATCTAACGTATGTTAGAATTCTAGTGGACAAGATGGTAGAAATTTCTCTCATGCGTAATATTCCCAGTGAACAAAGAGAAATTTGAGAAATGTATTTTAAAGTATTCACAACTTTAAGAGGTAAAGGTGATCAAAAGCCTATTTTGTGCTGAGCTTTGTGAGAGAAGCCCACAATCCCAAAACACTGGGAAATTGAGATTGTAAATTCGAGCCCGGCCTGAGCAAAGGAATGACTTTCAGAGAGCCTGTTCAAAAATAAAAATGAAAAATGGTCCAGAGTGTAGATCATTGTGAAAGGCCCTCAGCATGTGGATCAGAGGATGCAGGGAGGAGAGAAAAGAGAGAGAGAGAAAAAAAAAGCCCACTAAATAAATGCCTGGCAAGCATTATACATAGCAATCTTACAAGGTAGCTAATATAATTATCACTTGATTTTATAGATTAAAAAACAACAGCAGCAGCACCAACAACTGAGGAACAGAGAAATTAAGGCCGTGGCCCACGGGTGTGTAAAATTCAAGCCAGGACAGTCCTGTGTTAGCGCAGCCAACTTTTAAACAGGATGCTGTTCTGCTGCGTAGGCTAAGCCGACTGTACCTTTTTTTACATTTTTCTCTTTCCTGCTGAAATCGTATATACCAGGACCAGAGTATATGTGACATTTAGATTTTTGATTGAAGAATTTAACCTTTAAAATCAACATGTATCCATTGGACACTTCAGAGAAATCCAAAAAAGCAGCTACATCCTGTGTGTTTGTTATTGAATCAGAGAACAGATACTTTCCTCTGTGTAGAGCAACTTGAAGATTGTTCCAAACTTTCTCCTCATCCTCTGGCAAATGGCCATTCCTTCCTCAGTGCTGCTAGTTACCGTGTTTTCCCTGTTACTGTGGCATGGATAGCATTGGCTACCAACAAATTGTGGTTGTGTTTGTATTATTTCCTGATCTGTGAGCTCATCACAGAAGGGAGTGAGACTAATCTATCTTCATGTACCCAGGATCTCCACAAGACTCCTGGAACTTTCTTAAATATTCAGTGAGTGGTTAAGTGAATACTTGAATTAAAGTTTCTGTCATCGGTGGTTCCACAACTGGTATTTATTTCCCTAAAAAGAGATAAGGAAATATCTAGCAATGCTTAAGCGAAGCAAAATCTTTTCTGAAAACACTTTCGTAATCAAATGCATCTGTTGCATTTGTGACAAATGTGTGTAAGCCTTATAGGAGAGGAGTATTGTCAAACAGTCAGTTATGTGTTTTTGGAGCCTTGGGAGCACAGCTAGCTGTCCCTGCTCTCCATGTCCTATGGCTTTGTCTTCTCAGAGAGCCTTCCACAGGGATACAGCCTTAGCCCATTTACCGCCTTTCACATTGAAACAATATTGTTAAGAATCCCTTATAAGAAATTGCCAAGAACACTTCGGGGAATTGCTAAACAACTCCACACAGTTCTGTTTAAACATCTTAAGCACTAGGTTGAATGAGACCCCTGCTTTTTTATTTTTGGTTTTTGTTTTGTTTTGTTTTGTTTTGTTTTGCATGAGACAATGTGGCCATCACCACTGCTGTCCTTCTAAACAAAATGTTGAAACAAATTAGATGTTCAATGCTTTCATCTTGTTGGATTAAACTGTAATAAGTTTAAATTTTTAAAAGTGGTGTTTCAACTTAACACATGGGATAGCTTCTCAAAACTACAGTAGAGAGGAAAATTGCAAAGTGAATTGCAACGTAATTATTTATTCTTTTGCTTTGTCTTTCATGACATAAAATCTTTTGCTGAATTATTCCACTTAGAAGGTTTAGAGTTGCTTTTTTGTGACAGCTATATAGCGTTTTTTGTTTGTTTTTGTTACAATGCGGGATTATTGCTTTTCAAAGGGTGGTGTCACAAGAGGCATGTTGTAAAAATCCAGAGATGCTGCCGGTAATTAGGCAGCTGGGTGGCCCAGAGATTGGCTCTATTACGTGGCTGTTTCTTTGCCAGTTCCTTTTTTCTCTCTTCTGGGAAAAAGGGGAGGGGAAAAAGCTTTGTTTTTCTTTATGCAGTTCTTAGGAAACAGAATGAATAAACTCCTTTTTTTTCCTTTTTTGCTTGCCAGAATTTCCTGATATAACGTCAACTTTCACATTTATAATGTACAGCGCTTGTTTTGATTTACAATTGATTGTGAAAAACGCATCTAATGAATAATCAAGATTACAATATTTATTGAGTTAAGGGGGCTCTACTCAAATCCACGAGTTTCCCACAAACGTGTGTGCAGTCCACGTGGATCATCTTGTGATGGGTTTTCAAATCCAAAGACTTTTAACACGTGTGTCTCTCTGACAACCACCAGAATACACATCCAGCTGTAAATAAGAATCTGCCGAGGGTACGGAGAATGTATTTTTAATCCTAACCTTTGATGAATTCTTTCACTCTAACATGCAGTTGTGGGGCACAATTAGAAGTGTGTGTGTGTGATGCTACATAGGATGGCACTTAGTAAATGTTCCGTAACTACTTATTGAACTGAATTGTGGACTTTTCAGTTTACTTCTCAAAAAATTATTGAAACTGGCTGTCGTGGGCTGAATGGCTATTCTTCAAAAGATATGTCAATATCATCACCTCTAAAACCTAGGACTATCGTCTTAGATGCTAAAAGAGTGAATACACGATGGAGTACGATGCAGCCATGAGGAAAGATAAGAAACTTTTGAAGAAAAATGGGGCCATCTTGAGTCAATAATGCTGAGTGAAATGGACCAAATACAAAATACTGTGTGTAGAAGGTGTGTCTCTTATGAAGTCCACACTATAATGGCCTAAGAAGGCTCCAACATGATTGACAGGGTAGAAAGAGGGGAAATGGTCATCTAGGAAAGGGATGAACCTCTAAAAATGAAAAAGGGGTAGGTACAGATACTCATTGATTCCTCAAACCCCTTTTCTCTAATGTATTATAGAATTTGGGATTCATGTCTGAACAACAACCATATATATATTTAAGTAATAAGATAGGTAAAATTGCATACATAATACAATTTTTAAATTTCTGAATCATGTGCCTCTCAATGTATTAAAGTCAGAGATTCATTTGAATTTCTTTAATTATATAATTTGTGATTTGCATGTTTTCAAGTTATTGTTACCTTCTTTATGTTCAAGATAGTTCAAATTAAGATGTTCAAATAATAAAGCAGAATTTCAATAAAAAGTAAAATATAATTTAAAATAATTTTTAAAAGCTGAAAAATGCCATAAATATGTCAACTCCACATTTAAAAAAGTAACTATTATCTTAAATAGAAAAAGATGAGAGTAAATTAAGGATTTTGAGAAGTAGGATTCTTTCCAAATTATCTTAAAGGGTTTAAATATATCCACTTGTATTCTTATAAAATATGAGAGGCAGAAGTTTTGAGACAAATGGAGAAAGAAGGAATATAAAAACAGGATCGGAAGTGCAGGGATACAACCACAAACCAGGGAAGGCCGGGGTGGCAGCAGCCACCAGAAGTTACAGAGGCAAGACACCAGTTCTTGCTCAGCATCTGAAAAAAAGTGGAATAGCCCACCTGCCGCCCCCAGCACCTTGACTGTAGGCATCTGCTCTCCAGAACTATGAAAGAACATATTTCTCTTGTTTCAGGCTACCCAGAGTATGGTAAATTCTCACAGGAGCCACAGGATATGAGGATGCTGACTAAGCTCATAGATCAGCCGGATAGAAGCCCGGCATGTGAAAGCCTAGAAGGCCAGACCTGTGGGGAAGGAAAAGAAGGCCTCAAGAGTAGGGCAGAGGCTGGGGAAAAGCAACTTTTATCCAGATGTTGTTCTACACGTAAGAGACACAGTAATATTAGGGATAAGCAGGCACCCATGTTTGCAGTGGGCCTGTGAGGGACAACGGGAGCATTATTTCAGATGGCATGGGAAAATACAACTTGACATCATCTGAGTGGCAGTATTAGTTGTGATTAGTTAATAAAAATATTAATAGAAGGCAACATTAAGAACTCACAAGTTGCTGGGATTTGAACCACCACTAAAACCTACCAAGTAAGTTTTATTTTTGTCATTTTATACCTTTGAATTTGAGACTCAGTTAGATTTAAATAAGGTGTCCAAGATTACACACAGAGCAAGTACGAAGACAGGACTCACACTCAAGTTTCTCTGTGTGCTACACTAGGGTTTCTGCGACTGTGCTACTAACATCCCCATCTGCTCTATGAACCCACGTCAGGACTGTAGCAATAAACCACACAGTCCACGTGTATCAGGCAGAATCTCCACAGACATGGGACGGCGCCAGGGCTTTTTCCAGCTCTGGAGAACTTTCAAGAGGACGAAGAAGAGAAAGAGTTGTGGCTGTAGGGCTCAAGCGCATTACGTTCCGACTCCAGCTGGCTGCATTAGTAATATCATCTCTACCTCCTTCCTCACCTTAATCATGTGAGCAATAATATCTATGCCATAGAATCAATCAACAAAAAGATACATGTAAAGAAGATGTTAAATTTGACATATAACAAAAAAGTGGCTTCTTGTCATGTGGAAAGTTTTGAGGGAAATTAGTTTTTAGGAAAGTTTTAGGAAAAAACACTGAAAGACATTGTTGTTAGCTAGTGTAAATTACAGTGAAGAGAACCTCATGCCGTGTTTTTTGAAGTAAACATGGAGTTTAATTAAAACTATAGAAAATGAGAGATGGTTTGGTGAAATGGTCACTTGACTGAAAATCCAATTTCCTAGACAGGCATCCCTGTAATTTCAAAACTCTGGGAGGTTGAGGCAGGAGAATGATTAAAAAAAAAAAAAACAGGTTTCCTGGGTACACAATTAACCTCAATAGATTGGAGAAGAACCTGGATTCTATCCAAAGACAGTCACCTTGTTACTGTATGACAACTATAAATAAATATCCTAAAATGTTGGCCCATGTTATGGCATACAACATATATCATATTTATTGGGTATGATCTATTTGGCCTTCCTTGTCAAACTTTTGGGGTGCAAATTTTGAAATTAAACCTGTGAGAGGACATTAGTCTTTTAAGCAAATACTTATTCTTGTAAGCAACAACATTTTCAAAGGCTTTATTTGGTAATTTCAAAAATATAGAAGATGTGTTCTTTGAATTTATTTCGCTTTAAAAATTGCAGAATTGATAAAATATGACTCTTTAGGGTTGAAGAAGGAAGATTTAAACATTTGTTTTCATTTTTCAACAAAGGAAGCAAACAAGAGCAATCAAAAACCATGTACATATTTGGACAAATATGGAAAGATCCTTCAAATAGAATGAGTTAATGAACAACACAACATGAAAACCTTATGAAGTTCATAATTTGGCTGAAGTATATTGCATTTTCTTACATCCTAAATTATTACCTAACTTTTTTAATAACACTTTTGGAAGTTTTCAGCTTCAGAAGTGAAGATGACAGTATCACCTACCCACAGTAATACATGATCTTTGGATAATTTTTGTTTCAGTATCGAAAATGTTTTTGATAAATAGAAATCATCTCTCGGGCTTCCCTTACAAGCAGCAACATGCACTCACAAATAGCTAACTTTAGCTTCCAGAGCCATTGGAAGGAAAAGCAACAACTAAGTGTTGTGGTAACTAATCCTGTGAAATCAAGTTCACGAGCCTAATTTCATTATTAGGGTTTTCTAATCAATGGATAAAACTACAGTGGACTCCTTCCTCCAAAAGGGATTGTCAAAACAGACTTACTTAAAGGCCTCAAAAGTGCATTCTAGAGAACAAGCAATTATCCAGTTCTTACAATCTTGTATTTCTTCACTTCGGCCACTAGTCTGGGTTAGGGAAGGAAAGTAATGGTCTCATTTTCCTATTTGGATGAATAATGAGTATCAGAGTGTTAGAAACATGAATGATTCACTTTTGTGGCATTTTCTTGAGAAGAGGTAAGATATTATGTGGTAGTGAAAAAAGCATGATAAAAAGGAACCAATCAGAATGGTTCATTGGTATACCAAAGGACACAACTGTGAATATTTTAAGTGATTATAAGCTATATCTCAAAGAAATATCTCAGAAAAAATTGTTAGCTCGTGCAAAGGATTTTTAAAATCATTCATAAACCAAACCATACCTTGTGTCAATGGACTGCCACCCAAAGATGCACCTTTGACTTGAATGTATTTATACGATTTGAGGAAGTCCAGCCCTGAAAGCCCACAATAGTCTATGTTTTCTAAGAACCTGGGATTTTGAACTGTAAGAGCTTTTTCAAATGAACCGTCTATCACTTTGTCTTTGTACCAGAAGCAAATTATTTTTTAAGTGCTAATTGGCAGTTCTGTAAAACTTTTGCGGTGCCCCCACGCTAATTACACCGCCTGCAGAATGCTCGGTCGGGCTCCACTTCTAACCGTGTAGTCAGAAAGGCCGACAAGAAAATGTATGCTCAAAGTTCCCAACAAAGGAGAAATTACTTTATAATCTACTATAAACATGTGGAGATAGCTGAAAGTTATTTCATTTCACGCGTTATGGATGGTCTAACTTGGCTAATCTTCACTGTGCTTAAATTGTGTAACTGTTTTTCCTAATTTTTGGAATAAGTACTATATCTATGACTCACATGCTGGATATTTGAAGTAGCTTGTACCAATCCATGTGGTACTGTGGCATGTTTAGAGTTGACTTGATTAAATTGCTCCACTCTATATTTTCATATGATTCTTCTCCACATAAGTTATTCCAATCAGTGTAAAATGTGTTTATGCTGAAATAATTATGTTTGAGGGTTAATTGTTGGCTTCAAACAATTGGTCAAAAAAGAAATTTAAATTGGTGGGAGTTATTTATAAAGCTAAGAAGCTGACGAGGTACAAAACCATGGGACAGTTGGAAAAGAAATTTCCAGACCTGCATTTCAGTTTATGGACCTGCTATTTACTGTCACCTACAGAAAGTTAATTTCTTCATTTCTCAATTTTGCACCTGCCAAATAGGGTTAATGTTTCCATTGTGCAGATGAAAATTTCCAACCTTATTGGTTAAAAGTAGTCAAATATCAGGAATGTCCTTCAGTTTATTCTAGAAAATGATATTCATACCATAGAGTATTATTGTAAGGATTAAATAAGTTAACATGTCTAAAGCGCTCAAGGCAATGAATAGAACATATTAAAATATGCATAGTAAATGTTAGTAATTTTTTTAATTATTACTTTTTAAGACTGAGTTTATGTGAGGGGAGAAATAGAGTATATACTAGTCAGTTCCATTTCAACATTCTGCTTCTATATCACTCCCTTTCACTGGAGGGACCAGCTGAGAAATTATTAAGCAGTAACATGATATGACAGTTACACCTAATTGTCAGTTTGATTGCCACCAAGGTGATAAGTACCTTTTCGTGTGCATGTTCATGTGGGTCATGGAAGAGTGACCTTGGGTACAGTATTTGTTCCCTGGTCCCTTCCTCCTCAGTCCTACTCCCTTGCTGTGCTTCCAAGCCACCTTGAACTCACCATCTTTGTGCTGCCATGCCCTGCCCCTCTGGTGCTCCTGCTTTGGACCCAGCTAATTATACACTGAATCTCCTGAAACCATGAATCTTTATAGTTTCAACCTCGAATTCGTTAGGTTGTGGCATTGGATAGTTTTCTCGGTAATGGGAAGATAACCAATACATTCATGTTGAGGCAGGAACACTTCTTACATCCTGATTTAGGAAAATACAATCTAGAAACTACCAAACACAAGAAGACAAGGAGTATAGGTGCCAAAATTTGAGTTTTGGAGCCATTATTTTATTCAAAAATCTGGTCCCTAAAGCTAAAGTTGGCAAAATCAGGTAGCAAAGTTAAGTGTGGCCAAGAGTCTAGTCAGTCATGGCTCATAGAGAAAAAAATCAATGGGGCATGAAAGACTGAAAAAGTCTCCCATATAAGTTAGTGTAGATAGTTTCAAATCAATCATGTCATTGATAAGTCTGTTCTATACCTAGAGAGTCTTAAGCCGCCACATAGCAGCCTAATTCATAAATTGTGGGCCACTTGGGAAATCTTTCTGAGGTTTGATCCCAGCTCATATGAACTGCCTGGATAATTGTTAGCCTAATGCTGTAATTAAGTTTACTCCATGGCAAGGACAGCACTTTTCCTATTATAGTTCTTAGAAGATGTCATCTCCCTGGAGAAAGTCATGATATCAGGATATGAATTTGGCAAGTTTTTTGGAAGACCACAGTACCTCCTAGGAAAGTTACTAGGAGCCTCACCACATCTTCAAAGCTCCAATTCCCACCCCAAGTCACTAGCTTGGTATGCCTCAAAGGAAACTATATTTCCAGCTTCATCATGAGTTCACTTTGAGGTGTACCAAAACACTAAGAGAAATATTAAATGTAGCTTGTCTTGATGTCAATATGATTCAGTTGTAGTGAAACATCAACACCTATCAGTAGTAAATACAACAACATAAAAATTCCATACTCCATGCACTAAATATTTAGTTATGAACATGCATCCAATATATTAAAATGGGTAGAACAAAACTATTTAATGACATAAAACACCTGCTATGTAATTTAACCGATAGTATATAATTGTATATTTTAGAAAAGCATCTTGTAGTGTGAGGTTAAAAGTCCTCTTCTATGGTCAAATTACATGTTCTGGTTAATATTTCAGTACTAGATTGAAGACTCTACATGTTTCTCTTCTACTTAGTCTCACTCTAGTCCATATCACTTATAACAGCTAGTTGAATGGCACCATGGAGGTAAGTTTCCAGGTCTAAATCTGGCTCTGACAATTAGTATTTCCAGCTAGTGAAGCAAAATGAATACTCAAGGTTTCAGTTTCTTCTCCTACAAATGGAAAAACTACACAGTCACCCACACACACTGGACCTGAGGGAATTTGAGGAATATGTAGTAACAGAAGCAGCTGTCACAGTTCTATAGAGCAAGAATATGCCTAATAAACTTAAATTCTTATCTCTTTTCTCTTCTCCATGATCTTTGAATCAGAAATCTCATCAAGAGGAATTAATTTGCAATAAGGTCTGTCAATGTAATTAGAACCAATATTCTTAAAAGACAACTTTGGAAAGAATAATAAAACCTACATTTTGTATAATCCTGAATCATACACTGGATAGTAACATTTAATCCTTGTCAAAGACTACTGCATTCATCTTACCACTGAAAAAATACTGTGGCTTAGAAATACGGTGGTGAACTGCCTAAGGCTGCATAGTCAGTTAATAGCACCATATGGTATTGAACCAAGTATTCCGACTCAAACATGAGGATACTTGAATGTAGCATCTTCCTTAGGGCTTATCCTGATAGGATGCCTCAAACTACCATACCTGGAGAATTGACCATCTTATGAGTCAAAACATGAAGTATTCATTAGCAGTTATAATTTTATTACAATGATGTCAAAAGTAAGAAGTACTTGAAGACTGCAGGGAGCTATAGATGGACCCTTGACTTCTTCAGTGTATTGATTCTGCATCCCGTCCTGTGTGTTGTGAGGTGCCTTTGTATTATGAGCTATGCTCAACCGGTAGTAAACTTCTTTCTAAAAAAGAACACTTCCCGTCAGTTAATTCACCTTCCAGCAAGCCAGAGACTTCCGTGGAGAAGGGCTGAAAAACACTGTACCCTAAGTGCCAGCTATTAACTTTCTTCTTGTGTGCGGAGAGCTGGCTAATCCTGGAATGCAGCATAAACACTGAAGGTCCAATTCAGTTGGACATTTAAGACCCAAGATGTGTTTTGAGTTGGTTGCCAATATGTTTTAAACAGTGAAAAAAACCAAGTATGTACTTTAAAATCACTGATTCTTTTGTTTTGTTTTACCTTATTTCTAGCACAACAGTTAATTCATCTTAGCTGGCCCTTCAATTTTTTTCAATATAACAATATTTCACTGATATGACTTGAGAAAAAAAGTGAAACAGAACGGACATGAGCTGTTTCTCTTCTTTTTTTCAAATATCAACAGGATTTTAAAAGTAATGAAGGATGGAGGAAAAGCATAATTTATAAATGGTAGTAGTGTTGGTTAATTTTCCTGAAACTTACAAAGGATGAATAGGTAATAATGTCAAGTAAATAACTGTCATTTAGCTATCACTACATGATAAAACAGTTATATATTACTTGCAGATTGGGCTTTGAAAGGCAAAGTATACACATAAATTGCAAAATCTCTATTTCTGCTTAATTTAAAAAGGTCAAAATCCTTTTATGTTTCTAAGCATCATTATTCATGAGTGCTTGTTTATATGTAGAAGATACAGTCTTTGTAGAAAGTCTTTACATCTTTTTGTAACGGTAATTTTTTCCCATGGATGCCTCCATCTTCTACTTAACTTGCCAAACTACACCAACTGCTACACCTACTGGCAATGGTGAAATCGCATGGGTAGCCTCTTGCCTCTTTGTCAAGCCTACCTCAGCGCTTGAGGGAATAAACTAGGTTAAAAAAGGTCTGGCCGTGCTTTTGTTTGTTTGAACAGGAAAGTAATCTACATATCACTGTCATCCAGTACCTCTGAAGATGTCAGGAGGCAGGTCATCTCTCTCCGCTGAAGTGCTTTCTCTTTTATTACCAGCCCTATAACAAGATTATTGAAATGATTCCACAATAGTCATGCCGGCCGCTATAGAAACTTGTTGAAAGTAAACAATAAAAGCATTTTATCTGAATGGCTGTCATTTTCCTGTTGAGGAATCTGTCTGTTACATAAGTCCATTTGCATGCGCGTCTGCCTCATGCGAGCTGCTCCCCTCCCTTATCCTGAGAGGTGCCATTGTGGCTCCTTCCTAACAGTATTAGCAGAGGGGAGGAGGTCAGGCATTTTCAAACTGCAATTTGCAGTCACTCCAGTCAAAGAAACTGCAACATTATTGAAACCTAACGTTTTGAAGAAAGCACTGGTAGACATTTGAACACCGGCGCCGTAAATTGGCATCTGAATTCATGTCAAGCAAAACTCATTAGGGAAAGGAAACAGGTCATAGCGGCCGAAATCAAAAGTCAGCAAAAACGTACGTGCTGTTCTCACGTGGTTGACCATTTGTATCTGTTTTCTGAATTGTATAAAGGCTGGATCACTTTTAAGTAATTGAAATAATAGTTTTATTTTTACTTAACTATCATTTTCATTATTTGTCTCCATAAGCAACAAGAACACAATGATGGTCACATATTTCCTACTTTTCTATTTTATTGCCTCCATGAAATCAAGAATTGTGCACAGATTCGATAGAAAAACTTTCACTTTCCTTATATTTCAAGCAAATAATATGATCTGGAATAACACTTAGAGGGATTTATTAAATGGAGGGAAAAAGGATATATTTGAAGGGAATTTATTCTCTCTGCCCTGTAATGTTTGCTGAGCACGTTTTATGAGTCAGACATTTTTCTGGGTACTCGGCGAAATGTTGTCCTCACCGACTTTTAGTCTGAGTGAGAGACATAGAATAAACAATTACATTTTAGAGTGGTCAATTGTAAGCGAGACATGATATTCTCTGAGATTTGGTGGCTAAAGGTGCATGGACTCCTGGAGGGCCTATGGATAAAGAAAATTTTACTTTCCTAAACCAGAAATGAATGAAAGTTCATCCAATGAAAAGATAGGAATGGTGTGCTAGAAAGCAACCTCTACCCAACAAAGAACAAGTGGGATTCTTGTTGTAAGAGCACAAGCTGAGGGCATGTCAAAGACGAGGCTTAGATATTAAGAATTGAAGAAATAGGCAATTACAAAGAATATACTGTTAATTCTACTAAAGAGTTTAAAATAAAGGAGACATATAACAGAAGCATTGATAGACTATTCTGATTATAGTTTTCACCATATTTTAGAAGAAAATTAATGGGGGCATGTGAATCAGAAGTCTGGATGAGAATTAATGATTGTCTGAGGTAGGTTATTATTGGCCGAGGGAACAGACTAGGATACTGGATGGATAAGACTTTTAAAGTAAATGCAATCAGAAATGAAGAAGAAGGAAAAATGTTATGGTGTCTAGGAGGGCGACATTGTGGCTGGTGGTGTATTTTACTGAGACGTGAAACCCTGGGAGAACTTTAAGATTCTTTGAAATTCTGAAAAAATGGGTGCTACACAGGCAGTTAGAACTGTGACTTATTTATGTACTTCTATATAAATATAAATTCTATATAAAGCTTATAAAGACTCAAGACCTTATTTTCAGAAATTCAGAGTGCACATTTCTTTACTTACACAATACAATGAGATAAAATATGGAATCATTAATATGTATTTTCTAGAAAGAAAATCTGAAGCATCGAAAAATTAAGTGGACTTTTCTCAGAGCAGCATGGTGAATCAAAGAGCAGGCATGACAAACATGCACATCACTGCTTTGGTATGACATTCGAACTTTCAAACTGAAATGCCTTGTTAGATGACCTTGTGTCTGTAAAGTACACCTTGTCATGGAATTGAATAGTTCCACGTTCCCCACTGCCTGCAGGTCTTGTGAAGACAGTAAGAATTATAAACATATTGCTCCTGACTTAAATTGTGTAGTTATTTATCAACCCACATATTTATCAATTGGTGTATTAAAATATGTTTTGAACACTTACTAAATCTTAGCCAGGAAGGTGACTAAATGGCCAACATACACTTAGAGAATGTAATTAGACAATCACTGCTTCTGAGGAGCTTGTTCGCCTCGAAAATACACCAAATGCTCATTTGTGTTCAGTTCAGTGACATCTGCTCTAAATACAGAGAAACCCAGAGAAAGGTCACAAGGTGATTCTGAAGAAGAGCTTCTAAAAAAAAAAAAAATCATGCTGAGATATTTGGATCAACTCCATAGATACAAAGGACTGATCAGAAGATGCAAGAAGTGGTGTTCAGAGGAACGGAGTACGTGGAAGGGAATGGAGATGCAAAAATCTGCCTGTGTGTGCACAAAAGTGTGAGCAGTTGGAAAACCAAAACAGTAGGTAGAGGCCCTAAAAGACAATGTTTTTTTTTTTTTTTGCTTTGTTTTGTTTTGTTTTTTAATCAGGAGAAAAGCGTATGTTCCTGGTGGTCAAAGGGAGCCATTCAAGTTAGAAGACCTGTCTGAATTCTCTAATTAAGACTATCTTCTGTAGCACTGGTGGTCTTAACCTTGAACCTGCCTAGAAATGGAAAAACCAATGAAGAGGCCATGTCAGGCAGTAGAAAAGGAGAAAAGGAAGGGAAAGTTTGGGAAACTATGCCAAATGAGTTTGATTTAGGGACAACTAAACAAGGAGACACCATCATCAGAGACACCTATTGGGCATGAATGAATTGTTCCGCACATACTCATTAATATTTCCCAGGTAATCAATGCTGCAGATGTTATTGTTACAAATTCTTTATCTCATCAAATAGAAAATATCCCATTCATTAATTTATTTACTTCAATATATTTCTTATGCCTCTCGTTGCTTTCCTAATTGCTACCTCCTCTTGGCGAGTTTATTAAAATAATCACTTTCTTGGCCATTCTGCATGTTCCTTGATTTAGTGGGTTAATTTCTTCAGTTGGTCTTTTATGTTTTCCTCCTTTTGTTTTAATGTATTATTATTGGTGTGTATTAATATTGCACAATATTGGTATTTTCATATATACATATTTTGATACTCTCCACTCCATTTCTTTCCTTTAAGTTTTCTCCTCCATTTCGCCTTTTAAAATAAAATACACTTTATTGTAAATAACTAAACAATATACCCTGATAAAATTTAAAGAAATAAAATACATGATATGCTAAAAAATTACAGTGAATAGTTATTTTTAAAAATGGATTAGAAGTAAAAGACACATTGACATTGATCTCCCTCAGAGTATTTCCTCTCACTCCAGACACATTTCTCTAGTCATTCTTCCGAAGCCATTGGGGAATGTCCTATTTGTGAGTGTCTTTTAGTAGCTACCTCAATGTCCTAAAGTGATTCAAAAAATTTACAGAAATTTCTGTCAGATAAAAATACCACAGTCTGTGGTCATCCACATTGTTCATCGGATCTGGCACCATATGACCTCTGCCTCTTCACCAATATCAAAATGACCTTGAAAAATAATTTTTACAATCAATTCAGGACACCAAAGCAGTCATGAAGATAGTCATAAGACAGGATGTCCACAGCTGCTTTAACAGTGTGTTTGAAATGAAGAGTAGTGATTTGAGGGAAGTTAATGGCAAAGTGTCTTTTCCCATGCTGATTTAAAAAAAATTTAAACACTCACTGTATATTTTGTTCATATCTCAATATTTTTCTTATTAAATTTTTATGAAATTTTAAAGTCATAAAAATGTGTCCCCTTGACTTTATTATTTAACACATTGAAATGGATTTGTAGGTGTAAAGTAACCTGGAATAGTAAATAAAATGGACACATTTTTCTCACACTTTCAATGATAGTGAAATAGTATCAGTAGAGACAACACTTTGAACTTGATTAGTACTAATTAGCTCATAGGAATTGTAGCACCATTGTCACTGTTCGAATTAACTCTCAAGAATAATTTTTAATCACTTTTTGGATATTTCATTCTAAGAATTAGATATTCTCAACTTGAAAAACTGAAGCATACATGGGAACAAGTTCTGTTGATATGGACTATTTTTCTCTCTCGTCTTTAAAATGTGTCTTTAGCTTAGATTTATGAATTCACAAATATTTATTTATTCTTATAAATCAAACATTGCATATAAGGCTGAAGATGTGAAAACTAGGATGTTCACCTCTACAAGTAAATCAGAAGATTAGAAAAATTAAATTGCTATTGTGAATATATGGGGATATGTATATATACATAGGGTATTGTGATTTATGGAATTATGATTAATAAATGAGATGTTTCACAATTCATGTGTAAAGCAATGTTGTCTAGAAATACTGTCAAGTTCCATTTTCCCTCAAAGGTTTGAAAACCGCATGAAAATAAAAGTGCATTCCTGTCCTTCGCTGTGCTGCGCTAAGCATCCATCAGCGGCCACTGTGAATGAGGAGAGAAGCTGAGTTGACAATAGTTAATGGGAGCCAGGAAGGGTAAATCTTAATGGAAAGGGAACTTCCTCTGGCCCGGCGTCTTTATCCATTGCAGCCCAGTGGTGCAGTTGTTACTTTGACATCGACATTGACATGAGTTATAAACCGAAAAATAATTTCCACGGAAACAGCTTGCTGAATTTGTTAAGTAGAGCGGGTCCTTGTGCCTTCGTAGTTTCATAAAAAACAACTAAAATACAGTTCATGTGATTTTTAAAGGCTTGATTTCCAACCTTTGGTATCTCAACTGTGCTAATGTTATGTAAATCGACATGTTCAGTGCTACAGCACTTTATTTGCTTTACGTAGGAAATTTTTGTTTAATATTTTATAAGTGTTGTTTGCACCTGTATGTTTGTCTGACTTAGAAGTTCTAGTTGCTGTCTGTTCCACTAGACCAAGGTGTGCTAAAGCTCTTGCAGAATTCTTAAGACTGAATTCTGAGAAGAATAAGCGGTAGAGTAACACACACATAATGAACACTAGAGCTTGAGAAAGCGTTTCACTGAGAGAGTGTCAATGAGCACAGCGGAGGAGGCCACCTTTTCACTTGGGGAAGCCTACCCAATTCTTCAGTGAGGTGAAAAAATTACGAGAGTGCACCTATAATCCTGTCCATCAAGACCTTAACTTTAAATATCTCGGTAGTTAGATTAGAGGATGCTTCATTTTTCCCTTGTTCTCCCACTAATCTGTTTTATGCTATGATAATTATAAAACAAGCTGTACAGAGTTGTCCAAGCATGTGAACACTAATGTTCATCATGTATACATTGCATCAGATCCTGAAAGGAAGCATTATAAACCAGAAATGAGAATTAACTTAAGCCAAAGCTTCTTCGTCACATTTAGAAAATACACAAAATGCATCACCTCATGTTATCCTCATCCCTGTATGAGGTAGGTATTAGTCCTGGCCTTTTTTTAATGAAAAAACCCCAAAATCTGAAGACAACAACAAAATTGTCATTTTCAAATATTATTTGTATAGATTTGACACTAGTATTATTTTTTGTTATGTCTGCTAAATGTGAACTCAATTTTTTTAAAAATTGTGGTACAACGAAAGCATGTAGGTAAAAGATCTGTCAGAATAGTATCTGTTTGGAAATCAATAGTAAACACAGAAACTAAATCAATGCAATTGTGAGATGGGTACTTTGTCCTAAATGGATATCCATTGATAATTTCGGGTTCAGAAGAAATAATGAAATTTTGCTAAAATATGCAAATGTTTTAGGTTTGTTGGACTTCTGTTCGTCTTTAAAGCTCAAAGAAAACCTCCTCGGGCAGAATTAATCACCACGGCCATTGTGTATTTGCCTCTAACTCAATAAAGATAAAAATAATGATATTGCATTAAATTAGTATTATTTGTTTACCTGTTTCTCCTATAGTACTTTGAGTTCCACTGAGTTTGTAATTTTTTCTTTTGCTCCAATATTTAGAGCCGAGTGAGATTTTTTTCCCATTTTATTGATATGTATACATGCAAAATTTAAGGTTTACAGTGGAGTTGAGCATTTGTCAAGGTGACAAGGGCTTTCCCACTCTCTCTTTGTCCCTCCCCCTCCTCTCTACTCCGTCCGTCCTCCCCCACCCTACCCCCATTTCACTTTGGTTTTGGTTTTAAGTTCCATAACAGAGTGAGATTTTAAGGAAGGTGTATGTATGCTGCACAAACTAATAAAAGATTATAGACATTATTAAGCCGGAGCAGCAACATTTTCCAATCATCAGAAAAATATTCTAATTTGACATAAAAAATTTATTTTCCCTTTGGTGGAGTTTACTTTTTCCTAATGTACTTTAGGAAATTTTGGAAATTTTATAAAAATGGCTCTCATCTTTATTTAATGCCCTGATATCCTAGCATTTTGCTAGCATTCTAATCAAGTTTATAATACATGTTGAAATAACTTCTCCAAAATCTTGGTGATTTTACTTTCACAACAGGCATCTGTGAATAAGACTGATAGTCTATCTTGCTTGTACTTCTAAGATTAAATTCCTAGATGACAAAAAAGTGTAATAAATTAAGATGTGTCGTCTCCTACCCCTTTCCATAAAATAAAGTAGAAAACAAAGCCTATTTTGAGTTTCTGAAATTATCGACTTTTTGCTGTGTAAGTGATGCAAACTTGGGGTGATGACTTTAAAGAGCAAACACAGGGACAGAAGGCACATGTGTGGCACAATAAGCCTCCGTCCAAGGCACTCATCTCTAGCAAACTTTGTTTTCTTTATTTCTATACAAAAGAGCTAGTCATATGTAAGTTAATAAAGTGAACACAAGGGAGATGGACCTCCAAATTAGAGCCAGACGGTGAGTAACAGAACAGGAATGTACCAGTACCAGCTCGTGGCAAGGTCTGTTCTCTGTCTTAGACCTCGATTTTTGGAAAAGCCTCAGGAGCTATGAGAAAAACTTTCAACCTGACAAACACTTTGGGGCTGGCGAAAGCTCCTGTTCTAATGCAGCCCAGATGTGATCCTTAATAAAAGCATGATGGTTCTGCAGCTGCAGGTTATGGTACAAGCGTTTTAAAAGGAATAAATTATTTTAAAAGATTTTATTTTCCCCTCTTACAATTATGCTTGACCTTGGTTGAGGTACAGTCTTTAGATGCTAAAACAATCGAGGGCTGGCTGCTCACCCTTGACCGCCTGAAGACTGTTGTCAACTAGATGCAAGAGAGAGATGTGCGAAAACTCTACACGGGTTGTAAAAATATGTTTAACCTCCCGACATAAGGTGCCTTATCCAATAATTCTCTAAAAGCTAAGTTTTAAGTGTAGATAGTAGGAAAACATTAAGGAAAACAAAACACAGGTTCTCATGATACAGGCTAAATTACTTACGAGGACTGTTTTTGCTTACCCATACTTGCATTTTCTTACAATCCCTGGCAGGAATATACACCTTTAGGCAAATATTATGGTTTCTAAACTATTTTTTAAAGTTATAAAATCAATGGTATTTTTTATAAAGAAATCATATAGATAGGTTCTTAGAAGGAAAAAAAATCACAGGAATAATTTGACTTGCTCCCTCGGTGTTTCACAAACATATTTATGCTACAGTCCCTAAATGTCTCCCTGACTTCATTTCAATACAATAGAGATTCTTTCACATTACAATTTCTGTGTTCATCAGTAAAATAGAAGAGCGGGCAATGTTGACAAGAAACGAGAAGACACAGTTATTGTGTGACAGCCTTTGTTTGCCTTGCGTGTTGTTTTGGAAACGCTCTAGGTTGGGAGTTATCCAGTGGGGAGTCCGGGAAGGACATTTCCCATATTTATGGAAGCATTCCCTAACCATATGACATCCCAACTAAGGGAAAACTTCCGTTAAGACCACAAAATAGCTTTAAGCTGTTATAGGATGTTATTTCCTAAAAGTAACAAGAAAAAAAGGGGGAAGAACGAAATGACTAAGACGCATTAAATGATTCTGTTGGAGAGCGGGAAATGCAGGTTATTATTTGCTAGCAGATTATTCAGAAGAAATTTCATCATTCTCGGTACAAATGTATTTTTGACACTTTAATTATGAAGGAACTATTCTGAAACACAATATGAGCAGAAGATGCTGTAAGTTTAAGTAAAATGCTATTACATCCTCATTTTACAAAGTCCGCAATCACGTTGAAATTAAACCGCATTTCACTTTTGTAGAAAGAATCGCTTATTGCAAAAAATAGAATGCATGTGGATCCGGTGACATTCTAATCATTTTATTTTATACACTATTTGAAATAAAATGCAGAAAGCTTTGCAATTCAATGCACACACGTGCGCACGCACAGATGAAAACAGCATTATGTATTAATACATAGCACTATTTCAGGCCATAAAAATGCCTTACTGTTATTTAGTGAAGATTTTCTGCTGTTCAGTGAAAAAGGATACTCATTAAATACTAGTGAGTAGGTAACAGATGTTGGTACCTGCGCACATCAGTCCTCAGCTAAGCTCTGTGCACTCAGCTGGCTTTGCCTTTTCTTCCCTCATGCCCCCAATTTGCTAATGAACCTCTTGGTCTGTCATTTATTTCGGCACACTCACTCTAGGACAGCCAGCCTATCAGCTCAATGGCCATAATTTAAACAAATAATCTACAATTTTTTACAAACAATGCCTATTAATTTGTGATGTGTTGATTAATTTGTCAAAAAGTATAATGGCATGTGAGAGTCCGGAAAAACACACATTCTGAATAATACAAAATCAATTGACTAACTGTACATTTTTAAAGAATTCTCCACCTAAGCTAATGTAGGCAACAGAGAAACTTCTACTCTCACTCTCAGCAAGTGGAGCTACGCTGTAATAAAAATTGGACCCTTGAAGCATGATTTCTCTTCCTGGCAGAAGTTTTTGTTTAAATTTGAGGATGGCCATTTCAAAATTTCATTTCTGTTTTATTATGCAAGAATATCATTAACATTTGGAAGCATTGCTGAAATCATTATTTTAAACCAAATTAACGAGCTACATGTCACAAGGTTAAATATCTCTGGGTTTCTGTATGAGAAATCCAGAATACAGGCATTTTATACAACAAAAATGGGTGCGACTGGGGGAATCAGGACCATGAGGGAGACAGCGGGAGGGTCAAAAAGTGGGAGGGAAAGAATTGTGCACAAAATACCCAAGCTCAATGTACATGGTGTATCACGTATGCACTAATAAAAAGGAGAGAGATAATTTCAAATAAATAGTTACATGTCCAACTTTTAGGTAAAGAGTTAAGATGTTTTGGCTTTTGAACACGTAGCTGTTGCCAATACATTTTTCTATGTGGCAGGAAACAACGAGAGTACCCTTATGTCATCACAGGTCTATGTATTTTACATTTAAACATGACTTCACAATGCACGGTAATGCTCAAGGCCAAAACAACATTACAGAGGCATGTATGGTGAAAGAAGTACCTACCGTGTGAGGTCATTTCATTTCTAAACATATTCGGAAAAGCCGAGCCAGAATTCTACCTTGTTCAAGAATAAAAGGCTGCTGCTCATGCTCCCATTCTAGGAAAGGTCTCCAACGGAGAAGGAAACGCGAGGAAAAAGTCCGTTCCACCAAATGAGCTTGAGAAACATGGGCATCTGTGGCGTGTACTGTGACCGCGGCTCTCTCTCTAATTACTACACTCACTGCGTGTTTTAACATCCCACATCCTTGAAAGAGTCGGAAGTTGTTGTAACCCTCTTCCTCTTCTTATCTTCTCAGAATCGTATATCACAATAATAAATCTTCTCATAATATATTATTAAATATGTGAAACATGTATAGGAAAAATATACATTTTACTTAGCCTGTACCTATAAAGACTTTGTGCTTAAGTAATGTATAATTTCCAGGAGTTATAATAGCAATCGCTGCTTAACTCCACACTCCGTATCAATCTCAGTTTACAGGGGGTCCTTTTACTTTTTTCTGTATCTCAGTTTTAAAAAAAAAGTCCAGAATTGAACACATACATGATCAAATATCTGCATTTAGAAATATTAGTTCTAAGTGGTCAACCAAGTAAGACGAGATGTCTCTTTTATTTTAAAATGAAAAATTTCCACCTTGGGGGATTACAAGGAGCATCCTAGGATTCTTATCTTTCTTTCTTTTTTTCCTGTTTGTTTGTTTGCTTTTTAACAAAGGAAAGTATACTTTGAAGCCTCTTTAATCCCTTTTGTATGGCTGGAAATTAGTGATGCATATGGCTCTGAAATGCAAATATAATGCAAAAGACTTTCTACATTTCAATCATTTGAATTCGTATTTAATGTATTGAAAATTAACATAAGTGGAATGTTTCCAAAAATGTACAGATCATACGTGAAAATAGCATGAGAAATTCAAGCTTCTTGGCTTTGTTCTACATTCCTAGAGTGGGTTCCAAGGCATTCTGACTACAGCAAGCAACAGTATGTTTATTCACTTCAAGGTCCATCCGCTTGCCCCTCCTCGTTCTCCCTCTGCTGTTTTAGAGAAGATACCCTCATGTAGCAGCTACACCTCCACCGTGGAGTATGCTAGGAAACATAATTAAATTTAATAGAAGCTGCCCCTGTTTTGAAGACACACTTGATTTAAAGCCACTCAAAATTTAAAGCTGCGGGGAGATGTAATTAAATTTCATAGAAGCGAAAGCTTTTAAATGAAGACACATGATCTATGCACATGTGTGTGAACGTGCACACATAGGCAGTAAAAATGAGAAATTCAAAAAGTTATTCTGGAATTATTTATTTGATGATTTAAAGTACAAGACATTATTGCTCAAATGATGTGGTTTGGTTTTTCATGTAATAGGCAAAACTATAAGAAGAAAGCAACATAATCTTTATTGTACAACTGTACTGCAATCACACCTTATTGACTATTGATAAATGCTAGTCAATATATATTTTACTGAGTTATGCTTCTTCTTTATTTTGCTGTATGTATTTATGGCAATCACATCAGTGGGGAAAGTGCTCTGGTAAATCATGCATCTGTTGTTTTTTCTGCCTAGACCCCAGAAGAATTTATTAAAGACATGTACTGTTTTAAATAATGTAAGAATGAAATGTATGTGCTTGCACTAACTTCACAGTCTATCACATATGTTTTCATAGTGCTTATTAATGAAACTACAGAGTTCTGGTGAATATTTTGTTTGTAAAATATGGAGGGAGAATCAAAACAAGCATCTATTAAATTGTCTCTTACTCTCAAACTTTTGATTTCATTTTTAGGATTATTTAAGCTGTTAATTTACATGTTCAGATTGTATTGATTTTAAACTTTTACTTAAAGGGAAAAGGCTATCAATTAAGATCCTTCAAGTCGTTAAGTGAATGTCTAATGCGGAAAAAACCCCTCCTTTGTAGATTAAATCTTTGAAGAAGACCCTGTGAAACTCCCTCAGATTGGCTTTGTTCCTTTAATGTCTGTTTAATGCCTTGGAGAAGATACCTTCTTTTTTGACCCCCCTTGAACTTTAGAGGCTAGTTCAATAAACCACAGAAAGACCAAAAGTTTCAGAAAGAATAGTCTTTAAAGAAGAAAAACCTTCCTCAGGGCGATAAGCTTACGTCCTCTGTGTGAGAATGCGCCTATGCAGGGAAGGAAGCCTCCTATCTTCCCCACCATTAATTATCCACTTAGTGATCCATTCCTGCCCTAAATGCATGGCTTTCCTGACTGAGGGCCTTTCCCATGCCTCAAGCCACAGATCATCAACTGACCCCCAACCTTTACCATCTCCCCAAATCCCTCCTTTGTTGTTCAAGAATATTACGCTAGGTAAACTCTGTAACCAGTTTTTAAAGCAAACAATTAGATCTTTGTTGTTTACACTGAATCCCCTTATGATGCACATGATTTGTCTGAAACAGAAGTGTGGGAATCTCTGAGTCGGCCTAAACATGGAGCATGTTCTTTATGACTTGCTATTATTTTGTTGTTTAAAAAAAAAAAACACTGATACTTTATATTACAACTGTTTCATTGGCTTCTTTTCCCCTTTTGATTTTAAGTCTTTACTGCCAAGGCTTTGCAAAATCATTTTAACTTGTATCCTATGATACTACTTAAATTCAAAGATTCAGAGACTATTCAGGAAAGAATACATTAAAAATAGATAGTATAAATTTAAATTAAAATACATATTTTTCTTTGGGGAAAGTAATACACTCATCAAATTACCTAGCTCATCACTAATGAGCTCATGCTGGCCCCTTCACTGTGCCTTAGCCCTTTAACGAACAAAGGCATCATAAACATGTCAGCAGTTGTTCTCTAAGGGCAATGGACTCACAGAGTCAGGGTGGCACTGAGGTTCTTCTGGTATTTTCTATAGTTTTTAACTTTTCACAACATTTTATTTGCTAGTAGAAAAATGTGTTTGGAGGTAAATGGGCATTTGTAACTGAAGAAAAGAATTTTTTATGAAAACTGGTTTTATAGTGAGTGCTGGTTTTGTAGTGAGTGCTGTCACCTACCTCCGTGTCTGGCCATTATATCTAGAAGTTATTTCCTTCTATTGCTGTCATTATTTTTCATATAAATTAAATCAGCCTAACGACTGAACAATCTTCCACAATATATTTTCTAAAATCTTAAATTGATTTTCTATTTCAATGCAGATTTTCAGACCTAATGATGATTAAATATTCTCATCTAGCCCTTATTAATTCTGTGATCGATCATTGGGTATAAACATGTTAAGAGAAGTTCATATTTGGAAATATATATATAAGTTCCATTGGCATTTTAGGTTTCAAGTGCTAAACTAAGGATCAAGTTCTACTTAAAACAGCAAAAATAATTGGTCCTAATAATGGAGTCATGAGTCGTGATTGGTTTCATTCAAATATTCTTATCTATGAATACTAGTTAGAATTGATTTTTTCATAATATATATTGTTTATTATCAATTTTTAAAAATATAGCGCTTAAGGAACAGACTGTATTTACATTGTCTTGGCTTTATTTCTCTCATTTAGTAAATTTTGATGGGCTAATTTCTGTTAGGCCTTGTTGGATATGGGAACCCAATTCAGTCATATTTTTTCATGTGTGAAAGATAGATAAAATATAGTCCATAGAGTTATTGTGAAGATTTAGCCAGATAATCTAAAAAGAGCTTAGTATTGCATATACTTTATTATAAGCATGCAAGTTTTATTATGAGATATCTTTTTACCTTTATGTATTAATAATTTATAAATATACATATATACAATAATATAAAGAGAGAGAGAGAGAGAGAGAGAGAGAGAGAGAGAGAGAGCATACAACAGAACTATTCATGGGATTTTTATTTAGGATACATGTAGAAGTAACCTGGACTTGATTTCTCAACTTAAAGGACAAATTCAAATAATTTTGAACGTTATTGGACCAGTTTTTGTGATTGCAGAGTCATAACATGAAAATACTTCTAAATTGACTCAAAATGAAGCACGTTTTACTCTTGCTTCAGTTTCTTTACCTAAAAAGCACCTGCCAACAAATTAGAGCTAAACAAAGTTTTATTAAACCCAAAGCTTAAGTATCAGAAAACAAAATTAATATGAATTGCTCTTTGACAAATGAAATAATATAACAAACATTAATTTTCTGAAAAAAGAAATCTTCCATTAGGAGATTTTATAGTAAATATGCTATGAGGAATTGCTTTTAATGAGGCTAACATTTTTAGAAGTAATTAACTTGAAGATATAAATATTAAGATGTTTTCATGTGAAAAATAAATTATAGGAATAAGGACTACTGCAAACATTCAGAAAGAAAAAAATAGCTCGTATGTAAAAAAAGAAATATCATGTCAAGCCAAGCTTCTCCATGATACTCAATGTCAAAAGACAATGGACCAACTTCTTCAGAGCATGGGGGGTTGGGGGGAAGAATAAAACTCAAGAAGGTTATACCCAATTTCAAAAAATCTGTTTCATAAAGTTTACTACTGAAACACTTCTGGTAAAATCACTCAAATAAGAGGTCTACAAACACATTCACTAAAATACTGAAATCAACAATGAGATGATTTAGCTTCATAAAAAATAAAACTTTTAAATACACTATTATATTGAAATAATTCTGAATCATAAGAAAAATCATTAACATTATTACTCATAATAAAATTCACAAGTGATAAGATCAAAGTTCTATATTACATAGAAAAGAGCTGTACATATGAATTCAGGTTAGTGAAATAACAAGAGACATCTTTTTTCTATCTCCCCTTTTTTCTTTCCCAAATTTTCTACAGATGAGATGTTTCACACAGCAAAGCAAACAATCAATGGAAAGGCACCTTATAAGATAGGAAAAACTATCTGAAAGCCATTTCTCAAATATGGGGTCAATATCAAAATATATCCTATTACTAAATAACATAAAAAGAAACAAACTTGATTTTAAAAATAGGCAAAGAACTTGAGTAGATATCTTCTCAAATATGATGTATCAATGGTCATCAGGCACATAACAAAAATGTTCAACATCAAGAACCATCACAAAATGTAGATCAAAATCATAGACTGAAACTTCCTTCCTGTTAGAATATTGTAAAAACGATATTGGAGAGGATGTCAAGAAACTCTGGGATCATTGTACACTAGTATGAATGTACGATACCTCACCACAATGGAAACTGTACAGAAGTTTCACAAGAAAAAACAAGAATAGAACCATCAAGTAACCCAGCTGCTGTTGGTCGGACCTAAAATGTCCTCCAAGGGGCTCGTGTGTTCGGACATGGGGCTCTTTGAAGGTGATTAGATCATGAGACCTCCACTTCCACCTCGTAAGTGAATTCACCCATTGATAAATTTATCATTTGAAGGTGTTGTTGGAAGATGCTGAAAGTTCAGATGGTGGAGTTTAGTTGAAGGAAGTGAATCGTAAGGGTGTATTCTTAGGGATTATATCTTTTCCCTTGCCACTTTCTCTGTTTTATCCTCTCTGGTTCTTTCTTTCTTTTCTCCCTGACCAGTATGAAGTAAGTAGCCTCTGCTCCTACTCATTCCTGTTACCTTGCTATTCTGCTTGACCTCGAGCCTCTTCCAGTGGATTTAACCATTAGAGATTGAAACCACCAAAACCATGAGCCAAATAAGTTTTCACTCTTGCTAGTCATCCTGTTTTTCTTTCTTCTTTCTTTCTTTCTTTCTTTCTTTCTTTCTTTCTTTCTTTCTGAGACAGGGTCTCACTCTGTAGCCCAGGCTGGTCCTGAACTCACTTTGGAGCCCAGTCTGGCCTCAGACTCATATCAACCCTCCTGTCTCAGCCTCCTAAGTGCAGGGATTATGGGATTACAGGCGTGCGCCACCACACCTAGTTTATGTTATGCTGGGGAATCAAACTCAGGTAGTTAGCACTTGCTAGGCTAGCACTTTAGCGACTGAGCCATTCCTCCATGCCCATGAGTCTTTTTATTTAATGTAGTCAGTGACAGTGACAGAAAGCTGAATGACATCTCAGTGATCTCATTCTCAAGTATACATCCAAGAAAATTGAAATCTGTATCTCAAAATGATATCTTGCCACCAAAGTTTATAGTAGTAGTGTTCACAATAGCTAAGGCAAGGAAGCAGCCCAAATACCCATCTACAAACAAAGACAATGCAGTACATACATGTAAGAGACTTGCTCAGTTTTAGAAGAATGTCCCATCATATGCTATAGCATGAATGAGCCTAAAGGACATGATAATAAGCCTAATAAGCCAAGCACAGGAAACAAATGCTGGACCATGCCACTGATGCAGTGAATCTAAAATGGTCAAACTCAAGGAAGCAGAGAATGGAATGGTATCTGTGAGGGCCAGTGAGGAACGGAAATAGGAAAGTACTGATCAAAAATTACAGAATTTTAGTGGTGCAAGATGTATTATGCACTTAAGTTTCCTAAAAAGGTAGATCTGTGTGAAGTATTGTCATAACACAAAAAACAGGTTCACGACATAGGATGTGATGCTGGTTTCACAGCTGGATCTTTATCTGTAAATTCTTCAAGTTGTACGCACTGAATATACGCACATTCTTGTACATCAATAATATGCTGATAAAATTTCTTTTTTATGAAAATACATCACATATACCTATGAGGTAGTAGTTTGTCAGACACTTCTTTATATGTTTGTGTGTGTGTGTGTGTGTGTATGTGTGTGTGTGTGTGTGTGTGTGTGTGTGTGTATACATGGTATGTAATAATTACATTCATTTTGAAAAATTGGTACATACACATTGAAAGTTGATAGCTTTTACTCCTCTTCTGCAACTTCTAACCACTCACCAAGATGCTCTGGAATACTTCTTAATAGCCATCTAAAAGCCTCAAAAGAAAAAGTAGAAATCAGTAGGAAACTATCTTGACATTTTCCTATCTGGAGGTATCTTAAGGAAACTAGCCATAAGAGAAATGCAAATCAAAACAATGCTAAGATACCATCTCACTCCAGAGAGAATGGCCTGTACCAACAAGTCAAATAATAATCAGTGCTGGGGAGGCTGAGGGGAGAAAGGAACCCTCCTGCACTGCTGGTGGGAATGTAAATTCATACAGCCATTTTGGAAAGCAGTATGGTGATCTCTCAAAAGACTGGAAATAAATATCCCCTTCGATTAAGAGACACCCCTCCTGGGAATATATCCAAAAGGGGTCAAAACAACACATAACAGAGACATATGTATACCCATGTTCATAGCAGCACAACTAACAATAGCTAAAATATGGAAGTCACCAAAATATCCATCAACAGACCAGTGGGTACACAAACAGTGGTATTGATACACAATGGAATACTATGCACCTATAAAGCCCAACAGCATGGAGGCTTTTACAGGCAAATGGAAGAAACTTGGGAACATCATGCTCAGCGAAGTGAGTAAGAAGCCGAAGGTAAAACATCGACTGGTCTCTCTGATATGAGAAACCCAGATCACAACTCTTATGGAACTTAAAATGAAAAACAAAGTGAAACAGGGGGGTCGGGTAGGGGAGGAAGGACGGGTGGCTAGGGGGAGGGACAAAAGGAGAGTAGGAAAGTCCTTGTCACCTTGACAAGATACATAGGTGCACAAAATGCTCAACTTCATTGTAAATCTTAAATTTTGCACTTATATGTATCAATAAAATATGGGGGGAAAAAGGAAAAAAGAAACTCTTGCTTCCTTGGTTCAAATACTAAAGTAAGTAACAGCCTCAAATCTGGTCAGTGGTTACTTTTCTTTACTACTACTCTTCCTCCACCCCCCCCACCCCCCTTCGGTGAAGGTATTCACTATGTTATTTCATGTTCCCTGGATATTCAGCCCCTTCAGACATGGCATTTCCCACAGAGCAGGATGGTAATGGGGGCAGACTGATCGAGGCATTTTTGCTATGAAAGAGGACTCAATGATAGGATAAGGAGTGTGTTTTTATCAGACTGCCTCCCAATAACACCACCCTGGAAACTAAGACTTTAGGATTTTTTTTTTTTTGGAGGGGGGACACTAATCCACCCCACACCAGCCTAGCTATTAAACATTGTGAAAGAGGATGTAAAACTGTAAATGGGTTGAAGCTTCAGAGAGGTCATTTTGACTGCTTAATCAGTGATGGACAGAAAAGCATCCAAAGTAGACACAAGAGGAAGCAGAAGGCACAATCACATCAGATGCCTTGAAATCCTGGTGCTGTCTTTTGTGTATGTGATAGGGTTCCACTACTACAATATTGAGTTAAACTTTCACAACTGGTGGCGAACTTGGAGAAGGAAAGGTGTGTGGACTATAGAGTGACTGAGAGGATGGGATGGTAGGAGACAGACACAACCAGACTTCTAATATGGCAACTAAATGGGCTCCAGGTTGAGCTGGTCAGAAGCAGCAAATAAGAACAATTGATAGGAACAATTTTGTCTGTTAGGTGCACTCTGCTTTCCTTTAGCGTATTAGTTTGGGTTTTGTGTGGAAAATTACTCCACAACTCAGTATCTCAAAGTACCAATCATTTGTCTCTGCTCATGTATCTGGATACCAGCTGGGTTGATCTGATGTAGCCTAGGCATTGTGTTACTGGCTGACTCTCCCTTGGATCTGCCGGTAAGTTGAAATAATGACCTTCCAATAGCTTCAGAAGAAAGATGGAGGGGTAAAGAAAGACACTTGATACCTTTTAGAGACTCTACAGACCTGGCCTACATCAACGTCACCCATTTTTCAGAGGTCAAAACAAATCACAGGCTCAAGCCCAACACTAGTAGGATGGTGGTACACGCTTCACCGACAGGGCACAGCAAAATCCCTTGGTGAAGGTGGGGGACGTATCAATTTTAATGGTGTGTGATTTATGCACCCACATGGAATCCCACAGTATGGTTTAATGTTTTGCTGTCATGATACTGAAATTCCTAATTATTACTTTCTGAAACAAGAGACTCCACATTTTTAGTTTGTACTGGGTTCAGCAAATTGCATGGCTTGTCTTAGAGAAGAAGCAAAGAGGAATGAAGAATGGGGACTAATGAGGAGAACCACTGCTGGAAGACGCAGACATTGTATAGTGTGTCTTTCAAAGTGTTGCCACATTCCTGACGATAATAAAATAAAAGGCAGAAGTGGTACAATGATGTGGGTTAAGTGTTTTCTAGTGGGAAAAAGGAACGTAATAAAGAAACTGAAAGGCAAATGGAGCAGAAAAAAAAAAGGTGTGTTGGGGGGAAGAAAACAAAGTGGTTTGTAGGAGTTTGAATGGCCAGAGCAAGACTGGAACAGGAAGTAGAAAGAGAATCACTAAGCTGATTGTGATTTCACCATGACACTCATTTATTCAGTTGTGGGACTTTTACAACTTTTTGATAAATTCTAAACACCATTATCTTGAATTTTGTTTATCGAAGAAATATAGGCTAATAGTTTTAGCGAAATGATGATATCCATTAACAACTATTTCAGTAATTAAGATGGTTTTGAAATGAAGTTAGCTTTCAATTAGGATAAAAATGACTTCTTATTGATGATTTTTCCTGGCAAGAATTCAAACACTATATTAGGTGATAATCATATGTTTTGTGACAGGATTATGGTCTTCATAAGCCATTCTGAAATATAACAATAAAATTATTGACTACTTAGAAGATTATATTCAAATTGCATTTAAATTTCAAATCTGTCTATAAACTAGTATGTCAAGTCTAAATTTTTCTAATTCATACAGTCACTTATTTTCTTCCACAGTCACTCATTTGTTTATTCAGAAGAAGTTATGTGTCTAGTTTGTGTCAGAAATCTTGCTTCACTGTTTGCATGAATGCTGCTAACACAAACAAAACCTTTTTAAAATGCCTTAACAAATCGCTGTATAACAGACATAATTATTACTTCTCAGACTTTTTAGTACAGTACATAATTCTACTAGATGACCAATATCAAGAAAAGTTCATCAAGTCCAAATTCAGAAGGAAGTTGCTATGATTTTACCATACCCTTAAAAACTCACACTAAAATGTAACTGGCAAGTCACAGTGTAAGAGCTGGTTACATCATGAGGGCACTGCCCTAACAAATCCATTAAGTGCTGTTGTCACAGGAGTGGGGTAGGGATCCAGGAGTGGACTCCTGAGGAAGTGGGTGAGTTCAGCTTGATTTCCTCTCTGTCTCCTGGCACTTGTTTTCCATGTTGTGATGTAGCAAAGGAGCTTTCACCAGATGCTAGGGCCATGGGTGTGGCCTTTCCCACTTTCAGAATCAGAAACCAAATGATGTTTATTATTTGTAAGGTACTCATTAAGTGATATTCTATAAAAACAGCAGAAAACAGACAGAAGTGTGAGAAAGTCAAGCATATATTCCTTTGGAATTTGTACAGTAATAATGCACTGTGGTCCTTTGCCACAATATTCTGAAACAACTGAGGCTATTGTTTTAAACATAAGGTTGTTGTAAAGGGAAATGTAATCGTTGGAAGATATTGGGGACATATGCAGAGAAAGAGATTGGAAGACACATGTAAAGGAATAAATATTTGTAAAAACTTTGTTGGTGGCTGTAGAAAAGACCAAATTAGGAACACTCATCAAAAAAAAAAAAAAAAAATGACCATTCTGAACCAAAAGAAACAAGTGAAATCAATCTACCTTTAGTCACCTTTGACTGGGATGCACTGAAGATCCACACTGGACTCATTTACCGTACTTTCTTGGTGGGAAATGATAAGCCATTCGGATCTTTATTTCTTTGCCAAATTCATAAAATATTGTTCGCTGTCCTAACATACCCCAATGAATATTCAAAAAACACAAGATTGGGCTAAGAGGAAGCTATATATACATAAAAATCCCTATTTATGCTATCACAATTTTGCATTTTCTCATTTCCTGAGCCATGAAGTTGTCTACGTTGCTAATGTACAGATTTTCTGCCATTTGCTACCATTTCTCAGAAACTGTTAAAACATAATTCTATGTTTGCTGTGAAATTAGCCTTGAAAAGAAAGCTGCCGAAGAGTACACAGCACCTTCCTTCGTCGTACACACCCTCCCCCAATTCCTGCCTTCCCCTACCAAGAGAAAATATTATCTGTATGTAGTGAACAAACAGATATTATTAAGCATTTATTCTGTGCCAAGCTCTGTGCTAGCTACCGAGGCAGAAATATGGTAGCGATGAGATACAAGTTAGACTTCTCAAGGTTACTGAGGGGGAAAGAGCCCCGCGGATTGCTCCCTCTACAGCAGCATGGAGCACGGAGTGGGTGGCTCGGCCAGGTGCGCTGGCGCGGGGACGACAGCACCACCAGAGCCCTGGTGGCTACTGCGGCAGTCCATAGTGAGGACAGCGGGCTAGGTTACAGCATGGCCAGGGAAGATTTTAAGAATCAGTTGGATTTGAGGTGTATTTTCAAGATGAGACTGGCACTAGGAAGTGTTCGAGGATGGCGGCAAAGTGTCTCGGTCTGTCTGATGATGAATGGTGACACCATTCACTGGGAATGAGAACTTTAAGAAAGGGGCACATTGGGGAGGATTAGGAAGTAGGCAAGTTAATATTGGGCACACTGTGTCTGAGAGGTCTGAGAAGTTGAGGACGGACATTAGCATTGAACATCAAGGCTTACGGTGCATTTAAAGCCCTGTCACAGGGTGAGATTATCGAAGGAGTAACTTGCACAGAGAGGTGCTGTGGCAAGCTATGCTACACCCCCCACCACCACCACCTCCGCCACCGCCGAAGTCTCTTGGCTCACAGCGACACTCTTAGCTCCACCTAGAGCCCTGTGTTCTTGACTCGGAGTTCCCTTCTGAAACTCACCAAGGATGCCAGTTCTTTCCTACACAGACTTTGCTGACAGCATCATGCTAGTCTCAGCATGAGTCACGGTGCCTTCTCTTTACTGGCCACCTCTGAGAATGCATTGAACATTTTGCTTCACTGAGCCTAAGGCGCTAGTGATACTGATTATATATATATATATATATATATATATATATATATATATATATATATATATATATTAGAAAAGAATTGTATGGTAAGAGAATTGACAAAAGCTAGTGAGCTAGTGTCCATCCTAAGGACATTATGTTCCAGAAAAGGGAAGTTTAAGATCGACAATTAAGATCCTTGTTTCCAACTGAACTGATCCGCGTGACACTCTTTTGAGCTGAGGTACAGACGCTCTCTCTGCTAGTTACATCTTCAGGCCTCCCCTCCCCACTTCTCACCCCCACACATCTACCTCGGGGGCCTTCCTTACTTCCCAAAGGGCTACTGCTTAAAAAAATTATCACAGTTTAGTTCTGCATTTTCTTAACTTCCCTATCCACACAGACTCTTCATTATCCCGGTATGTTTAAAAATTCTAGTCAATATTTTTCCAAACAGAAGAGCGGCTTTCTTCCTAAGATGAATTCCATCAGTCCCTAGAAAGTGAAAAGTACTGCTATTTTTTATAACAAAAACTGGAAGCGCCATTCTTCTTTTGCCTAATTATACTCAATACTGATGAATTTCATATCATACTGCTAAAGAGATTCCTAAACTTATGCTTATTAATGTTTAGCTCTGATGTTTGAAATGGTCTCTTACCCATTGCCTAGGACAAGTCAGATTTTTAAGAACAAATGTACTGTTAAAGTTAATAAAAGAAACATGGAATATTATTTCACATTTTTATTCCTTTTCCTTTTCTTCACATTTATGTTAGTGCTTATCGTTGACTCTGCTGAGTGGGTTTCATTCTGGCAGATTTATACACACACAATTCTCCCTCCTGTATCTCTCTTTCCCAGGTACCTCCTGAAGTCTTTCGCATTTTGGGAGGGAAGTTTCAGTGTGAATAAAGTAATCAGAGAGATATTTTTTCCAATTATATTTCAATTAATGTTTCCTTCCTATTATTGTTAGAGTGTCCCTCTCACTGCAAACATGAAATGGAAATGCTTCACGGAGCTACAGAAATAGGAAATTTCTGGAAAGATAGGAACATCATTTAAGAAGTATTCGAGCTGTGGGAGGTGGCAGGTGTGTATCTGATCCCAGCTTCTCCAGCTCCTAACTGCACAGCTCTGAAATACTCATCCAACTCTCTCTTATTTCCTCATTTGGAAAATTGTATTGTTATCTCGGAGGGTTGGGCTGAGAATACAGAAAATATTTGTAAATATATGTTACATAACAGGCCCTAAACCTTGATTATTACCTGTAATCTTCAGTCTTCGCCATGTGTTGGGATTACAGATGATGGTCTGTGCCTGGGAAAGTGAGGTGGACCACAGACTCTTAGGTACATGTTTCCCCTGGAAAATGCAGGAGAATGTGCCCCGGCTGCCCATCTCACATGCCAGCTACTGCACCTGACTCCCATCTGCCACGTCAAGTCGCGGGGCTCCTGCTCTTGGCTGTGGCCCCGTCCTGTCATGATTGCTGACAGGTGAAACTCACTGGCCCAAGATCAGAAAGCTTGCTTGCACTGCAGAGGCACCCCACCTGTCACCTGTCACAGACACTTTCTACACTGCTCTACCCCGTACAGGTAAGGTCTCATTCAGCGGAGGAGCAGTGTAAGGTGGTGAAGCAAAAATCAAGTGATGGCTGTGGGTCTGCTGCACCCTGCGTGGTGGTCCTTAGAACCGCTTGCTTTCTGTACATACCTTCGGAAATGACTTCTTATATGGCACTTTAGGGTCACACCTGGAGGTTGTAAGGCTGACCAGCCAGCTGACTAAGTAAAGTCTGTTGCTGAAAAGGTCTCAAATTCATCAGCAGATCCACCTGTCAGGTGACAAGGCCAGGTTCCGGCTACGGCTGCCGTGGTGACATGGTGAGCGCCACCTGGCAGCTGGGCTCCCAGCCAGTCTTTCTGAGCTTAGAGACCTAGTTTTAAACATGAAATACTGAGCTGCATAAAATCAGTGACCTGCCCGGAGCATCCAATTATAAGAGAGCATATTTTAAAAAGACAAACAAAAGGACAGTAAATACTGGTAAACAACCACAACGTGGTCCTCCATCACTCTCTAAGCAAAAGCACACCTTAACTCTTCTGAGGCTGTAGAAAAGAAAGAGAACCGTCGGAGCCGGCAGTGGCTCAGGGATTTGGGAGCCGGCCTAGGAAGCATGGGGCCCAAGGGTTCGGTCTCCCAGCACCATATAAAAGCTGGGCAGAGTGGCACATGCCTATAATCCCAGCACTTGGGAAGCTGAGGCAGGATGATTGCCATCCATGCCTTCTAGGCCAGCCTCCCAGTGAGTTCATGGCCCAGCCACAAGTGAAACCCTGCCCCCCACCCCCCAAAAAAAGGAAAGAAAGAAAACAAAGCTGTGTAAAAGTCAAAGAAACAAACCTTAACCAAGGCATTCTTACACACAAACACACACGTATTATTCATGTGTGTGTGCACACGTATACACAAACATAAAAATAACATGTTCTGTCTCACCTTGGGTGAAAAAATATACCCTCTCAGAAAACATCATTCAAATATCAACTGTGTAAAATTAGAAATTTAAAAACTTCTGAACTAAATTTAAGATTAAAATTATCTCAAAACATTGTTTAACACAGGATTAAAATTATGCCAAAGCATTGTATAACACAGTCAGAAAAAGAGAAACAATAGTAGCAATTTTTTAAAAAAACATAATTTGGGGGCCTGAGAAGTACTGCTCAATGGTTAAAATCCTTGCATAGCATCACACAAGCTGGATGTGGTGGTGCATGCCTGTAATCCCAGCACTACGGGAGGTTAAGGCAGGAGGATTGTTACCAGCCGGGGCTACATGTGAGTTCAGGACCAGCCTGGACTACAGGACAAGACTTTCAAAAAAAAAAAAGGTGATTTTTATAACAGCAATATGTGGCCCTACAATTTTTTTTTAAAAAAAACTAATAAGAAGGAGAACATTTAAGTATTCCATTTCCCCCAACCACTTCCGGGGGTTCCTGTAACAGGATTTTCTTATATAAATGTCCTCTCTCCTTTTTCCTTCCCTGGGATTTCACCTTCAATGCCCTTTGTCATTTGCCTAGCCCCATGAATCTCCAGAATCGAGTCCCGGGCCAGGTGCCGTAATTCAGTAGATGTGTACTTCCCCACGCAAAGAGGTCCTCTTGGTCCAGACCATCTAGAGTGTGAAACACGGACACTTCTCAACCAGGAACACTAACTGCCTGAGCTGGAGTCTCATTATCAAACTCGATTTTCTGTTGGCTGCCATCCAATCCTCATCAAAATCACAGTTAAGATAATTCATGTTTGAAAAACAGTATCCAAGTCAAGGTTTCTGAACTTGACTTACGTTATAGACTGGCAAACTTTCAAAAAAATCTTAGAAACAGACACAACAATTTATGGAACAGGGAATAAATTTAGCAGTTTACTCTGGATATAAGAGGATAAGTGACCATTAAAATAGAAGAGGATCTCTTTTTTTCTTTTATTCTGGAGTTGGGCTTGCGACTGAGAAATGAGTGTAAGTGGTTGTTAACTATGGGAAGTCTGGATTCTAGATGCACGGTGAGATGTAATTACAGGCAGTTTACTAGAAGTAAGAAATAACTGGAGCATTTAAGTACATTCCTTGTAATATAACCTGTAAAATGTCACTCTCACCCACACAGTTCTACAGTGCAGTTAGCTAAGCAAGGATGTACTCGGTGAAAATACCCTTCACGTGCACTGGGACAAAAGTGGTAAAGATTTCTGGTCTAAGAAAACCACTTTCCAATTTATCCATTATGAGACCGGGGGCAACAGCGGGAAATATTATGGCTTATGTTAGTTTTCCTGGATGAAATAATTTTGCTTTCAAAGAGGTAAAAAACCCACTATTTTCTTTTTTAAATACACCAAATTTAGATGATCTTAAGATTCCACTTCATCTTTGTTATCTCATCGGCTACATCTCTTTGCTTCATTGTTTTAGCGGTGAACGGGAGAGTTTACAGTATAGCTCTTTAACCCAGCACTCCGTCAGCAAGTGATATTATATATCATGAGTAGAATAAGAAATTAATGACAATATACTTCCATATCTTTTTTCTTCTCTGGCCTTTATGCTACTGTCATGTGTGTTAGGTTTACATGTGTTCTAATCCCTATAACGATATTGTCTTTTATTTTTCTTTTGACAATTTTCTTCTCCAGAAATTTAAATAATAGAAAAACAATATTACACATGGCCATCATGTCCGGGGCCTCGCACTCCCTTGTGTAGGTCACCCTGGCTCCTGGTATCTTTTCTCTTCTGCCTGAGTGACTTTCTTTAACATTTTTCACAGGAAGTGTGTGCTTATGGTGAGGACGTGCAGCATTTCCGGAAACCCTTACCTATATTTTTGAAAGATTCTTCCACCAGCTCAAAAGCTGTAGACTGACAACTTTTAAAATTCACATCACATTTTCTTTCTTTTATTTCATTCCTGCTGTTTCTCCAGCGTCATCTCCCTTGCATTTCCGATGAGATGTCTCATCGGCTTTATCTTTTTTCGCTCTGACATCTTGTAAGATTTCTTTTAAAAAAAAATCTTCATTAGTGATTTTAGTCAGCTTGGCTATAATGGCTATGATTTGATATTTCTTATTTCTTGTTTTAATAGTTTTGGGTTTTCTTAAAACTGAGTTTATAGTTTTTTCTAAACTTGATCTAGATTTTGGCCTGTTATTTCCACAACCCTTTAGATTTATTTATTTATTGTTCTTTTTCTTTGCCCTTCCTCTTTAGGAACCCCACAATACATACCGACCTGTTTAGTATTAAGCCATTTGCAGCTGCTGCAAATTCTTTAATGAATACATTTACGTATAATGGTCTCTTTCCTCATATTTTGTTATGAATAGTTTTTATTGATATGTTTTTCCTCATCAACATCTCAGACACTGGTAGTCCTATCCATTGTAATTTTTCATCTTATGCATTTCTTCATTTTATAATTTTAAGCTCTAGAAAATTTTGGGTTTCTTTTATGTCTATCATGTCTCAACTCAGCATGTTCAATTTATCTCTAGATATTTTAAAATGTGACAAATATGTCATATTTTAATGTCTTTGCTAATTCCAACATTTCTGTCCAGTATAGGTCAATTTTGGTCAATTTTTCTCCTTGTATGAGGTTGTGTTTTTATTGTTTGCATGAATTATAAATTTTTATTAGATGCTATAGTGGATAATTTGGTATCGATACAAATATCTTTAGGCTTTATTCTGGGACAAGGAAGTTACTTGAAAAGAGTGAGATTATTTGGGGCCTTCTTTTTAAGATCTGTTAGCGTGAACCAAAGTAGGTTTTAGGGCACCATGCTAACACAAAACTAGTAGCCTACTATTCAAGGACCTGAGTTTCCTAGGGTGGCTGCTCAGAAGAAGCACTACTACCTATTCTGTGTCAGTTTCCCCTATGTTACCTGTGGTTCTTTCATATGACATTTTCTCTAGTTGTGAGTGGGTTCCTCCCACAGAGGCAATGGTCAAGACTTGGCTGATTACTCAAGCGGGGCTAGGAAGATCTTGTGAGTTCTCTCTCTCTCTCTCTCTCTCTCTCTCTCTCTCTCTCTCTCTCTCTCTCCTGCAGCTCTCTCCTCTGGTACTCTGTCCTGAAAACTCCAGGTTCTTTGGTCACCGCAGAATCACCTGTCTGTTTCCTAGACTCAGGATGCCTTGGGAGCTTTGCCTGGGCTCCTCTCCCCATGGTGCAGACTGGAAGCGCTCTCAGTCCAATGAACTGGGATGGACCTAGGGTGCACTTCACATTTCTCATCTTTTTCTCATTGTCTGGTACCGAAAGTGTTAAAATTATTGCTTGTTTTGTGTCTTTCACTTATTTTTTGGTGGGAAGAACTACTTGAACCATAAGATAAATATGTTCTCTGTTACCCCTCATGCTGAGAAGCATAAATTTGACTAATCTAAATTTAATTCATTATCCAAATGTTAATAATTCTTAAGCTTTTCTTCTACCCTCAAAAGGAATTAAATTATATAAATAATAATAATAATATCCACATACATGAATTTTGAATGTTAATCATTTGACTTGTTCCTCATTATATTTATTGTTCTTCCTAGGATTATAATGCATTGGTCTAGCTTTCTGAAAAGCAGAAGTGACAACTGGATCTACATGAAATGACCCTAATTCCATCTGAAAAGCTTCTGGTTACTGGAAGAAGAGTTTCTGGAATTTGTTTACAAGTTTCTATAGTTAGGGTGCAGAGATTTTACAAGTTGTTCAAGTCATTGAGTGTCTGGTATGAGGAATAATTTTTTTCCACTATAATGTTTTTAAATCATAAGAAGCTCCCCAGAGAAGTAACTGTGGAGTGAGCACCAATATATGTGGCTACTCAGATTTAATAAAATATTATAGCAAATTCTTCTTACCATTATCAATTGTATTAAACTTTTACACCTTTGGTTCATTCCCTAGTAGTCCTTCTGGCACTTATGGATTCAACACTCACATTAAATGAGTTTTTTTTTTTTTCTCAAAGCTCTTGCAGAATCGCACACCATCTTCTGTGGCACCCTCAGCATTTAGTAATTAGTGCCATTTAGCACTGTCAGGGCTCTAGGGTAACTAGTTATTGTTGTATGTTTTTGTATCAGTAAGATTATTATCTTACTGACAGGGCACTTTTGTTCATATTTATATCCATACTTTCCACCCAGTTTTAACACATAGAGAACATATAACATGTGTTAAGCTGAATAACATGTGTAAGACATTCAGGGGAACAAGAATATAGCTATTAAAGGCTCAAAGGATAATGAAGAAGAAGTAGTGAAAAGTTAGATTAGTAAGGTGGACTCTGTGGAAGAAAAGTGGGATGACCATCTCTACTTGCATCAGGATAGATGGCTAACGATTGAAGATTCTCCAAAAAGGAACACCAAGCAAGTTCCATAAAACAATGTTAAGTGTTTTTCATTACAATTAATGTAGAAATTTGATCATCATAAAATTTTTATAATACTACGGTTTTACAAAGTATTCAAAGCATGCTACAAAAATACATATACTTCAGAATTTGCACATACACACACACACACACACACATACATCCTCTCTCAAATAATTGATGCTTTTTCTTTGAATATTGTACACAATACATATATAAATTTTAAATATTTGTACTGAATACTATAATTTTTCTCAAATCATTTAACAGTTTGTTATTACCGTTATAACTTCACACAAAACCTTTCCTTCATTTTAAATCTCTGGGGAACAACATAAAATTATCTAAAATAGTGTTCGATCGTCGGAGGAATGGGAGATTTTGCCAATAAGCAGAAAGTGAGTGTCTTAAAATATTGAAAATATTAAAAAATATATAAGCAGAATATTGAGATTAAAAGATTTGTTAAAAAAAATATCAGGCGGCCCCAATTCACAAAAATCACTTCGAAAGTACTTCTAATTTCTTAGAGTATGTTGATGAAGCTGCCACACCTCCAAAGCAATGCCTCAGTAAACCTGTGTGAAGGATTATTAAGAAATAAAGTTGAAATCCAAAATTCACTGCAACATGGAGATAAAAGGAACCCGGTAGTTGGGAGCACACTGAGCAAATGATGCATGGTTTGGTTCCTGAGTCCCTGCCAGTAGCCTCTGGCTTTGTTTCTGGACCTGCAATTCCCACTGCCTCCTGTGATGCCCTACTGGGACCCTGTTCGTACCTCATATTGTACACACATGACACATAACTCATCCATTCTTTCCTTTCTTTTTTCTTCTTGTTCATCTTCCTTTCCTCCAACATATTTATTGTCATACTTTATGTACAAAAGAAACAGAAATAAAAGACACCTCTTTGTTCAAGGAAGCATACACAGTGAATTTTATATATGCTAAATAAAAATGCCAATATAAAAGTTATTCTTAATTTGTCTCTCCCTCTACCATATTTACCCTTTTCTCTGCACCACGCAGGCAGGTAGACCACTAAAGACGACGTTGTTCAGGGTCTCTGGCTAACTGACTTCCCATAAGTTTCTGCGATTGAGAGATGAGCCATATGCACCCCTCTGGCAGCAGCTGGGCTCTACCAGAACGGAAGGAAGTGCTCTTCCTCCCCTACCCCATTTCTCACTGGTCTTGCTAATATTCCATTCTCCTAAGTCTTCATCCTATGGTTTGTGATAGTTTTGGATGCATTAGCAACTTTGAATTGTCTTTCAAAAAGTACGGTCACATGTCACAGAATGAGAGGGGACATGCTTTGAGAAACGTTATTAGGAAATTGCATATTGTCATTGTGTGAACACCACAGTGTACCTACACAAACTAACACAACTATGGCATCACTACATGGTACATTCATGTACTGTCATATATGACATCCCCAGTTGACTGAATAACAAATTTAGTGGCACATGGTGGTAGTTTGTTTATTAGAACCATGTAGAGTGATTTCTCCAAGCCTTTTGCTGCCATTAGAGAAATATACTAATAAAATGGGGAAAGTAATTTAAAAATAAATTAAAAACTAAGGGAAGAGTGGGAACTCTGTCTAGAAAATTTAGACAAGGAGTAAGTACATTTTTGCATTGATGCTTAAAAAATAATTATTTCCAAGCATACTCACAGGAGGAGAGAATTACAGCTAAGAAGAGAATCTATCCAGGGTGAAGGATGAACCGGCATGGCCTGATCATAACATGAATTATAAATAACGCAATACATCGGAGCATGAAGTACAACGGATTGGTCACTAAGAGTCATATCTTTGAAGTGCATTTAGCTGATTCTCTCTAAATGCACTGCGTTGAATTATTTACCAGATCTGGTAAAAATTTTATATCTTCTTAAAATAATGAATACAAAAATTATAATCTGTCAGAAATCATTTATCCTAAACTGTTGTAGACCATTTTGTTGTGCAGCTGCTATGTGGAATGCTGGGAAAGGCAGGCTCAGGGTAGAAAGAGTGAACAACGCCTCTGGAGAACACCTGGGTACGACACTGCACATGATCTTCTGTAAACAATGCCCAACAGCTTGGTCTTTAACACGCAAGGTTAGACAATAAAGTGAATAATAAAGCAGAAAGAATACTGGGAAGAACCTTAGAGATCACACAGTGCCTTGTGTCCTCCATTATCACGTTTTTGGATGTAGGTTTTCCTAGGGTACACTTGCTTAGATTCAGCTACATACAGAGAACCAACAAATTCCAGGAGCACCTCTGTCCTTCCTTGCACAACGTGGCCTCTCTCCCAGACAGTGTTCTTTGCATTGAGTTAAAAAGTAGTTGTTATTGTGTCTATTGGAACAGCATTCCTGAAATTCATTCTGTGCTATGCTAACATCATATATGTTGCCTGGAAAAAGATTTCTACAAAATCAAAAAGACACTGAATATTATCTACCTCTTTTACGAAATTCTACAGTAAGCAAATCTATTAGATTTTATTAAATACAAAGTTTATATGAATTTGACCACAAAATATTTTGTTGTTATTATTACTGTAGCATTTACTAGTATTTTGGGAACGGGTAGTCTTTGCCTACATCTTTGAGAAAGCAAAGCCTCAGGCCAGGGTCAAAGTGAGGATACTGTATTGAGATGGGACAAGTGCAGGACTCAGGCAATGAAAGACGAAATAGGAAGGAGTGTGAGATAGTCCAGGAAGAAACACAGCAGAATGCTCAATACTGTCTTCATGGGAACAGGGTTGTTCACATAAGGGACAAGGGAAAGGGTTTGTCAAGCTTTCTAGTTTGCATTCTGCTATAGGACAAGGATTCCTGGTGCATCACTAATTCGCCTCTATCTTCAGATTGTAGTAGATATCTCTGAATAACGTCTAGGAAATCCAGATGCCGCATCAACATTTTAATCCTAAAGTGGAAGAGATAAGTCCTCAACGGCAGACTCAACCTGCAGGGTATAACGACCACTCATACTCCAGGCCTCAGCCCAGGCTCATCCAGCTCCTACAGCTTGGCCAAGTAGGGTGCTGCTTGCTAGGAGTTGGGTGGGAGCTTCCGGGGGAATTGAAGTGGAGCAAATAGAAAACTTTACGCAGTGCCACCTCGGAGGTTTGCGGGAATTGAATTTAACTTTCACAAAGTTGTCACAACTTTAAATATTAACAGACTCAAGATACATCTGAGGAGGCTTCTATTCCTAAGACTGTATCCCCTGCTTTTCCTCTCCTCCGGTTGCTCTTTTATTGATTTCTAGTCTGTTTTAAGGAAACTCTAACCCCAACCAAACTCTAAGTGTTCGATTCGATTGTTCATTTCTTAGATGAAGCATTTCTGTTGATGCTGCCAGAAACTGCATAGCTTTTACAGCAGGCCACCCACTCTTTCTCGACAAGCCTCTCAGTTGTGTCCTTTCTTACATTGCTGCCTACTCATCTACAGCTGAAGAACTGAAGTTTTCATTACAGTGTAGGAGGTGTAGTCGAAATTTATCCTACTAAAATGTATCCTGCTTGTATTGAGTTCACTGTTTCAGTCAGCTGATGTAAAGGAGGGTCTTAAAGAAATAGGCTTTCTGATTTAGACAGCTTATATGCTCGTAAAAGATTTAATTTCACTTTTCATTTCTCAATAAGCTACCTAAAATTTCTCTCTTGATTTGCACTAATCCCTCCTGAAGTCTAGGGATCTCTAAACTTCTGAATTCTCACCACCTTAATTTAAAAACTATTACAATTTTATGTGTGGATAAGTTACATTGATTACGATGGTTTTACATTAAATATAAATGTTTCTAAACACACGTAATAAAATTGTGTGTGATAGTGGGATGGGTTTCAAAGAGCTTTAAGTATCGAAGAAAAATAAAGACTTCATAGTTTGGATGCCTATGCTTTAAATCTCATTAATTATTTATCATTAAATAATCACTCACTGAACTATCTGCTCATGTATCATACCTAGTCATAGCTTTGTTTACTTTTAGACATTTTTATTTGGGAAAATCAACCCTTTTCAACATACTGCAAATACTTTTTCAGTCAATATTTCTTCTAAGTTTATTGAGATACAATTGATATAAAATTATTATTATTATTTGTTGTCTAGACTATAGAGCAAGACTCTGCCTCAAAACAAAAACAAAAAATAAAGTACTTTTCTAAAAAAAACCCCACACTATTCTACACCATCATGTAATTTATAATACTGCTGAAAAGGTAAAAATATAATTATAGTGAGAATACAAGTTAGAAATACCCAAAGTTGGGAAAGAAGACCATGCAAATCACCTTGGAGGAGCTGAATCCAAACCTGATACAGGTGACCTTTTTACAGAATGAAGGGCATGGAAAAATCTGCCTCTGATTCCTGAGTAGCAGGGATTACAGGTGTGCACCACCACGCTTAAAATTAGACTTTTGCTTCTATATAACTTCATTCTAAGTAACAAGAACTACTAAGTAAAATATTACAATTTTGGTCTAGCTTCAGTGTCTATTTTTCTATCTTCAGTATTAAGTATTCTTAAATTGTATTAAAATTCAATTATTAAGAAATTTCAAAACAAAATAAGATTTATTAATTAACTAGAGTGAATAGAAATCTATATGTTAAAAACTGAAGAATATTTTCTAAATTTTGAGTCCATCTCTTGGGGAATCTGATTAATTATTCTTTCTCCTTGAATATAGCTAAGGAACACTTGGAAATTTCATCTTTTTTTTTCTTGTTGCCCAAGTGGATTAATGTCATCAATGTTATCTTTAATTCTGTTATTTCTTTATGGGGATTTTTCCAGGCAATTTATCTATTTTTTTAAATGGTCATTTACTGAGAATCAGATAGTGTAATCTTTAAACCTCGTGGAAGCAGCACATGACAATTCAGTGCCCTGCAGTACGCAGGGGCGAGGGAGGGCAGGAAGCGAGGGAGGGCAGGAAGCGAGGGAGGGCAGGAAGCGAGGTTGAAGACCTTCCGCTACAGGGAAGGGACTCTGCGCACGCTGTTCACAGCCCACTCTGACCGCAACTGATCTAACATATCTGATTTATATGATCGTGGAAGGATAATTTTCTTAAGTTGCTTTCAGTTATCTCCTAGTAAAAATAATGGTAGTCTGGGAACTCAACTACAACACCTCTTTTTCGACGCCTAATACCGAGAAACAGAGAGGTAAGTGGAAATCAAAGTATCAGCCTGCCTGGAAATGTCTGTTACTCCCAGGGGTAATGATCCACCATGATCCATCGCACAGATGAGAGGGAGAAGTGACTGCTGACTGAGGCCTGCGTGTGGCTCTGTCCTACCCGTCCGTGTTCTCTGGACCTTCTTGGCTGTCATGCGTGACAGTGGGATTTGCAAGCCAGCCTCAGATTACTCATTCCATGTCTCCCAATGTCTAGCAGTAATGCTTCCAACCGCTGCCAAAGGACAAAAGTACCAGAGAGCTCAAGAGTCCAGTGGAATTCAGAATATACTCTGGGTCAATTACGGCTAAGTAGAAAATGTCCCATTTTTCTCGATCCTCTGAGAACGAGCAGCTCAAAAAAGCCACAAGGGACCCTCTCTGTCACTGCTGAGGCATGACAGGCTGAAGGATATGAAGGATGCTACCTGCTGGCTAGAAAGCTCTAGGGGGTCATTTACATATCCTGCCTCACCTGGGGAGGGGAGGAGGAAGGTTGGAGCAAAGAAGACAGAGCCAAGAATGTTCCCTTCAAAATTCTCAGCACGCAGAGAGAATTTGAAAAGCTCCTTTACACGAATATGAACATAGACAATAAGCTTCCTTTCTTCCCTAAAAACCTACCTAGAAAGATGGGTAAATTGCTGACATGTGCTTTAACAGTGAGCGTGCACATAGTAGGTGGTCCAGAAAATTAGTTGAAAAAGTCACAAAGATCCTTGAACTAATCAAGCTATGATGGGAAGAACTAGTCAGTAATTACTGAGAATGACTAATTTTTCAACAAGCACTTTTGTCACTCTTTATATGTTATTGCTATTATTAAGAACCTAACAAGGTTTGTTGGCATAGAACAATGCACTTTCCTGAATTCAAATAGGCAGTCATTCAATAGAAAAATTTATAGGCAATGTAGAACCCCTTAAATTGAATTAGATTCTTAAATATAGTACTTATAGTACCCTTGATGTAAGCTTTTTTAAAGCATTAGGGGAATCAAACAAACAAGGTCTGTATTTTTGCACAGGGTGTTTTATGTTCAACGCTGCAATATTTATGTTTGGCACTCTTTGCTCCATGGGAAAATATAGGCTGTGTGTCTTTTATTTGCTTGATAGTTCAGACTCACTGACACCCAAGGGACTATGACACCCACAGATTTTGTCACAATACTTATATTCTGAGAGGAGATTTTTGCCATTCAAAAGCAAGCCAAGTCTAATTTTGTAATTATCCTATACTTTAAGACATTGTTTAGCATTTGGAGTACTGTAAATGATCTATCATCAGTGAGCGGCATAACCTAATGTAATACATATAGCAAAAGGCTTGCCAGAATCTGTTACCAATCAATGGCCAGTTTAAAGAGTCTTTTTGTTTCTTTCCATTTTGTTAGCAAGTTATTAAACTTGCTGCTAAAGCAATCAGGAGCAAAGAAACTGGATCTCCTACATCTGCTCAGAAGAGATGGATTATGACTTCATCATCATGACTTGCTTTTTTCCTTTTGTGAGTGGGCTATGAGCTTCTGAAACTGTAAGCTAAAATAAATCTTTCCTCCCTTAATTTGTGGGCGTCAAGTATTGAGTCACAGTGATGAAAAAGTAACTACGACAAACATTATCCAAAAAGGAAGTCATCTAATGGGTCACCTTTCATAACCCACTTTGACACCAACTGCTGTAAGTTGTATCTGATTTATATGATCACTGGGGGCAATCTTCTTATTCTGCTTTCAGTTCTCTTCTGGTAAAAATATTGGTCTTTTTTTTGGATAATGTTTGTCTTAGTTACTTTTCCATCACTGTGACTCAATATTTGACACCCACGATTTAAGGGAGGAAAGATTTATTTTAGCTCTCAGCTTCAGGAGGTCATGGTCCACTCACAGAGGGAGGCTGGACATGGTGGAACGACATGGTGGGGCCAGAGCCTGGGACGAAGTTGCTCACGGTGTGGCAGAACTGAGATGCACAAGAGGAAGGAATAAGCTGGCACTCGCCCCCCAGGTCAAGCCGCAAGCATCCATCTCTTCCATCAAGACCCCACCTCCAGGGGTACCCAGTATCTAGAGGTACATGGGGCTTTCGGGAGACAATCCAGATCGAAACCCTAATATTCCACCTCTGACTCCAAAAAGACTGAGGCTTACCTCTTTATGCCAAATGCACTTAGTGCTCTCCTAACAGTTGTCAGAGTCAGAAGAGGTTCAGCTCCAGCACTGCTTTAAAATGTCCAAGTCCAGAGTTTTCTCTGAGATACAAGGCAAACTCTCCTCTGTGAGTGTCTGTGAAAACCAAAGAATAAAACACTTCCAACATACAAGGGCACAGGGGAAAAAATCCCATTCCTAAAGGGAGAAAAAGAAGGATAGAAAGCAGTTGGACCAAAAAGGTTTAAACCCAGCAGGGCAAGGTTTAAATCCTATAGTCCCATATCTAGTACTCAGGATAAACTGTGGAGAGATAGGAGCTCCGAAGGGCTTGAGTGACGCTGCCCCTACAGTGTTGCCGCCAGCTACAACATCCATCTTTTGTCAGTTGTTTCTGTGTTTCTGGCATCTTTATATTTTCAGCACCTGCACTGCAGCTTGGGCTTACCCTTCATAGCTTCACGCACTGCCCACCCAGGGCCACACTGCCTGGCCCCCAAGGCCTTCCTCTGAAATCTGAGTGGGAGCCTCCATAAACCCACAGCTCTTACACTCTGCAAGCCTGTAAAGCCAAGATCACATGGACCTCTCCAAGGGCTGTCACTGGCTTGGGTACTGGCCTCGTCCCCGGTGGACAATCGGCTGCCAAGGTCTCTGAGTTCTTAGATGGCTGCACTGCAGGTGGGTGAACCCAGGTAAACATTTTTTTTTTTTTTTGGCCCTGGTATACACTTCTCAGAGCAGATTTTTGTCCTTTCATACTTCCATTGGGATAGGACGGGGTACCGTTGACTTTTGAGATACCCTCAATGCATGTCTTCTATAGTCCTCATTGTAAATACTTGGCTTATTTTTAATATTAATATTTTTAATTTCCCCGTGCCCTTTTCCCCTCCTTTAGACCTTTCCAGTCTGGAAAAACTGAAAAAATGTATATCATTTTTCTCTGCCATTTTTCCTTCTGCTTTTTGCCATAAAGTTGGTTAAAAGCTACAAACAATAGCCATGTGATTATAAACATTGAACCTGAACATTGGGCTACGTTGAGATTTTCTTCACGAGAATAAATAGTCCACTGCCTTTGACCTCAGTTTCAGGCAAAGTCTCTGGACAAGAGCAAAATGCCAATATACATTTTCCTAGAGCATAGCATGCATGGTTTTTAAGCCACTTGCCAATACAGTTCTCCTACTCATCTAAAACCTCCTGAGCCTGGCCTTTCCAATCCAAACACTTATTGGCATTCTGGTCTTCTGAGCTCTGCAGAGGATCTCCCATCAAGCTTGGCTTACAACATTCTAAGGCCTCTGTAGCTGGCATCCTCAAAACTTCCCAAACTCCGAAGGCTTATCAACTATATCAGTGGGTAAAGTCACAGCAACAATCACACTGCTCTGGTGCCAATTTCTGTCTTTGTTACTTTTTTATTTCTGTGACTCAATACCCAACATCTACAATTTAAAAGAGGAAAGATTTATTTTACCTCACAGTTCCATTCATTGGAGGGTGGAAATGGTAGAACCATATGGCAGGACAAAAGCTCAAGAAAGAGCTCCTCCTGCCACAGCCAAGGAGGCCAAACTAGTACACACCTTTCCAAGTCAAGACCTAAGCATCTGACCCTTCAGGCCAGGCCCTACTTCCCAAAAGTACATAGTATTCATAAGTACATGAGGCTTCTGGGGGTAGTCCAGACCCAAACCAAGACCATATTTGATAGTTCAGGTCTTGAAATAGTATTTGTGAAGGTCGGATCAACAATACTCTTACTTCCAAAGGCTATGGAACTTACCAATTTTTCTCTCAGAAATAGTGAGTATGAGGACTCATCTTGCTCTTAGTCCCTAGGACCTAGTGGTGTTTGTTAGAGGGTGTAACAAGGTACTATTTGGTAGATAAAACTGCAGTTGTCAATAATCTAGTGACCAAATATTAAAGTCAGAGCATGGAAGCCGAATGGTACTTCTATGGCTGCTGGCCAATCCTGAGTGGACGGTGTCCTTCTGAAACTGGGAGGGAAAGTAAACCTTTCCTCCCCTCAATTTTTGGATGTCAGGTATTGGGTCACAGCAGCAAAAGAGTAACTAAGACATATGCCCAAAATAAAAATATTTACATAATACAATAAAGATATATTGATAATAATACCTATCATGTGTTAAGAGCTTCACTAAACTGAAGCTCTTAGAGAGGAAAGACTTTGAATAAGGTCATGCAACTCATAGGTCAAACAGCAGGGACTCAAACCAATTCAAAACCCATAATTTTCCATTATACTGTCATTATATCAGAAGAAAGTGAATCTCATTGAACGCATTGTGTTTAATTTGTTCTGAAAGCCTAAGATATTTATGTTCTGATCCAGTACTGTTTACAAACAATATTTATGTGGACAGGAACTACACTAATTTGTGTTCAATCATGCTTACTCAAAGCCATGGGGTTATGATTATAAATTCCTCTGTGATTCAAGAAGGGAAATCGTTTTTCCATTTTTCCATTTTACTGCTTCAGAATAAACCTTTGCTAAATAAGGTGCTGCATGTGAATGGAGGTTTTTCAACAAAGAACTGGAACTTCTATTCATTGTATGGAGTCTTCTCCAAGAGTTTGCTCTCTTGATCCTCAAAGATGTGCACAGGCCTATTTTATTATGAATAAGAGATCAAAACTCAAGGGAATGAGTCACTCATCAAAGAAAAGAGATTGTCAATTGTGTAGCCATTGCAAATACCACATGGTGGTACCACCGAAGCAGAAACAGGAGACAACACTGAGGTGTAGGTCTGGCAGGGCTCCTAACCATAACTATGCCAAACCTCTGATTTCAGCATGGGGATAATAACACTAAATTTCTTGCACCTAAAGTTCTAATGCCAGTAGAAACTGGAAGTTCTTTGGCAACCTAGTTCTGTGGTGACTTGTGGAAGGTATCTTGTGACCTTCACCTAGAGTTCAGTTCTTTAATCCTCTGGATTATTTTGTAACCCATACAATGTCAGTGACCAATCTCTTCCAATTTAAAGGAGTGGTTTGGGTCTCTGGTATTAAGTTCTTATTGATAGCCATCTGAATAGAAGAGTTCTGTCTCACAGATCTATTGGTGAATAGAATGTACATTTTAAATCAGTCCGTATCAGTTATTCTTTAATATTTTAAGCTCCAGGAATCAGAATTTGGAAAGAAATTATTGTTTCCCATGGCGTCGCGGAGCTTGGCTTTTCTTTAAACTCAGAAAACCTGGCAGGAGATAGAGCTGAGGGAAATAAAAATACAGTAGCTGTAGCCGCTGAGGATAAGATGGAGCTAAAGGGTGCCTGCAGCATTCTTTCATTTTATATATATATATATATATATATATATATATATATATATATATATATACATATATGAAAATATTATAAAGCAGACAATGCAGACGGGTTAAAGCATTAGTCAGAGGAGAATTACAATAGATGCTGACGAATCAAAATGATCTTGAGAAAGAAGAATAAAGCACACTGTGTTATATTTCCTGGTTTCAAAATATATTACAAAGTTAAAGTATTCACAATAGTGTATCACCATCATAAAATCAGATGCATAAATCAATAACACAAAATAGAGAAGTCAGAAATAAGTCTATATACATATATGCTACTGAACTTGAACAGGGTATCAAGATCACTGACTGAGAGAAGAAAAGTCGCATTAAAAAAATTGTTGGAAAAACTGGATATCCATACGCAAAAAAAATGCCCGTTACTTTTTCCTGTAATAGAACACTAACTCAAACGGTTAAAGACTTTAACAAAAGACCTAAAACTGTAAGACTCCCAAATAGGGAGAAAAATTTTAAACATTGTTCCTGGCAATTATTTTTTTCGATACCACAGAAAAATATTAGCAACTAAAGCAAAAATAGGTCAGTGGAACTATATCAAACTGAAAATCTTTTGCACAGCAAAAAATAAAATCAGTAGAATGAAATGATATCTTATGGAGTAAGAAAATATTTGTAAATCATCTATCTGACAGTGGGTTAATATCCAAGATGTGTAAGCATTTCCTGCGTTCAGTAGCAAAACAACAAATGCCAACTTGAAGGTGGGCAAAAGAATAAAGGTTTCCTCAAAGAAGACATTCAAAGATGAGAGGACGGGAAGGGGAAAGAGAAGTAAAAATTATTAAGATTTCATATGAATATGTATTCACCAGTTTGAATGCAATTATAATAACATGCACAGCAAATATAAACAAAAATAAATTGGGAGAAAATTAAGTTCCACAATAGAGAGAAAGGCGAGCAGTTATACAAAAAGAAACTCACTAAATATCTCAGAAATGCCAAACGAAATCACAGTAAAGGCTGCACCATGGCTCAGCGAATAGGGAGGTTGCCTGGGATAATTAAGGCCCTGGTTCAGGTTTAATCTCCCAGCATCATATCATAGGAGGTGTGGTGGCACACACTGCAATCCCAGCACTCAGGAGATTGAGTTCTAAGCCAGCTTGGACTATCTAGTGATCTCAGCACCCACTTAGGCTACAGAGAAAGAACCTATCTAAAAAAAAAAAAAAAATTCACAATAAAATCTCACTGCATCTCTGTAGTGGTATTATCAATAGAAAAATAATAAGTGTAGAGAGTATGAAAATATGTCAGAACTCTCATGTAGCTGGTGAGGTTCTAAGATGGTACAGCCACTATTAAAATAATATGTTGGTTTCTTCAAAACATTAGAATTACTTTATGATCTAGCAATTTTGCTTCTGAATAAATATGAAAGGAATTAGGTTAGAATCTGAGGGAGACCTCTCCTCTCCAAACTTTGTTGCAGCATTAACCACAACAGCAAGATGTAGACACAACACAAACACTCAATAGTGAAGAAAATGTGGGGTATAGGAGCAATAGAATATTACTTAAATTTTAAAAATCCTGCCATTCAGGAAAATATAGATGAAGTTGGAGACTTTATGCTCAGTGAAATAAACTCTTCACAGAAGGACAAATACTGCACAATTCTGTTTATATAAACTATCTATAATCAACAAAATTATAGGCTAAGAGAGCAAAACAGAGATTTCCAGGGGCTAGAGGAAGAGGCAATCAGGGAACACTTGTTCAATGGAAGTAAGGTTTCTATTATTCCACAGGAAGTCTTGAAGCAGCCTAGTGGTTGTGGTCTCAACAAAATCAACGTCTCTCTTTATTCCTGTCCCCAGTCACCCAAACTGTTTGAACTCTCTGACATTGTCCCACTCCAAGATGTCAAGAAACCCAATTATTAAACAAGATCATGTTCAGACTCAACAATATACCAGTTATCCTTATAGTATCCCCAGGGAGGAGCCACTTGGCCCCTGCCTCAATCACTGTGTTACTACTTACACTGCCTAGCTAATTAAGAAAAACAATTCAGGTCAGATGTGAGGAATAGTTAATAATTCTTCCATAAAAAGCAACTAGCCACTTAATTTTAACTTTTCTATGCCTTAAAAAACATGGTGTTTTTGTGCTTTCCTCACCCCAACCAGGTATAAACAAAGTGACAGAGTGTTAGCCTTCTCTGCTGCATCTGCTAACAGGATAGTAACTTCTAACAGCTGAGGATGGCTGGACCTTCACCTTTATTTCATCAAAATAACAGTTGTCAGATGCATAAATACAGACATGTCTGTATAAATAAAACCTTGGAAATAAACATATACAAAGAAGCATATGTTTATGCTAAAATTACTGAGCACAACTCAATCGATTGATGTTGAGGACTTTGCAAATTAATGTCAAAGATGTCTTCTAATGCTGGTTGGTGTGGTCAAGCACACACAACTCTACCACAGTCAAGAACCCCTGCTTGGCTATGCTAAATAGCAATAAAATCATATTTCCACACTGAAGCAGGAGCTCCACGTTTGAAGCCTGTGGGGCGAGGCCGATGACGTAAGAGAGGGGAGCGAGAGGAACGAGGGCTTCTGGGAGGCCACGGCCCATCAAAGTCAAGTCCCCACCTCTGGGCCCTAAAAAGGTTTCCCTTCAAGAAATGTGAGCTTAGTTTTCTAGATTATTCTAATTGATTTTATTAAACCAGACACCATTTTTTAAAAATAAAGTATTTTTAATTGCTGGACACAAATTAAGTTAAAAATAACAACAAAAGGAAATTTGCTAGCCAAATAAGTCTATAGGCTCACATACTTTCAGTTTCAAGACTTGTTTTAAGGAAATCGGCCCTTTTCTGATTCTTTTCTAAAAGTTCATATTTACGTTTATTTGTTTATATATTTAGACATAAATATTTCCCCAATTTTGTTAAAATGTTTCAATTAAATTAAAGGAAAATTTTCTTTGATCTAAATTGTCTAAGAACAGTGATTGTTGTTTAAGACAGAAAGAGTACTGCTAAGTGGGAAGAGACAAAAGCCAGAAAGACAAATACTTCCTCTTATAAATTACTTTAAAGGCAGTCTTAGGTTCATTGTCCCACAGAAGTTTCTTTGATGGTGAAAATGTTCTATATCTGCTGTCTCCAAAAAGATAGCTATGAAACACTTGCGAGTAATGAGTATTTAAAATGTGGCTAGTAAAATGCAGCAAATTGTTACATTGCTTTGGATTTAAACTTATTTTTATGTATCATTATATCGATTGACAAAGCAGCTCTAGGTGCGTATCTCAGAATAAAACACCTAGCTTGAAAATATTAGATCTGCATGCATCCTCACCCATATCATCAAATTGATTTTCAAGTTGCTGCAGGGCTTTGTATGCTTAACAAAAAAACAGGGTTCTGTAGATTCCCTTTTCAACACTTCGCTCACCAAATGAAAAAAGAATTAATATTTAATTCTTCAGTAATGGCATCTCTTTATTTAATCTTCACTTTTCTGATTAGTGAAATTTATAATCTTGTAATATTAAAGAGTTGGTTATCTACTTTGAAATTCTTGTTCATACATTAAACTTTGATCAATTTATCAGGTTGTTTTCCTTCTCTCTTTCTTCCTTTTCTCCCCTCTCTCCTTCCTCCTTTTTCTCTCCTTCCTTCACTCATTCCCTCCTTCCTCCCTCCCCACCTACCTGCAACACCCATGGAAATAATTTTTTACTTCTTGATTTTGATTTTTTCACCTCATGTAGAATCTCAAATGTCTTCTGCATATTGTTTCTACTTGGTAGTGTTGTCTTTGCCTCATTTTTTATAAAACTTTAATGGAGTGGAATGTACCCAGCACTGCAAGATTTTCATCCTTGGTATTTTACTGAACATGTTTCTTCCAAACTAAAATCTATCTTTTCTGATATCATAACTAGACCAATATTTTTTTGGTTTTAGGATTGCAGTGTTTTATAAACAAAATGACAGGACACTAGCTAAATTTACTTTCAGACTAATGATTTCTTTCCATTTTTTAGTAAAAGTTTGTTCCATATAGAACTTAGGATGTACTTATTATAAAGATATTTATTGTTTATCTAAAATCCAAATTTAACTGGTTATCCTATATTTCATTAGTTAACTATTTTACTTAGCCTAATACATATTTTTTTCTTTTTTCAGATTTTCAACTCATGTTTTAAGCATATTTCTCATAATCAATATTAAATAGAATTTAATTATTTACTAAACATAAGAATATATCTTTCAAAATTAACCAAGCCCATCTATATTTATTGGTTTTATTATTTATTATGTTTTTACTATACTTAATTTTTCCCATCCTCTGTCTTTTCCTGTATTTATATTTATTTCTAACTTTATACTTCGTTAAGTTGGATGACGCTATTGTTTGGATCTGGAATGTTCATCAAAAGCCTCATGTATTTGGATGCTGTGAAATATCTATGGATTCCACATGCTCTTTAAGTGTGGAGTCTGGCTGGAAAGGGCCGATACCTGAGGCTTGACCTGGAAGTAGTGGGTTCCTGAGATTTGACCCGGAAGGGCCAGATCACTGGATGTGACTTGGAAGGATGTATGCTAGCTCTGCCCTTCCTCTCTCTCTCGGCTTTCTCTTTGCTATGCAGTGAAGAGCTTCTCCTCTTCTAGGCCTTTGTCATGCGCTTCCATCACTGCCAACCATATCTGAATGCACGGAGATCTTCTGGAACTGTGAGCCAAAGTAACTTTTTCTTCTTTTATGTTATACATATCAGGTATTTTGTCCCAGCAAGCGAGAAAGTGCTAAAGCAGATGATATTGCGTTATCTCCATTATCTTACTTCTTGACCTTAATGAGGTTTTTCTCACTTGTTTATTTTGTTTTTGCTTCTTTGGCAACGGAAATCGGACTTAGGGCCTTTCCCCTGAGTTACATGCCTAGCTTATACCCAGAAAATTTCATTTATACTTTTGAGACAGGATTTCCCTAAATTGTTAAATTTCCCAAGCTGGTCTTGAACATGCAATCTTCCTGACTCAGCCTTCTGGAGTGAAGAGGTCATAGATATATGCTACCCTACCTGGCTGATTTTAATGGCATAAATGAATATTTTGATAGAATTCGTGGCTTATTTTAGAGATGAGCATTGTGGGATCTGTGCTCTTCTGTCAGGCTTGGGTTCTGGGGCCTGGTCCCATATTGAATGAAAGCTTGAGAGCAAGTGGAAGCAAACTCATGGGTTTTGTTTGTCTGTTTTTGTTTGCTTCTCTTTCTCTCCTGTTATGCTGTTCAGTTCAGTTATTATAAAGTTCCACACAATAGTGGCTTGGTGCCACCCAATCAGAAAGCAATGACATTATGAATGCCGTTGCTCCATTAGTCTTATAGGGTAGTTAAAATGTGCTGAGTTAATAAGCAGGCAAGAATCATCATGGTGGACTGCAAAGCTTTTACGTTCAGGAGTTGCTCGGAAAAGTTCAAATAAGATAACCAAAACTTAAAAAGTCATAGTAACCTTTGATTAAGGCTGTTTACACATTATTTCACTTTTTCAACAGCATATACTTTTTGTGCTGACATTCCACCACCTAAACACCCTGATTCTAAGTGGAGAACTTATTTTACAAAGAAACCCCTTGCACTCATAATCCACAGCAACAATATAACGAATAACATAACTAGAGAAGCTGCTAATTTTAGTTTGTAGTGCATTTTATGCCTCATTTGTAGAATGGATGCACCAAGAAAGTCCTCCAGCAGTAGCTGTAGGCATTTTAGTGCAAAACCAGAAATGAGAGCCGTTGTGATTTCTGACATATGTGTGTGCCCATGAGACCAGGCTGTTGCCCATATTTAGCGTGGTCAGAGAGATAACAAAGCTTAGAAACCATCAAGGGTGACTCTTTCCCATCTGGGGAAATGTAAGCAACATGACCATCTTGTGATAACACAGTAGCTGGCAAAGGCTTTTGTCCTGGACTGTTGTACCACATTAACACTCCTTTTGCCACAGTTGGCAAACTCCAACAAAAATATGTTGTTTGCATTGGGGTAAGGAGTATAGACCACAAAAACAAAACACAATTTTCTCTCAGGATTGAGCTGTTTGTTATTGATGGAAGACTGAATTCCACAGGAGTGGGCCATTTTTGTATCCATAAAGGTATTTATAACCCTCTTTTTTGACCTATACCACAAGAAGACAGGTTGCTGATCCAGGTTCTTCAGTTTGAATTGTTCAAATTTGTGGACAGGTATCAGCAGATTTTGAACTTACAGCTTAAGAAGTTAGTAGTAAAAGCCCCCATCTCTATATTTAGGATGGTTTAAAGAATTTCTATCCTCTACTATAATATGTACAAGTAGAGACCTTTCCATAATTACCAAATCTAGAGGACAGTCCCTGCTATGATGAGATAGTTCATTCAACAAATGCGCCTTTGAGAGAAAAATGTACCGCCCCTGCCCCCGCCCCACCAAAATTCAGTTGAGACTGCAACACGAAGTTCTTTTTTAGAACTGCGTCTTAACTTTTTATCATTTTGATTACCTCAGGCTTGTATGGAGTATTCAATACCCATTTTACTGCATTTCTTGTCCACTCTTTCATCTTATTAACTATACAGTGTGGCCCTTGATCACTAGAAATCTCTCTAGAGCTTTCATAACAAGAACTTAAAATTCCCATTGTTTCTACAGTGTCATCCTGAGAAGCAATATGGTAAGATGCGGAACAGTCCTGTATTAGAATCCACAGCTGTCAGAGAAAATCAGTAGCCCCATGAGGTAGGAAGGGGCCTGATACAGCCTACCTGCCACATTTTGAGGGGACTATCCCATAATTAAACCTTTTCTGGATATTGAGCCATATGCCTCTGCCATAGCATTGCGAGAACACATCATGCACAACTTTTACAAGCTGTGATGGCATCTTTAGTGGAAATTGTAAGATCAAGACAGAGGATACTCTAGAACAAGCTTTTAGGCCCTACTTGGCCACACTTATCATAACCAAGTAACCTTTTTAATCTCAGAAGTGACAGCTTTGCCAAAGCATTTGCCACATCATTACCTGGACTCCCCAATGACTCAGGCCCAGAAAAATGTTACATAGTGACCTGCTTTTGTCTATCTTGAGTCCAGAGAGCTTTCCCATATGGTGTCTCCATAGAATGCTTACCAGTCATCCAGTTTTGGTGCAACCATTGATGTAACCATAAGTTTAGTCTTCTACAAACAGCCCAGATGTCAGTGCATATGGCTAAGGGGCTAGGTTCTTGGGTGACTATTATGCAGACAATTTATAATTTAAGCCATTGACTGCTTTGACCCATACCATTTTTAAACCATATGTCATTAGTGTTTATCTTTATTAACACAGCAGTTCATTGTGAGCAATTCCCTCAACTGGAACCATCTGTACTCATGAATCTTTGGGTATCGGAGGTTCCAAATATAGACTACATTTCACACTTTCAGTCTCCTGGGATGGACTACCGTCTCGGAGCTCAGTGTAGATCACAGGCCCCAGCATTTTATATGATTGCTGAGCTAGGGAACTGGCACATGGTGCTGCCCTTTGTAAGAAGCACTTATTCTATTAGGGTGAGCATTTGGGCCACCGTGCCCTGGAGGCCTTCATCTGAGTGCACCTATCCAGCTACTGAGTATGCAATTTTCATAGTGACTCCCTCTATTACTATTACTAATGAATATTTTGCACCTCTCCACAGTTGTGACAAGAACCCTATTGATATTTTTTAACTACATTTTTACCACAAGCCCCATTTATACCCATCACTATGGGTAGCAACATCCAAATCTAAGGACAACACAAGATCTACTACCTGCGAACGTCAAGCTTGAGTTATTGCCCTCTTTGCAGTGCTGAAAGCCTCCTTTTTTTGCTTTATCTCAGTTCCAGGGTGTGTTAGATTTGCACAGAACATACAGAGGTTTCAAAATTTGTGCTGAATTGGTATAAACACTCTCTGATACTCCCATAAGCCTAAAAAGACTTGTAACTATTTGACCTTAGCAGGTTGTATTTAGGCCTGATGTTTTTCTATTATAGCTTCAGGGATAACCTTGGTCTTATTCAACCTTATAACTTGCCAAAATTTAATGGATAACCCAAGCCCTTGCATCTTGGCTTTGATTACTTCCCAAATGCATAATGTCAAGACTTGACACAGACAACTAGCAGAACTTTCTAGAATCCTCAAGAGTCAGGGGTTAGCATTTTCTTATCTAGATAATGAAATATGTTAATCAATGGATGATGTGGCCAGATCTTGGGCTACCAGCCTATGACAAATTGTAGGACAACATAAATAATCCTAGCGATGATCACAAATGTCCATTGGCATCCTTCCCAAGTAAAAGCAAACTGATCTTGGCTATTGATTGCTAAGTTGACAGAAAAGAGTGTGTTGGCCAAATAAACCACTTAATAATTAGTCCCCATACTTGCAGAGCCTGTCCGTGATGTATTCCATAAACGGCATGGCTGCATGTAAGAGTGCTGTCCCTTGTTTTAGCTCCCTGTAATGTACAGTCATTTTCCAGTTTTCAACTGGCTTGTACACAGACATAACAGTAAATTCGATGGGCTGTAAGCTGCTCAAACAGTTCCAGTATTTTTTAAAATTACCCCTTTTCATATGTATATATTTATTACACACAATAGTTACCTTAAGCTTGAGAATTGTGTCCACAGACATACTGCATTAACTTCATATTGAGATCCCCTGTCCTTTGGCGACACTTCCACCCTGATTCCCAGCATCTCACTTGTTTATATTATTTTTTTATTCTCTGGGTTCTTCATATTAGAGAGACGATATGCTATCTAATTCCCTAAATCTGATCTGATTCACTTCACAAGGCATAATGGCTTCAAGTTGTTTCGATTTTCCTACAAATGACTCAACTCCATCTGTCTTTATGTCAGAGTAGTACTCCATTGTGTATATATACCACATTTTCTTTATCAGTTGTTCTAGTACTGATGAATATTTTGGCATTTTCGATGATTCAGCTATTATTAGTTGTGCTGCTATTAATATAGGCATGTATGTATGTATGTACATATGTACATAATGCTTTTTTTTCATAATGATACCCAAGAAGGTCAAATAGAATATCTGTTTTTATTATTTTGAGGAATCTCCATATTGCTTTCCATAATAGTCATACTGGTTTGAAGTCCCCAGAGAAATGCAAAAGGGTTCATTTTCCCTACATACTTGCCAGGACCTGTGGCTTTCTGAGTTCTTGATAAAATACATTCTCACTAGGATAAGACAGTATCTCAGCATTGGTTTTATTTGCATATGTCTAATGACTAAAGATGTTGAACATCTTGTCATATATTTGTTGGTCATTTGTAATTCTTCTGAGAACTGTGTATTCATTTCAGTTGCCCATTTTTAATTTGGTCTTTGATTCTGAGGAGTCTATTTTTCTTCAGTTCTTTGTATAGTTTAGTTATTAGCCCCCTAACTAAGAAGTAGGTGCTAAAAAGTTGTTTTCTCATTCTGTCAGTGCTTTCTTCGTTCTGTTGATTGTTTGCTTTGCTATGCAGAACCTTTTTAATTTGATATAATCCTGGTTGTTAATTCTGAGTCATTTCTTAGATAGAATAGGCAAATACCTGAAGGGCACAGTGCTTAGTAATAACCTTGCAGTTTTGCAAGGCTGGAAGAGGCTGCAAATGTGGAGCAGGTGAGCATACAGCTGGTAAAGAGATTAACGTTAAAAATAAGCCAGTATTTGCAATTAAGATTATAGAAGAGATGCCTTGAGGACATCGCAAAAGCATCAGCAAGACCCCACCCTTTACCAGTTCAAGAGTGAAAAGGCAAATGGCCTTGCTCTGAAAAGAGTACCCAGGACATCCTGGGAGAAATGTAAACGTTTGCTATAGTTCAAACATCTATAATCTCAGAGGCCTCAACGGCAATTGTCCAAGGGGGCCAGACTGCTGCTCAAGAGAGTGATGCACCTTGGTGACACACATGGTGCTGGTTTCACAGGCATGCAGAGTGCAAGAGTTGTGAAGTCACAGATGTTTCCACCTAGATTTCAGAAGGTCTTGGAGATCAGGCAGGGTGCTCCTTGGGGCGTGGGGGGTGGGGAATGCATGATGTTGTGAAGAAGTCTAAGGTTCAGCAGAGACCACCAGTATTATTTTTACCAGCTATACCTTCTTCACTAGTTCCACCCTTCTAATTTGCTCTGCATCCTGTCTTGCCTTGCCATGACCAACCCCCTCAGTTAGGACCTCTGCCACGCCCTTCCATCACTGCCTACTGCCCATGAATAGACCGAGGCCTTCTGAACCTGTGATCTGAAAGTACCCTTTCTTCTCTTAAGTTGTGGGTGTTGGATTTCATGTTGATGCAATAAGAAAGTGACTAAGACAGTGTAATATGTACTTCATGAGTTATGCAACCAGACCCAAGTATGGCATTCATCATTCAAAGCTATTTGAATAAAAGACAGGTATAGAAGGAAATAATAATGTCCTGACATTTCTTTCGTAAATGAAGACCATCAAAGTTTTTTTCTTAATAGAATTAATGATCATACTCTTAATAAGTATATGGATAATAGAGAAGGAAATCTACTAAAGAAAGTCATAACTTATAATGCTACCTTGATTGATCCAACAATATAACTCAAGAATAATAAAAAATCATTTTCATTACCCTCTTAAAGAGGCAATTATGAGAGTATAGCTTTCAAACGTTTCCCTTGACCAACAAACCACACACTAAAATTACAGATGCTAAAGATATTTCTACATTAATTTAATACATCTAACATGACATGGTATTAGAGATCATCCTAATGCTGATAAGAGCCTCTATGTAGGAGAGGAGGGGTTCTTTCAGACTTTCCTACTTAACATGGCATTGCAAAGGGCAAGGGGAATGATGCATGGCAAACTTGCCTTCTCAACATCCTGTGAGCAATCCAAGCAAGTGCCCCACTTACTAGAGTATACTTGCTGCCCCACGCCTTGCTTGGCACATGTAAAACACTTCATAAATAACTACAGGAGAACTGGATGAATGAAGATTGCCCAAATTTACCTTTTCCTATTTCATTCCTTATTCCAAAGACACAGCAGTCCTGATGATTATGTAATGGGTGTTACAAGATTTTTCCTGTTGTTATTAGAACAGCTTGACGTTGTTGTCCTATACCTACTATGTCATTGAACAGATATCACATTGTTGCTTTATTACTTGCTTTCTGTATCACCATTCAGATGAGGGGCCCAATGTCCAGATTACTATCCTTGAACTTTCATACGTAAGAGACCCCAACTGTACTGTCTGATTTGCCCAAGTAACCAATTAAGTATTAGCTGCATGTGATTGTTAATCTTAATTATCCTTTTGGCTGAATTAAGAGTCTACTGGAGATGTAACTAGTTTTAAGGGCATTACCTTCATAAATGAGCCAGCCTGTTTATGAGTTCATAGCTAAGTGGGCTAATAGAACATGGGGACAAGTTTGAAGAGGTAAGTCATTGGGCCGTGACCTTGAGGACAATAAGTCATTGATGGTCACTTACCCTCAGGCTTTTTCAACCTGCTCTGCTTGATGGATGCTGGAAGTAAGCATCTTTTCTTTGTCACGCCCTTTCTCCACGTTGTTTTTGCCTTGGAGCTGGTTAAGCATGGACTAAAATCTTCGAAAACATGAGTCAAATTAAGCCTCTTCTCTTTTAAGTTGTGAGTGTTGGGGATTTTTGGCCCAACAATGGAAATGCTGATTAGTGCATTGCACTTTATTATTATTATTATTATTATTATTATTATTACTATTATCATTATCATTATCCTTCTCTTGATAGAACTATATCCCCATAGTCTGGGAACTTAGCTCTCCTAGCAGAGCCAGCACAACTTCTCTCAGGGCACTGCTCCTTCCCCAAATGTATCCACATCTTTGAGAAAACTGCCAATCACTTTATGCCTCTGCCTGCTCCACAAATAGTTTCCATTTGGATTGTAAGACAAAGTGCAATGCATTCATCAGTAAAGTCAGAATAATCAGAAAACTTTTGTAGGAGTTTTTGAATGAAATGAAAAGATAAATACAAGACCTTTCTGTTCACATTTGTGAAATAAAACAAAATTTCTTAAGGATAAGGTTAGTTTGGATATATGGATAGAAGTGCCTTGAGAAAAAAAATATGCTGAGGAAACCAGACAAGATGAGAGGAATGAAGGAGAAAAGCTGGGAGGGATGAGGAAGAAAAGGAGACAAAAAGAGGAAAAGAAGGAAAAAGAACAGTAGCTAGCCATGGTTGTACATGCTTTGACTGTAACGTTCTGGGATGCTGAGGCAGGAAAAATTTCAGTTCCACCTGGCCATCTTGTGAATTCCTGTCTCAGTATTCAAAACAAACAAACAAAAAAACATAAGAAGTGATGGGAATATAGGTCATTATTAAATTCTGGATTCAATTCCAATATTGAGAAAAAAGAAAGAAAAGAGGAAGAAAGGAAAATAATGTAAAAATCAGATTAGAGTTCCAGATTCCAATTTGTCCCTTGAGATTTCATTGTACACAGGGCCATTCCTCAGTTGTGTGAAGAAATAATTATTTTGCCCTATTTAACCAAGAGTTCCAGCCAATACACATGAACAGGCAGCCCAAGCCCTAATGGGCAGATCTTTTTGATAGTAACTACTGAATACTCCTCATCCTTAATGGTCTGGGCCAACAAAATGGGTTCTTCAAGAATATAAGAATCCTCCAGCTGACTAGTGCCTGCCTCGTGAAGCATTACCATTCCTCTAAATGCTGAGTCTCGCCTTCGACATTTGCTTCTGCTGTCCCTTTAATTCAATTCCACACCTTTACCCAGCCATGCCCTAGGCTTCCATGATAGCCCAACTATATTCACAGAGGTCACATGAGTTCTCTTGCTTTTTGCTAATATATTTGCATCCTTTTCTTAATGAAGTTTTGGTGCAAGGAAATATAACAAGATCTATGCTGCAGGTAACATATGAATTTGTGATGACAATAAAGGAAATGGAGCAAGGGAGAGCAGTACCTGAAGGCAGTGAGACAAGGCCTACAAAATACTGATTGATTGGAATTAATGAGGGTGGAGAGAAATGTGTCACCCAACTTACCGAGTACTGAAGAGAAGTTCTGGCTTTCTTTGGATATCTAGTCAAAAGATAATTATAAGAAAAGAACATCTTTGCTTATTCATTTCTTAAGCTAAACAAAAATTCAAGTTTTATCAAGTCTGAATATTGCATGGAGAGACTAGAAGTCAAACACACACACACACACACACACACACACACACGATGCAAAATAAACAGTTTGACTACAGCTGCTTCATGAGGGACACTTGACTACTGGCTAGGCTCTGGAGGGAGCGAAGGTCAAGAGTGCTGGAAGGTCTGATGTGCTGCAAGGAGGCTTCAAGAGCACAAAATCTGTGGTAGCTTTTCTCATACTGAGCTAAATAACAAGAAAAAAAAAACCCTCACAGGTAAGGTTAAACATAATGTCAAGAAAGGGAGTCCTCTCCACAAAGTACTGGGTCTACCAGCAGCAATAACAACACCTCTGTGGAACATGGCCAGAATGATACAGCCATAATTAACGATGAATTTGGAGTCTGGATCCCCACAGCCTTCTCCTTCACCTTTGTACTTCTCATGCACACTTGTGATTTATTACACTTCCAGTATTGGTGTGTAATCTTCATATTTAGGACTTACGGCTATTTTCTTGACGATTTAATAGTTAAAGCCCCTGACTTTCCCACACGGCAGATCAACACAGAGATTTTGGAAAGAAAAACGAAAGCACTGCAGAAAAAAAATAATTTATGATCTTGGGTCTGATATTAACAAAGATGGATGTTTCCATACAATAATGCCTTTGGCCAAAGTGTAGAATACAAGAGAAACAGACACTTCTTTGGTGTTGATCAAGATAATACAAGTATCTCGAGGACGAGACATGTGGCATTTTTCAGGTACACTGATCCAATTCTTCATATCAAATAAGCTTCAAAAGTGTTAGTTTTTCACTGCAGTTATCTTTGAATTTCTGGTAAGTGAAAAGACAGTTTTCCTTCTTTCTCATTGTACATACCAGAGTTTGTTGCACAATGATATGAATTAACATGGGCTATATATGGTCTAGAGGATGAATATGTCCTCTGGCCTTCTTTTTCATTCATTTTGTACATTTTCGGAGACAGAAACAGGGACATTTGCTTTTATCACGAAGTTGGCAATTTCCCCTGCTGAAGTTAAATTAGCAAGGGTGATTTCCCACTTGCCAGGCTGCTGTTTTTCAGACGGAAATGACAGCATTTCAGCTGATTTTTAGGTTATACTGTTTGAGCCCCGTTGCTGAGAAAGTCAACCAGTAAGAAGAATAAATCTTTTTAGATTGCTATTTCTGATTGTAAAAATACCATTTTCCATGGAAGATAGTTTGAAAAATACATAGTTTTAAGGAAAAGAATGGAGCTACCAGAACATAAATGTAGTTGTGTCTATTATTAAAATGTCTGTGTTTTTTGTTCATATGAAAATATCAAGTAAAGTATGTTTATCAAACTTTGTATACCTACACCACCCCTGAGATCTTAAATTTAGTGAAAAATGCTTTAATTCTCTTTGTCCCAATTCTCTAATTGCTAAAGTGTGTACAAGTACATGTAATACTAACAGTATTCTTATGAAGATTAAATGTAGCAAAACACGTGAAACTGTCCAATGCAAAAGAGGCATCTCATATACATTATTCTTCATTTTCGAAGCTGGCTTAACAGATTTATCCATGACTCTCCTAGTTTACTTGGTAATCTCTACTCAAACTCAAATGTTCATACACAATAAGCACTTAGAAATGTATAGCTAAGTATTTCTCAAAGTATAGCTGAAAAAATCACTAGCATCATCACATAGGGAGCTAGCTGAAAGAATCCTAGGTTCAATGAAATCAGTCTTTTTAAAAGGGCCTAAGAATACGCATTTTACGAGAATAAATTGTTTAGATGAAGCTCATGGACATATCTAGCTGATCAGACACGGTGATGTGAGCCACATTTTGTACGAATCAAACACACTGGAAAACATTCTGATGAGCCAGATTCAATTTCTGCTGCTCTGAAAAATTACAGCTGTTAAAAATCTGGGCTTTCAAGCCAGAGGACCTGAGTTGAAATACTGGTTCTCCCACTTACTCACTGTTAGATCTTGAACATCTTACTCTTATAAGAGGATTAAACTTGAACAGGCCAATCAACATGAACCTCAGCTTTCTTGCCTGAGAGATATGGCAATGATAGTAACCACGTCAAAAAACTTGGGATGATTAAAGAAAGTAATAATAAAGTTAAAGAATGGCGGTGGCACCTGACACGGAGTGAACAACCAGGAAATGTCATCGTCTTTATCACCATTGTCATCTTCTCTCAGAAAAGTGCTGGAAATGCATGATAAATAAAGGACCTTTTGGTAACATTCTAAGTTGGGAATGGACCATTCTTCAGAGGAATAACACAGATAAAAGATCAATATTGAATTTAAATTTAGTGGTTAGTTAGGCCAATGTTCAGACAATTCTTACACAATATAGAAATCTGGGACTCATTCTGAAAAAACAGAATATGTAGTCAACCAATTTATAATTCAACCTCTACTCTGTAAAGAACCTGACTTGGAATGGAAAATAGCAATATTGTAGAGTCTGATTTCTGTTGATATCTATACAAAATTATGCCATCCCCATATTTCCTCAATTGTAGAAAAGGCACGAGCTAAAACTACACTGTTCCCATTTCACATAGTACATTATACCACTGGAGAGCAGACTGTATTTTCTAAGATGAGACAGCTTTTGTATTTGCCTTCTGTGTTAAACCCACATAATACATAAAATTATTAATATCATATGTTAGTGGTCACGACATAATTTCTGTGGTTGGAAAGGAAGATATGGTGGAGCGGAGAGCTATAAAGAAAGATTTAGCATAGTTTGATGCCATCTATTTTGGTGCCATCACCAGCTGGCTGTATGATCACACAGAAATTACTAACCTCTGCTGTGTTGTACAGCTCCATCATTTCCAAAATGTGAAAAATGCAACCTGCCCTTTGTCCCTTGGAGACTGGTAATAAGATCAAGTGAGATGTCAGGGTAAGCGCCTTGAAAAAGTACGACAAAAGAACACTTATTGTTAGTAAAAGGCAGAGCCTCACTTCTTCAACAGAGAGCACCCATATCTCCTTTTAAGCACCAAGTAAAATTGAAAGAGGCAATGTATAATTAGAATAAAGCTCAAAAGATCCTGTCTCCTGGGCCTCATCTTCCTTGCTCTCCCATTGTTGTGGCAGATGATTAATCATCGGCCTTCTTGACTTCTCTCTGTGCTGGCTTGCCACCCAGGGTCGTCGCCACTTTTCAAATCCATCTTTGGGCTTTGCATCCATAAAGGGCAAAGAGCCTTCCCTGGTGTTAGGGCATGCCAGAGCTGAACCTGGAACCCCCATTAGCCTAATTGACAGCACGGCTTTCCCCTGGGGGGAAGAGTGATAATCTAGCTATTTATCTTGTCTGTAGGTTTATTACCACTGTGCTCAGGCAGAGATGTTTAAATATAAAAATGAGGCAGCGCACATTCTCCCCAGACTTTACGCCATTAAAGCTAGGTTGGGGGTCAGAAGAATGAAAGGGGAGCATCTGGAATCGTGGTCCTCTCGGCGGCTGCTTTATGTCTCAAGTGGCCTTGGAGTACGGAGCTGCGCACGAGGGCACCGAAGGACAGCTCTTTGTAATTGGGAGCGGGCTGGAGCTGCGTGGCCACTGCTACCTATGGAGCGGCTGCGGGCAAGCAGCTAGCCCGCCGCTTGTAGGCAAGGCAGGAGAGGACCATTAGAAATATGAAGGGGCGGCTTCAATCTGCAACAAGATGTGTACAAATGTACGCCTCCTATTGAAACCCACGCAACAGCTTCCAAAGTTAATTAAAAGCTAATTTTCTAATGAGGTGGCAACACTGGCAACAACATGCTGTCAGTAGGAGAGCCACAGCCAGCAGCCGGTGAGGGACAAGCAACCTCCCCCTTACACGTTGGAACATCCTACCTGCATCCATTAATTAGCCTCCAGCTGTATTGCTTTAATACTAGACACCAGTATAGATTGTCGTAAAGAGTCATAAATTGCTCTGGCATTGCCAAGAAAGTGTTGATACTTATACAGCAGGAGTATCTCTAGCCATAACGTTACAGGCAATGAAATGCCTTCCTGGAAATATTAAATCTAGGGGCAGTGCCATGGACACTCTGTTATGTCAAGTACCACGGGCACTTTGATCCTTTAGGCAATTGTTAATTGTAAGCCAGACTTGCAATTAGCTTTAATAAATAGAGGGAAAGCGCCTTAAATTAACTGCACTTAGGCGGGGTTTGCCTCTTGTTTTGATTTCAAACACATATCCAAGCAAGATGACTTTTGGTCATTGTTTTAATGATACGGGTCTCCTGGCCATACAGAAAATGTGCCAGACACCTGCGGCCACTCCTTGGCCTTCATCACAGGAAATGTGTGATGATGTCGTGAAATGAGATGCTGAGCTTCACCTGACTGAAAAAAAAAAATTCTGTAGAAACTCAGGATTTGGGACATTCAAGATGGCCCATTTGGCAAGCTCTATCAATAAACTTTTTAAGATAGAGTCCTTAAGGTAACCTAAGAAATTGAATAAAAACGTATTACATAGTTATTTAATGATAAACAACAGGTAGAAAAATCTTCTTGGAATGGACTGCTCCAGCGGGAGCTTCTTGCTGCAAGCTCAGTGTGCGTGGTCTTTCTTCCTGTGTTGATCTCTTTGGAAAATATACAGAGTTAGGGGTTTTCAGCTAAACTCATCCTTTTGTACGCCCTTCTCTTATTCGGAGATTACTATTTTTTCATCATTTCTCTCTTTCATTAGCTTTCTGAGTCTAACATGCATTTCTTACTCTCTCAGTTTACTTCCTGTTGCTCTTGCTCCACGTTTACCTCCTGGAGCTCCCTAGAAATTTCTGAAGCTTAGAATACGCTGAGATGGCTGGGTTTGATCAGTGCATGAAAACTTCAGGAAGTTTTCCTCACAACTTACTGGCCACTATTATGTTTCGTGTCCACACGGAAACCAATCAGCTAGAAGGGTGACCATCAGGGCGGCTCAAAGTAATTCAAAGACATTCTCCAGGAGCGGAGTTGGCCGCCCACCCCTCCTGTGGTGCAAAGGCTGCATGGAGAAGTACTCACACAGAAATAAAACTGGGGCTCTCGATGCAAAAAAGCAGAAACCAGCTGGGGGGATAGCAGCCACAGTCTTTGCTACTGGGATCATAAACAATATTTACAGCATGATACACAGAGAGGTGGAAGAAGGATCTGAAAAATAGATGTCTGTCAGGATTGTTCTTAGAAAAAAACATGACTAAAGCTAGTGAGATCCTCTAAAGAAGAATGCAGAGCTCCGTTTCCTAAGATCAACACGATTAGCATGTGTGAGGAAAACTTCCTCAGTGTCAGAAGGAAATATCACATATCATTTGTGAGATTTTTAACAAAAACTTGAGAGTGCCTACTGTGTGCCTGGTACTGCCCAGTGAGCACTAGACAAGAGAAAGTCCCTCCTGTCAGAAAACATACTCTCTAGTACTAGTGGTGATGAGTATATTAAACACATTGATTTCAGATGATGAAGAAATGTAGCCTGGGTAATAAACTAACGCATCCTTGGCTTAGGAAAGGAGACCATACCATTAGCTAGATTTATCCATGAAAATATTGCTGCAAAATCGATGACAAAAAATAAGAATGAGAAATTTTTAATGAGTTAAAAGCCTGTTGCAAGCAGCAATTGAATAAAATGCATATTTCAGAGAATGCTTGAATTGCCTTGTGATGGTTTCCTTTTAAAAACATGATTGCAATAAGTTTGGTTAAAAATCATTACCGAGAAAATACCATCTGATTAGAACTGAATCGTGCAAAATTAATCACAAAGCACCTACTAAGTGGCAGGCACTGTCATAGCAGAGTGCTAAGGAACAGTGTTAAATCCAATGACATCCTTGCTACAGAAGTTGGTAGGCTCATCCAATTTTCAATCATTAGTATCACACTTAACAAATGAGAACACCGTAGCTCAGTGAGAATAAGCGCTTTTAACATTATATTTTAAGCTCTTTTTTTAAATCATACACATTACCGTAAATGAACAAATACAAAACAGCTGGTAGAAAAATCCAAGTGATAGCTACATCTCATGAAGGCAGCCTTTAAAATCTTCACAGTAAGCACAAACACGGACCCTGATATGAGACCCTTACACAAAAAATTATCAAAATTAAATGATTGGTATTAGCCATAAAATGCTTCTCATAAATTTTCCATAACCCTAATAAGGATGAAAATGGGAAAATCTCAAATAATGAAAATTGTAATCAGAATTTTGTCCAGTTAAAGAATCAATGTGAGTAAAGCTCATTAGTTTATAAACTTCCTGAACTTACAGAAATTGGTAGGGATAGCAGCATTTTGCGGAGTAGGGATGTCCAGAGCTCTCATTGGGTATTCAAAGGGGATTTGCTACTTCAAAATGATCCAGAACCACTTTTATATATATATATATATATATATATATATATATAGAGAGAGAGAGAGAGAGAGAGAGAGAGAGAGAGAGAGAGAGCTTTTCAATTAATTTCAAATTAATTTCAAAGTTGAGACGTGAAGGCCCAGGGCTCATCCTCATTAACACATGCACACACACACACTCACACACACACAAACACACATACACAAACCGATACAGAGACTATGATAGACAGTAGATAGAGAAGAAATTTGATAAGGTCGCTTGATTTTTCTGCCCTCATTATCCAGAAGAATGATCTTCATGTAAGACATACAGGACAAATGCTGGTAAGAGAAAATCAAAACCTAAAATGCCAAAGACCAGCTCTAATGCTTTATCTCACTGCATCTTTTTCCTAGAGCATAGGGTGTCATGATCTTAGAGATAAATACAAACACTAACAAACTAGATGGCTATGATGTGATCTCTCAAATATATTTACTACTGAAAACAGTATAGACACTAAATCCACATAGATAAGTGACTGATTCTGAAAGGCATTTTTATCTTGGAAACCCAAGCCATTACTTCTAGATTACAACATTGAAAAAACAATTTAAGCCTCGGTTTTTCAATGCAAAATGGGACTAACAATATCATCTAGCCTTCCCAGTACTCTGTAAGCATCAAATACACTTAGAAGTACTTGCCAGTGAATCTAGCCTGGCACAGCGCTCAATAAATGATAGCTTTTGTTGCTGTTATTATTCCTAGCTAATAAAATTCAGTGGTTTTTGTAGCTGTAAGCCTAAGCATTGCTCAAGGAAAAGGGGCTAATATAATGCCATAATAAATTTTAAAACTGTTAAAGAAATTATCATATGAAGGATATTAGTATTACACCCTAATCTTCTTGCATGCTAATATAATGCTCCATTAAAATGTTATTAATAATCATTAATGTTAATTTTATTTCAGAGTGAGCTCTGCCAAGGTAGTCACAGAACTGTGAAATCATACATAATAAATGTCTAAAACATTGTAAAACGTGAAAAAAGTCTTGATGTACATATAAATGTTTCATTTAAAGTAACTGAAAAATAGATGATCATTATAATGAAGATTTGTAAATATATTTCTATAGTTTAGTGTCCAATTGTTTAGAACTGTGAAAAAGACATCTACTGCTCAGCAAATCTGTCCCATGCCCGGACTCAGATATCTCATAAAGCATCATGCACTCCACAAAACAAGAATTATTTTACCGAATCCTTAATTCAGGAGTGTACTGGGTAATTCACACATTGCTACATGACTTTCTCCTAGTGACTGTGAACTTGCCATTGGGATTATTAGATATTCTTATTCCGTCCTCCCTTTCTCCCTTTTTCCCTTTCTTCTTTCCTTTTATCCCTTCCTTCTTTTCTTCCTTCCATTTTTATTTATTCAGTCTCCTTTATGAATTGTACCTATATACAGTGCCTATAGGGGAAAGGAGGATTTGACATAGAGTAAGCCCTCAGGAAGCTAGCAAGCTAAATAAATATGCTAATATCTAATTCTGGGAACCAATGAAATTTATGGATAAAGATAGCTGAAAAGGTCGTAAAGAATTAGAAAAATATGTGAAAATATAGGAAAACAGGTTATGAAAGAAGCCATGGGGAACAAAAGAGTATCAAGCAGAAAATAACTTTCAACAGTGTGAGTCAACTGAAACTGGACAGTTAGGGGATTATTGGTAATCTCAGCTAGAGCCAATGTAGCAGGGCTATGAGGACAGAAATCAACATGTCACCTGTGAGGAGTAAAACGGACGAGGAAAGGAGAGCTGGTGACCATACAGGGACCTCAGACGGACGTACATGAAATCTGGTTATGAAGACAAGAGGGAAACAGTAATATTACAGGCTTGAAAGAAGATGCTTACAGCAAGGAAGAGGGAGGAGTCAAGCCAGCACGGATGTGAAGCAAACCGATGTGATGGCGTAGGGCTTGTCACGTGGCGGCGACGGAGGGAAGAGGCACCACTGGGACAGCTATGTTTTTACAGAAAGATGCACCACTGACAAAAGTAGAAAACATGAGACTTGAGAAATTGGTAAGTTCTTTCGGCAACTGCAACCTGAACTTCTTTTGAGTTTATTTTCTAGATCAACGGTTTCTAAGGCAGTTTGTGTATTTTAAGGTATTTAAAATATTTTCTCTTCGTGTATTGGTTGTCTTACAGGTCACGTGCTATGGTATTGCATGAGGATAATTTTTTATAAATGCTAGAACATTTATAATACTTCATGACGAGGTTGAGGTCACAATAAAAATCTTTATAATAAGCAAAGATACTGAGGTAATCTTGTGGCATTGCATGCAAAAATCTGGTAAAAACTTCCTGGATGTTTCGTGAGTATCTTTTACAAAAGGACATTACAAATGAGTTGACCTGTCCTATGTGACTTCACTTTATCTGTGTAGACACAGAGTACCGCGGTCAGCTGGTTCTCCTTTTTCTCTCCTGCTCACTGTTCTCAGCCTCCTTTCCTGTCCTATTCCACAGATTATTTTAAACAATACTGTTCCCAAGGGCTTTTGTTTTTTTTCTAGGACCTCTGCACTTATCCATTTTCACTCATTCTCTACATTGATTCCAAATTTATGACTTAAATTTTCTTATGACACCCAAATACTTCTTTCCATCCTTAAAAATCTCAAAACTTGAGTCTTAGTCCACACATTTAGCATGCAATACACATTTTAAAACATTTGTTTGTGCCAGATATTTGTTTCAGCACTTCAAATTTATTAGTGAGGAGGCAAAACATGCTGATGATTCTACAGTCCACAGGAGACTTAAGATAGACATTCTATATGCAAGCAAAGAAAGGTAGATAAAATAGATAACATGCTCTGTAACTAAGAAAAATACAATGAAAGCTTAAAAGCCGTATGCATTCAGGAGCAAAGAAATGATGCCAAAGGGATTGGGAGTGCTGGGGCAGGGCAGGCGTCAGTTTAACACTTTAAACAGGGTGCTTAAGGTGAGCCTCGTCGAAAAGGTACCAATTGAGCATACATTAGAAGAGTCAGTGCCAAGTCCCTGAGGTTGACACATCTGAATGGTGGCTGCAGCAGAGTTAGCTGGGAGAAAGGGGACTCTGTTTGTTTGTCTGTTTGTTTGTTTTTGACACAAGGCCTCATTCTGTGGCCACAGCTGGTCCTGAACTCACTATGGAGCCCAGGCTGGCCTTGGACTCACAGCAATCTCTTTGTCTCAGCGCCCGGAGTGCTGGGATTACAGGCGTGCGCCACCATGCCTGGTTTATGTGGTGCTTGGGAATCGAACTCAGGTACTCAGCACTTGCCTAAGTGCTTGCTAGGCAGGCGCTTTAACCCACCAGCTATTCCTCCAGCCCCAAGCAGACTCTCCTTACATAATTCCTCCCTAACTGTTCTCACCACTTGGAGTTTGCATTTATTGACTCGAATGTGTTTTTTCTTTTATTTTTTCTTATTTACCTATTTCTCCAGAATATGAGCTATATCTGGAAAGGAATTTACTAGTTTTAGTTCACTGCTATTTCTAGTTGCTAGAAAGTACCTGTATGTAGTAGAAAGTAGTTGGTTGCATGTATGAGTAGGAAAAAATTCAACAATATAATGGGACTCTTACCTTCATTCATACATATTTCAGTTTAAAGTAACAGTTCAGTATAATGAAGTCACAGGTAAAGAACTGTAATCAAATGAGTTGCCTACTTTAAATAAATATTAATGTTTCATAAAACCAGTAAGGTTAAATAGCAAAATAATAAGTACCAATACATCAGAGGATATTTCTCGGTAATATGCTTGAATTAATCTTTTTATTTTCATATTTATTTCAATGATGAACACATAATTGCATAGTAATAGATGTTAAAGCTTTCTATATTTATAAATATGTGTATATGTATAAAAATATACACACACATTATCTAAACCTGTGGTATTTGATGAATTAAACTACTAAAATAGAGACAGGAGAGTCAGTTTATACTCCATTCTTGCTTTGGGAGATCTTATTATAATTTTTGGTTCAGCAGACTGTAATTGTGGTGTACCTCCACAAGCCACAATTTAATGAAGCTGGTGCCTCATTTCCACGACCAAAGAGGACAGGGAACCTGGAGCTCCATAATACTGTTTTGTTTCATTAAATGTTCTTACTGTCTGTGTGGAAATAAATGTGACTTGTCCCTGACAGATGATAAAAGGCAGCAGACATCATTAGTGTCCATCACATGACTCCTGACACCTACTGGAGAGACGGCCCCTGTTTGCTCATGATCAGAAGTAAAATCCTTCTACAGATTGATTTGAAATTGCTTCTTAACTTCAATGTTCAGATCTAGCCATGAAGCCAAGAGTGGGTCCTATTCCAACCTTAAAAACTCTCTTCTGAGGTTTTAAATCATTTCAGCTCTGTATTTCGGAATATTTCAAGGGACAGCCACGTTCACAAAGGAAGAAGGCTCTGCAGAATGCTTTATTAGAATTTCAAAAAAGTACCATCTCTCAAACTGCTCATTACTAGGGACAACCTGATGCCAAGCAATTTATGATTATTAAAACATATAATTTGCATTTAAATTAAATGAATTAATAAATATATTAAAATAGTGTGGTATATTTTATTGTTTCCTGAATTTTATACATATGAAAATAAAGAATAAAATTGATAGGGTTTCATTTTTAATAGCAGATTTCAGAAAAATTGAATTGGAGAAATCAGTCTCCATTATTTATAATTCTATTGAAAAAATTGTTCTTAGATGCAAGTTTTCTTACAATGTAGCTTTAAAGAAAAGAAACTGGGCTATGTTTTATTTGTTCTATAATATTTTTCACAATATTTATTCAGGCAAAAATACCTTTAAAGACATTTAAATAGTCCAAATATGTTTTGCCTACAATTTATTTTATAAAATGGTTTTATTATATTACTAACCTCTATAACTAAAAAATTATATTTAATGAGAACTTGTCATATATGTTATTACATCAAATACTGTGATAAAAATAAAAATATAAGATTCTCCCCTCAAATTGTGGAATCTATCAGGATTATATAACTTAAAGGCACAGATACATTTTTAGATGTAAAACACGACAAATCTACAGAAAACAATTCCAAGATGATTTTACTGAATACACTTAGTCTAGAAAAAGTTAAATTCAACTCTTTTCCCAAGGAATTTCAGGAGCTGATGATAGCAGTGTTCTCCTGACTCTGAGGCTCTTCCAGTCTTCCCAATTCATCCTCCAAATTATATAACATCAGAAAAGAGTGCATATAAAATAATAAGTGGTTCAAGACTTTAGCTTTACTAGAAAATACAGAATGCCATGAAAATCATTGCTTATGAATTGAAATTCAAAGGTCACATTGTCGCATATCCTCTGACACAACTCTAGACGACGAGGTATAGGAAATAGTAAAAGAAAAGCTGATTTTTCTTTTGCCACATACAAAAAAGCAGAGCAGATGAAGAAAGACAGAGATACAAATGAAAGTAGATATAAACTGGAACCAGAAATCATAAAAAAGTGGACAAAGAAGTAATTCACTAAGAAATGATTAATGCCAGCACAGAAAGAGAAGAGAAAGGAAGTCCATTTCAGAAAAAAAGATGTTCAGCGTACAATGGATTTCCATGGAAAATTAATAAGCAACTTTAAAGAAAAGAAAAATCTTCATCAAGGATGTCAATATGAGATATTACACAGTACGGCACAACACAGCTGTCTTCCCTGTGCATACCCTGTGCAAAAATGCTAGAAATCATTATAAACATCCCGAGCCATAAACATATTCATGCTTTTCCTACATGCACACATATATGATCAAGTTTAATTTATAAATTAGGCATAATAAGACAATGACCACAATAAGTGCCAATGAGTCCTAGAATCATCAACATTTTTCCTTCCTTAAGTAAAAAGATTTCAAAATTTTATTTATGGTTCTCTTTGTCAAAGTCTGAATTGCCAGTATCACTGCTCTCGTATTGGGGCCATTATTCACTAGAGTTACTTGACAGTAAACACTGCGGTACCTTGAGAGCTGATTTGATACCTGGGACAGCCTCTCAGTGACTACTGGGTGGGTAACACATACAGCATGGGCACCAACAGATAACTAGACAAAGGGGTAACTCACACCTGAGTGCGACAGAGCAGGCTAGTACAAGATTTCATCACAAACATATTTAAACGACAGACATGAAGGTACATCTAGTTATTTCAGAATTTCCTAACTTTCATATCTTATTTACTCATATCTCACTGATTACTAACCTACTTTTTTCTCAGCTCATTCTCCTCTTCATGTCTGTCACTTTAAGTATATTTATGTGGTATAGATTTAAGTTCGTTTAATGTAGCAATGTGATATAGTTTTAACTTTATTTTATTGTAGCAATTCACTTACTAGGTCACTAATGAAAGTTTATCCTGAGAAAACTGATTGATGTAAAGATAACCTTGTGGATGTACAAATATGCACCTTCCAGTATTCAGCTAAGGCGATCGAAATTTATTTATTTATTACTTTTTCTTCTTTCCCAAATTAACTATCCTTTTGAACTACATGCTTATAATAATTTTCTAGTGTGAACTGGTGAGTAAGGCCAGGTTTAACAATAACAACAAAGATGTAGGAAAATAAGGAAAAAAAAAAACTTTTGGTGAACATCCCAATGAAGGGATTGGGTGGATTCAGAGAGGAGATATCAAGATTTGACTACTGCGAACCCATTAGAGGAATAGGAAGCTGAGGTAGAATGGTGACTTGAGTGAAATGACTTAGGCGCAGAAGATCAATGTGTTAAACACCGTGTGGTTTCTCGGACTTGGAAAACCCAGAACACAGACATTCTTTGGAACCATATGAAGTGATAGCCAGAGCTGGGGGAAGGGACAGGGAGGGGGTAGGAGGGTAGAAGATGGGAAGGGACTGTGCAGTCAATGTGATACATAGATGTACGAAACACCCAAATTCATTGTAAATACTATGTATTATATCTGTATATCAATAAAAATAGTGGGGGGGAAAAGGATTTCATCACAAGACTCAGAATGGAATGCAATTTACAACTTATGAAGAAATTTTACATTGAGAATTTTGGACCATGGTTGGCCTTAGGTAACTGAAATCACAGAAAGTAAAATTGGAAGTATAGATACTTTTGTGACAAGTAAAATGATAAAAACACAAAGAAAGATCAACATACAACTGAAGTCTCTGAAGAAGAAAAATTATAGCCTAAGAGAACTTTCAGAATTAAGACAAAAATGTGTCTTTGTGTATATAAAAGACCTTCTCAGTGGTTTAAAAATAAAAAAATAATACACTTGATTTATATCCTGGAAAATTAATTAGAATTTACCTACAGAAGTTTCAAATCCATCTGTCTTTATGGAAGCATAGCACTAAATTATGTACAAATTATGTCCATACTTCACTTTTATTTATTTATTTATTTATTTATTTATTTATTTATTTTTAGTCAGGGTGTCTCTCTGTAGACGTCCTGAAATCACTTTGTAGCCCAGGCTGGCCTTGGGCTCAGGATAATCTGTGCACATCAGCCTCCAGAGAGCTGGGATTACAGGTGTGCACCATTATGCCCAGGATTATGTGGTGCTAGGGAATTGAACTCAGGGCCTTGCACTTGCAAGGCAAGCATTTTAACTGCCATTCCTCCAGCCCCTTCACTTTTTTTATCCAATGATCTTCTGGTGGATATTTTGGTGTCTTCTACATTTTAACTAATGTTAGTAGTGCTGCTATAAACATGAATACGCATGCATTTCAGTTATATATTGCTTTTCTTTTGGAAAGATACCCAAAGAAAAAAGTCCAAGAATTACACCACAAAAAGCCTCACATGGCTTCACACAGAAGTTCTATTTATAGGAACTGTGTAGACATATGACATCATAAATTGATTTACTCTACACTGTGAATAAAAATCCCAAAGACTTTTTATAAAGCAAGTGTAGCAATAGAGCCCAAGAAAGAAAAATCTGAAATACAATTTTGTTCCCAATTCATATTTGGAGCACTCATATGACATCATGAGAAGAGAATTCCACACCTGACTTCATATGACAGGACAAAAGAATACAGAATATTGTATAAAATCACCTTCAGGCTGTGTATATAGCACTTCAGGCTCTGTGTATATAATATACACAAAATGAAAATAAATTTTGTGCTAATTTTGGGTTCTATTCCCAAGATATGTCTTGTCATTGTGTGTGTGTGTGTGTGTGTGTGTGTGTGTGTGTGTGTCTGTGGAAGATGATGCAATCATGAGGAATAATCCACCGACTTCCTGTGTTATTAAGAAGCAGGGCCTGGTTGGATGAAATGAATAAATGTGGATTGACCCAGGAGGGGTGAATCACTGAACATGACCTGGAAGGAAATATGCCAGCTCCACCCCTCCTCTCACACTGATTTCTTGTCCTGCTCTGCTGTAACAGCTTCTCACCAGGTAGGCCTCTCCTAAGCCTTTTTATCACTGCCAGTTGCCCATAGATACGTGAGGCCTTCAGAAATAATTCTTTCCTCCTTAAGTTGTGGATGTTGGGTTTTAAGTCTCAGCAATGAAAAAGAAACTAAGACAGCTATCTATACAAAATTTCACTGGCTTCCCTGAACAATGTTACATTAATGAGAAAGTTAAAACACAAAGAAGCTATAGTATTTTTAAAGAACCAAGCTGAGGATGAAGATACAGTCTGGAGCATTTTCAGCCACCTGACCTTCAACAGAGAGGCCAAAAACACAGAAGATAGCTTCTTTAACAAATGCTGCTGGGAAAACTGATTACCTTAAAGCAGAAAAATGAATTCAGACTGATATCTTTCATCAAGTTAAAATTAAATCAAAATGAATCAGAGATCTAGATATTAAAACAGAAATACCAAATATGAAGAAAAATAGGCAAAACCTTTGAAGACATAAACACAGGCAAGGACTTTCTCAACAGAATACCTATTGCATAAGAGATAACACCAAGAGTCAACAAATGTGAATATACCAAGTTAAAAATTTCTGCACAGCAAAGAAAAAAATCAAAATCAACAGAGTGAAGAGAGAAACAGCAGAATGAGAAAAAAGTATGACCTATTCCCTGACCAAAGTGTTAATATCAAGAATGTGAAAAGAATTAAAAAATCAAACTGCAAAAACAAAAGATACGTGCACGAAATCCTCAACTGCATTGTAAACCTTAAATTTTGCACTAATACATATCAATAAAATGGGGTAAAAAAGACCCAATCAAAAATTGAGGGATTAATGTGAACAGACACCTTTCAGAAGGCATACAAATAGCCAATAAATGAGAAAAAGTAATATAGATGCAAAAATCCTTAATAAGATTCTGGCAAATAGAATCCAACAAGTAATTAGAAAGATCACAAACCATGATCAAGTGGGCTTCATTCCTGGGATGCAAAGCTGGTTCAACATTAATCAATCAGTGTAATACACTACATCAACAAAAGAAAAAACAGAAAAAACAAATGATTATCTCAATTGATGCAGAAAAAGCCCTTGATAAATTTCAATACTCTTTAATGATTTAAAAAATCTGAGAAAAATAGGTATAGAAAGACCTTATCTCAAACACATAGAAGTCATATATGCCAAACCTATCACAAATATCATAGTAAATGAAAAAAAGAAAGCATTTCCTCTCAAATAGGAACACAACGAGGCTGTCTACTCTCACCACTCATATTCGACACAGTCCTTGAAACACTTGCCTTAGCAATCAGACAAGAAAGTGAAATAAAGAGAATTTGCACTGGAAAGGAGGAAGTCAAACTATCTTTATTTGCATCAAAATACGCATCAACAGACCAATGGATACACAAACTGTGGTACTTATACACAATGGAATACTATGCACCTGTAAAGTCCAACAGCGTGGAGGCTTTTAAAGGCAAATGGAAGAAACTTGAGAACATCATTCTTAATGAAGAGAGTCAGCAGCAGAAGGTGAAATATCAAATGGTCTCCCTGATATGAGAGACCCAGATCACAATTATTTCATAGAACTCAATGTGGGGAATAGAGAACACTACATTCTAGGTGTGTGCCACCTCACGTGGCATTTTGCATGGTGTTTTTAAAGTGAAGACTTGTCACATTTCTTATTTTTCCCATATAGCACATAGTTTTAACTGAAGTTATAAAAGACACTTTTTAATAGCATTTAACTACTTTCTGTATTTTTTTACTTGTAGATAGTGCTATTAATAATCAGTTATTTTCTTAAGGAGCACATGTTATGTCATGTTATGTAATTCTCATTCAATTTTTTTTAGTTTTCTAGGCAAATTATATAAACTACAAATATTACTTTTTCCATTTTTCATATGTACCTCCTATACCTGTTTTAAACATTTAATTTCATTGGCTATCATTTTATAGAAAATGTAAAATAATGTAAAAGCATACATTTTCGTGAGTTTAATAATAATACTTCTAATGTTAAGCACAATAGAATTCCCCTTCCAGTATGCAAAGAATGGTGAATGCAATGGGCTGAAAATACCAATATATAGAATCTATGCCATAAAACAACGAATAAAAGAAACAATGATGACACGTCTTCACCGGTCATCCTTAGAGAGTATAAGTAAATGTCTCACTGGAATTTGACAGGGGCAAGATTCAAGTATGTATCTTTCTTTCCTTAGTGTAATGAGGTAGTTTGTAAAGAATATTTTATAAAATTCCACATGAATCGAATGGAACAGTGGTCACTAGATGAGGGAAGGATAGACAGGAGGCAAAGTTTTTGAAGTTAGATAAGGAAAGCCAAAACACAGAGAAGGAATCAGATCTGGTGTTCCAAAGTACTGGAGGATAACCACTGGCTACAATTATCTATTGCATAGCTACAAAAAAAAAAATACCCTATTCCCAAACATATAAATGATTAAAGTTTGAGAAGACAGAAGTTTTTCTTACCCTCATTTGATCATTACATTACATACATCTCTCAATTTTCATACTACATTCTATAAAGATATACAAGCATTATGTCTCATAATAACAATAAATAATTCCACTTAATAAATGCTGAATGGTAAAAAAATGATGTCACTTTGTAGTGCCTAAAGAGGAAAATGATCTAAGAAACAATTATTAATGGATGCTAAAATCTATAGTTAAAATATTATTAGAAAATCTTATTTTGGAGAGAATCAGGATACTAACACAAGAACCCACTGATAGATAATTCAAAGCAACACAAGTAAGAAAATCGCTATTATATTTCTCAGTACATAGCAACAAATACTCTAGATTTAAAAACAAGAACAAAATCCTGTCTGGATCTATTACAGCCTAAGACCTAGCTAGTGATACCGGTAACCTTCATTTCAAGAAGCAGGATATGACTTTGAGGGAGAAGCAACCCTGAAAAAGAAAGGGAAATATCCGATATAAGATAGGTATATGTCAGCTAGAGAAGGGGAAATTATTCTACCCTCCCCCTTTTGCTTCCTGGGAAAGTAGTACGCGACGTTAAGGCGGTTTGTGTGGTGCGGGAGGACACCGAAAGAGCCCCCACGAACAGCTAAAGCTGAGCAAATGCTGCAACCAGAAAGCTTGCTAGCCAACAATAGACTGTAGAATCCACTTTGAAAAGTGAAGTCTACGGTTCCCCTTCCACTCTGGCATGTGCCATAGAAGTCTCTGCTACACTGGGACAATTCAAAGAGAGATGGGCAATTTGGGAAAATTATTCTCACCTTCTCCCCAAAGCTGGATTGAAATAAACCTTTTTTTTTTCCTATTTATCAAAATGAGTGGCCTCCTTTGATTTAGGGCTGGTGGCTAGTTGTAGAACCTTAAAAAAACAAAACAAAACAAACAAACAAACAAACAAAAAACCAAACAAGCTTTATGTAGCAGGTAATACAAAAATAAAGGGGAGAATGAGTAAGGATTGAAAAAGACTAACTGGAGAATACTGGATGCTCAAGCTGACCTGCAAATCAATGGCACAAAATGAAGAACAGCTCCTGAATAAGAAAAAAATGCAAGAATCACTGAAACGCAGACTGGGCTTTGATTCAAAATCAATTGTAAGTAGATAGATGGAGATAGTTAAAGATAGTTGAATACTGACTTGGCATTGGATGATATTAACAGATAGTACTTCTATTAGCTGTCTTAATAGCTTTCTGGCAATATATATCAAACAGCAAACAAACAAGAACAAAATTCTTGCCAACTTAATAGGCATCTATAGTGTCACCATATCTAGAGTTTACTTTAAAATGATGCAGTTAATAAAAAATGGAAAAAAATTTATAAGAGTATCAAAATATTGATAATGTTAAAATGGCTATAAGAACACTGAGATTCATCCTGATATTCTTTCCTTTACATATAACGTATGTGATTGGGAATAAAAGTGAACTCAATTAAGAATCAAAAAGAAAATACATGAGGATCAGTGATAATTACAAGAAAGAAGGCAAATAGTAAAAGGAGTAAGTGCTGTATAGTAGAAGGGAGAGAGAGCTAGCTAACCCATTAAAGTTGAACCAATGCAGAGAGAAGGGCAAAGATGACCCAAGCCGGGAGCAGAGAGGGCGGAGGTGAGGAGGTGAAGGAGCGGCTGAAGCACTCACTAACACCGATGCCTAGAAAAACAGCCTGCATCAGGGATAACTGCAACTAGCATCACGAATCATGTTCAGGTGTGGTTTTTTTCTCTTTGGCCTACCAACTCTCCTGCGCTTGTATTCCAAGGAAAGCATCCCAGCAGAAGCTAAGACCATGACCTTCTCATAAGCACTGCAAGAACCTTTATATCCTTCATCCTTTATTCTTAAAACCTCATTTAAAAAATAAAGTGCTGCCATTGAAGAGATTTAAGATTCCTTTAAGTTCACTTTAAAAATACGAAAAGTTGTTTTTTACAAAGCCTCTGAATTTTGCCCTACCCTAGGACATACAGAGAAGGCAGTCTAATAAAGACCTGCCTTGTGGTATTCAATAGGGCAAGGGAGGAAGCTATTCCTTACAAACAGATGGACACGTCGGCACTAAAAAGGATGATAAGCAAGAACAAAATTAAATATTGAAATCAATTTCTTTTAGGCTTACCATGAAACTTCAGTTTCACACAAACAATTGTATTTGAAGAACTCAGGAAAAAAAATGCCGTACTAAGATGTGTGCCCGTGGAAACAGAGCTTTACACATGCTATAGCCTTTATAGTCACCATTTACTTGATTGGTCCAAATATTTATAGTTCATTGTTATGACTGCCGAAACTGGCAACCACAAGGATTGTTGTCTCAATTAGGACAGTAAACAGATTGTCTCTTTTTTTAATGAAAAAATCTAAAATGTAATACTTCACAGTTTAACATGTTTATTCATCTAAACGAGCTAAAAAATAATGGTGCGACATCTGCTCGAGAAGCATTGGTACCTCAGATTTTGGCTGCCTCCCCACCAATTTGGTTGTTGTTTGAAAAATGAAGAATAGGAGGGGGGTACTGTCATCAAAAATCTTCTGGCATGTAAAGTATCTTATTTTTTCCTGAAATAAGGATCTCGTATCTGTTGCTAGGATTTAAAAAATGCATAATGAAGAGGCACTACGCTGAATGCGGCTGCAGTTCAATTGTTTTAAATGATCCCTGTGGATAGTTCCACACTGGTGTAGTTCTTCACCCGACTCTCCAAGTTCCCTCTGCACTCACCTATACACTTAACACCTGGACAGCATGGTCAGAAAGTTCCTGTAGATACTGAATCCATCTGTTGCTTTTTCTCCCCTTTCTATGGGTTGTGCTGATGGTGTCAGTGGAACAAAACCTAGCAAACATCATTCTGCCCAGCCCGCACTGGAACAATTCTAATGAAAGACAGCAGCGCTGCAAAGGGAGTATAGGAATCTTCCCAGAGAATATAGGTGAGTATAAAGAAGCCTAACTGCTGTTGAGATAAGGTAAAATTATTTCAGGTAGTCTTTGGCTAAACAATCTTATGCTAGGATGAAATACCTTAAAATTGAATGCTTATTTTTAAAAATTTATTTCTGAAGATTATCTAAAGTATAATTTCCTCTACAGAATCATCATTGACTGCTGATTTTTAGAACTCAAAAATAGTGTATTTAAGTATCCATACCATGTTAAAACAAAAATTTGGTTTTATTTTCTAGACTGAAGATGCATGCTTACCTGAAATCAACCACTAAGTATGCTTTTTTCTACAAATATGCATATATGAATTCCTAGAGAAACAGATGTCTTTATTTTATAGCAATTATAATGTTAATTGTCACAGATAATTTCCACAGTACAATAAATGAACATAAATGCTAAATATTGGGTTGATCAGTACTATGATGTTCATGTATTATTTATCTAGTTCAAACAATTTTTGATCAAATACTACAGACAAATTCCTCTGAGAGAACTAAAACACATTAGCTTAAATTTTGACATGCATGTATTAAATTTATGTGCAGATTACTTCCCAATTGGAGCGAGAGAAATGAGCAACAGCAAACTCTTAGGATCTTAGAACCATTAGTTGGGGTGACAGTAGTTCTTGTTTTTGTGAAAAAATGAAAAAGAAGTGATGGATTTTGCCCCCTTCAAACACCAACCAACCTTATATTTGTACTAAACTGGGGTGTTCTGTTTGCTTCCAAAGAAATATTAGATGAGGCTATATTTTGATAATATCTCCTCTCAAATAAATTCATATAATCTTTACCACAGTCCGAACTTGCATGCAAAATAAAAAACTAGCAACCTTTAATACTCATTGTATTCCAAAGGAAATATTTTATGGCCCCTGCATTAATTGCAAGTTTATTACGCAAAATATGTCAACTATGGTGAAAAGTCACCATCATTTTATTTTGTTTTTATCTTCTGAAATACCATGCGAAGTAAAATACTGTGGGAAAAATAACCATGTCTAAAAATTATTTGATGTCACTCTCAGATTTATGCCCAAAACCATTCACTATTCAAAACTGTGGTCCCTGAAAGAGCAGAAACATATTACCTTTCTGTCTTCAAAAGTCAAGCCAGACATTCAATCTGGGATTTATCATCACAGAATTGGCTGCTTCCCAGTTAATGTGAGTTCACAAAATTTGCATTTCACGAAAACAGTGTTGTGTGAGCATATATTGTCTCACTTTACCTGCTATTAACTGAAACCAAAGCTCTTAGCCTTTGGGATTTACGGTTCTCAGGGGCTGTTACAAGTCAATCAGTTATACACATGGACTAGCTATTAACTCAGGATATTAATAAAACTTCAGGGTGAAATTTGACCAAAATTATATTAAGACTAATATTTACTACTATCAGAAACAGCACGTGCCCCCCACCAAGAACATTTCGTGCATAGAACAGAATGGTATAGGTTTTATCAGAATGATACATTTTCAAACATTTCCAAGAGTATCATCATCTATTTTGAATACTGAAAACTCTGGTAATATCTCACTTGGACAGACATATAATAAGGAATTATTGCATATCCTCTTATTTAAATTACCACTGAAAACCAGAAGTAATCTTTATTTAATATGACTGTTTTTAACACCATATGGGAGGGAAATAACTAAATGAAAATTGTTCACGTAAATGCGGTAGGAGAGGAGGAAAGCAGCATTTCTTGACATGTGGCGTGTCACTCAGGAAAGTAAAAGGCCCGTCATATCCAAAATGCCAGCTTGGATACTCCCTTGCCTCCCACTTTGCGAACAGACATACCACATGGCATAAAATGCTGCAACCTTTCCTAAAAATGCCACTTGGATTGGCCCACTGTGGTAGTATGTAAGAATTCTTAGCCTGTCTCTTGAGTTTGTGAGCTCAAGAGGAAGAAGCCAGTAAATAACACTGGCTAAATTTTGCCCTCAGATGTTTGGCGCAGATAATCTATGAGCAAATTGGAACCTTGGGCTGTTTTCACACTGATGAAATAAATTATGCTACTTAAAAAAATTACAACACTACGCTGTCATATTCAACTTTTTTGCAAAAGTACTGAAGAATATCCTTTAAAAAAAGAAATTATGCTTATAGAGCCCTTAACACTTCCTGAGTATTTAATAAAGCTTTTATCTTTGTCTTTTGAATAGTATAGAGACAATCTCAACACTGTACTCATAAATACAATGTATGCACTATAAAACACATTGTGCACATATTTCAAACAATACATTTTCTATGCATCCTTATATAAGGTAATAACTAACAACTCTGTATTTTCTGATTTTTCTATGCGTTGTGTGCTTTTTAAAATATACTAAAAACTTAATTACCAAAAATTATTATATATACTGGTCATTATGTTCCAAGAAATGCAAAATGCAGTGAAAAGAACCATAGAGAGAGGAAACTGCAGATGAGAATAACATGAGACATACATTTTCTAACTATCATTTATTTTTCACTGAAAACTTCAAAGTGATTACTTCTCAAAAGACAAAATTTAATTTTGCAAAACAATTCTATTGTTCAAACTTAGGGCACGACCCAAGAAAGTGATTCTGAGTAAGTGAAATTTCTGCTATTTGTGCGGTGTAAAAAAAGACTGTACAATTAAATGACAGATTGCAACATATCTCCCTAACAAGAGGGGCAAACTGATACTGCAGGCAGCCAGAACAACATAATTAAAATAGAACTCGAAGTTTATATTAATAGAGTAATAAGTTAATTAAAATCAAGATCAACTGAACTTTCTATTTACACCAGTTCAGACAGCCCAAGAGGAAAGGAACTCTATTTTGGAGACATATGTGACTCCTTGAGCTTCTGTCATCCAGGTGCCATTTCTGACAGAGCACATGTGCAAGGAACAGTTGGCACACCAAGAACACGATCGCTGTAGGATGTATGTGCAGATAGTCTCTCTAATGATATAAAATATGTCTGGAAAGAAAGCGCGGCTTCTTTATAAAATAAAAAAATTTCCCTTGACTTTCCTTTTCTTCTTAGAATCTGAAAATGAGAATATTTTTACATACAATACATATAGAACAAAACAGGATTTAGTAGCCCATAGTGATAGAGTTACACAGGTTGGGTAAGATATCTGAGCCATTTAGGATCTGTTACCTATTTTATCTATACGAATCATGTATAGGGTATTGTCAAAGCAAAAAATACTTATTTGGTAGCATACATTACACAACATTGCTAGGGAAGGTTCTTTTCTTAATATCCTACTTATTTTTAAAAAGTATTTCTCCAAACTGAAAGTACTGCAAGAAAATATTCAAGATGTCATTTCGATACTTCAGAAAGCATTGATACCAAAGGTGCTTTTATAAAACTATTTCCCTTTCATGTACCGATTTCTGCTTAGCTAATCTTCATCGGGGTCCAGATCAGAGTCAGTGTCCGTAGACAGTCTGAGATAAAACAAAGTGTAGAAAACAAGGAGAAGGGCCAGTATAGCTGCGAGCACCAGGCCGACTTCCTGGGAGAAAGAAAAAGTCAACTTGAAATTGAGGAAGAGACAATGGTTAATACTATCAATTTCATCAGATAAAATGACCGCATTATTCTACAGTATAAAATGAATAATTTTCCCTAGTAATCATATTCTTCTTATTTAACACTTTTTGCCTATGAAAGAAATTTGACAATATCCATTGCAATGGTAAGTCTATTAGGGGTCAGCTATTTCTCTTATTACTTTTAGTTAAATTATTTCTTCCAAATACTAAAATTAACAGTGATTATTTTAATACACTTTCATGCTTTAAATATCACAATGTTATATACAAACAATGCGGTTTGCCCTGATGCAGTTATTGTAGGTATGATAAACTGCTTATTACTTCAATAATACATTTGCTGTTAATGATACAAACTTGCATACAGAGTTTTTAAGTAATTATCATTCAATTTCTGCTGGGAAGAAATGTTTATTATAATGACCAATTTTAGATCATGTCGCTGTATATATGCTGATAAGATATTACATTGCTAAAGCTGTAATTTTTAAATTCTGCATTTTATAGCTTATATTGCAGGCTAACAAAATCCAAATCCTCAAGTTGGAAAAGATGATGTAACAATGTATCATCTCTGTGAGATGCTACTGAATATTTCATTTAGTAATTGGCTGTTGGTTATATTAAACAGATATTAAAATAACCAAAATTTTCCTGCACATTATAAAATCAATTATCCCTCCAAAGTATTTGTATGTATATGTGTATATATTCACACATATAGTAAAAAACTTTTTCCAATGTTAAGATATTATTTTGATAAATGGAAAGAGAGAACAGTAGCATTTCAGTATCCTACAGGACCTAATACTCCCTTCTGAATTCCACTTGTGTATTACATCCCCTACCTGGGATTGTCTTATAGGGTAGCAATTCATTTGCATTCATCTGAATATACTTTACATTTCTTAAAAACATAAAATAAAAATTCAATAAATGCCACATAATAAACTTAAAACCATTAAAATAAATTTGATTTATAATCAATGTGAAATGTTCTTGAACGTTGAATTTACAAGTGTATACTTTATAAAAAATTTTTAAATTTCATAATTAAATTTATTTTGCTATCCAAACCATGTAGATAAATATTAATAAACAGCATGGGGTTGAAAAATTCAGTGTCAACAATTTTTGTACAAATCGAGTTTTAAAATCTAATGTTTCAATATAATGTCAAATGAAAGTGAATTTTTCTTTGTTACAGTCGGAACACTTCGGCATCTCAAAAGGGCATGGCGGCATCCGACAGGTTTCATTTATTTTCTTGTATCCACAGCTGTGCACCCAGACCCATCTGGTTGCACAGCTACTAATTTTAAGAGGATGTAATAAACAAGTGACACACAACTGCAAACTCCATCTGTTCTGTATAGTGGACAACAAAACGGATCAACAGCAGTAACCATTCACCCAAGCTTAATGCAAAAATAAAGTTTTTATTCTGATGGAAGACCACGCATCTCATCTTACTGACAATCAAACTTAACTGTTGCTTTTTAACTTTCCCTTGTCCTTAAAACAACTCTGCATTATGTTCCCTGGATACTATCAGAATATCTTGAGGCATGAAAGAATTTTAAGAGGTAGAAAACAGAGAATATTCATAGATACAACTTCAGAGTATGCATTATTCAATTAGGTCTGTTCAGTACATGAAATGAGAATGGCTTCAGAAAGCATTGGATGGGAAGGTATAATACACATTTCTCTCAAAAATGTCTGTTTTGTTGAGGAGGCAAGCATTATGGAGAACGAATGTTTAAAGTGTTCAAACAGTTGTAAAAATTGGAAATAATTCTTTCAGGAAGCTAGCGACACTAAACACAACTTAGAGACTGCAGGGATTTATGATTCCCCTGCCCCTTGGCTATTCTTACCTTTCAATCAGAGACAAAAGAAAAAGAACAAACAAAACATTTCAAGCTACTCATGCCAAGGGGTTGTTGACAGGATCTGGTTGACATTGAATATTTAATCTTACAAAACTAAATTTTTGATTTGTATTCTTCAATTAGGATTATGCCTTCCAAATACATCTCTTAACAAATTAACAAATGTACATCATTTTATTTCTAAATGCTACAAAACACAGAAATTTGCATTCTAAAAATTAATGATGCTGTTCTGGAGAAGCAATTATTTCTTGAGTAACAATATAACTGAATAGCAACCAAACACCAAACTTAGTTTATCAAATATGTTTTAGGAGGCATTCCTTACAATAGTGTCTTAAATTATGACCTTTTTATATTTATAAATCACAAGAAATAGCTTTTCAATTAGAAATTTATTCTAGCTCAAATACAGTCTATTCATAGCTCATGCTGGAGCCATTAACTTTTCACCTTGAACACTTTCTATGACTAAGAATACGTTTTTAAAAAAAGCGCTAGAAAACTTTAAGGGCAAAGGCCTTATTATATAGATTCTTCATGTCTATAGCTTGTGGTTTCTCAACTGTACTGTTGATTTCATACAGTAATTAAACCGGAAGTAATTTGTGTAAGTTCTTCCAAGAAAATTGCTCAACCCTTCTTTTTGTGTGTGTAATCTACTACATTGCAATACTTACAGTAATTTCTAAGTTTAAAATGAATTGAGTAATATTTATATAATCTCTTACAAAGGATTTTAAATTATGCATTGCTTTTAAAATTTTATAAAACTAATATCTATGATGCTCTCTTTGCAGCAAATTTGAGAATATTTTATAACATATAATATAGTTACACCGCTCAAAAGTAGTTGAAGCCAGGGACAGCAACTAACAAACATTTGAAGAATTCTTACTTATACAAAATAGAAATTATAAGGTATTTTCTCAATCAGCTAACAATTTATGACACGTCTATGAGTTACATTCAATGTTTAAAAACAATGAAATGTTTTCACTGTATTATTTTTCCTTCTTGACAGCTCTATGAGGCAAACGGCATATTTTCATTTACAAAAGCAGTGCTCTAGACCTAGCTAGATCATGGAGACAGTGTGGGTCAGAGGGGTGTGACCCTCAGCCTCCTATCATGTGTGTAGTGGTGTTTCCCTCGTGGCACTTTTCTGTTCCAGGCACCTGTTCATATCCTCAATAGATTTAAATTACTTGAAGAGTATAAGTGTGATTCACACAAAGAATAAAAAGTAATATGATAAAATAATGCAATATTATGGTCATTCTGTGTCAACGAGATAAGAGTCGAGCATATTTGATGTTCATTAGGCCTTAGTTACTTCTCTGACATTATCAATATGGATAAAATCACTCACTGGGGAAATTAAAAAGCATTAAATGGCAATTGCTGAAAGAAACTTCGTTATTTAAAATCCTATGCTAAAATGACAAGGCAATCAAAGTTTGACAGGGCAAACTAATTAGTATGCCAGATTTGAAATGTAAAACACCTTCACGGTTGTGACTCTAAAAAGTTTCATCTTAAAGGGCTCTTCTCATAAATTTTCAAGCAAACTAAACAATATTTAAAGTCAAGGTTTTTGTTTTTCATAGGCTTACAAATCAAAATGACATGCTAGCTTATTAAAAAAGGAGTTATATTCTGCTATCAGAAACTTTTCTGTACATATGTTAAATTGCCAATAAAATATAAAAATAATTCTAATTTTTTAGATATATTCTACATTGTTTTAAAAATAGATTAAAAGATTGCATTACAATATAAGAGACAATTGCCAAATAACTAGATGTAAATAAAAGTTAAGCATTGCTTTTAGAAAAATCACTCCACTACGATATTTTAAGAGATGAATAAAATTTCACATGAGGTTACAAAAATATCTTCAAAACATTATTGTCTCTTTCAAACAAAAAGGTGATTTAATTTTTTTCATTAAAAACTGATACCCAGCACTGACGGGACTGTTGTGAAAACACCACATCACTCAGCAATGCTTGACCAAAATCAGCAATCAGTAGCAAAAAGAAGGCAGAGTTTTGTGATCATAATAGCAAATTCTGGAAGACAACCAAATATATCATCTGGCAATCCAGCAGCTGTTACAGCTTGGTAGTAATACCTTGGCATTTGCTGTAAGCTATAACTTAGAAAAATTGATTTTTCATCTGCCAGATAAAAACAAAAATCTCCTTTTAACATTTTAATATTTAAATAAAATATATGTAGTGGTCATTTTTATTAAACACTGGATAGTAGGGCTGCCAAATTAATTTTTCTATTAGTTTAAATTCTAAATACTTGACAAAAATGATATGGGTAATAATGTAAATCTAATTGTGTTAAATTTTATTGAACAAACACAATGAATTAATATCTGTTAACATCATCTCAGTTGCATTTATCCTTCTTAAGCAGATCAACAAAGGTTTTCTAAAAGGACAAGTTTGAGAATGTTATTAGAATTTCATCAGAAAGAGTACTGGCAACAATAATGCAACCCAAATTAAAACTTCATGTATAAATAATGATCTCACCTAGAACTACAGTTTAAGCAGCTACAACGTAAAATAATTATTGGTGAAAAGTCACATAAGTGACTGGTATATTTGAGCAATACACAAAAGCCATAGGACAAAAGTCAACCAAATTTTTACATTTAACTGGTTTCAGTACCATCTTTAAAACTACTTCAAAATCTCAGATTAAGAGACTGCTTTCCATTAATTCTGACATTCTATTTAGATCAAAAATGCTATAAAACACTGAGAATTCAGCACTCATACAAGTCAGTGAGTAAAACGAAAATACCATACACATGTCAAATTACAAAGTTAACAAACAGAGGCCTACCTTGATGCCTACCGCTGTTTTCTTTGCTTCTGCTTTCAATTTGGTGGCTCGTAAAATAGGTTTGGTTTTTTTATAATCCTGTTTGCCTAGAAAGAAATAGTTTTAGATAGTGAGCTACGCTTACATATAAGTCAAATTCAACAGTCATCCAAAATGTCTAAGACAGTTTAAAGAGAACACACAGTAGCAAGGCAGTTCCTAAGTATGACGGTCATAACTTGTTTCCCAGAGATCAACTTCTCCTCCTTTACTTCTTTCTCAGGAAGGTCAGACATTTTTGATTTGACATTCGGTGAATGTCAAAAAACACCACAACTTAATAAATTTAAAGTAAAGAGAAGAAACCCTCTGCAAGCAAATATAAGTGAGTACAAGATTCTGCAAACAGGTAATATGAACTTTGTCTTCATAATTACAGAATAATAGCTCACTATAAATTTATCAAAGATACATCAGGAATTATCAATTTGAGAAATATTCTCAAGTTTTCCCTAGGAGACTAAAGAAGACTTAAGCAAAAATTAGCCTTTAATCTCCAAAACTCAGGAAAACACTTATTTAACTTTGTTTCCTCTGAGCAGAGGGTAAATACGGTTAAAGATACAGGAAACCTACATGTAGATACTAGTCTCAGTGTTTTCTACCAAATTTGAAGGCAAAAATGAGCAAAACTGAATATCACAAGTTTTTTTTTTCTTTTTGATGTACCATCTGGTGACCCCACCCATGAGCTTTAAAAGGGATATGTCACGGCGGGGGAGGAAAAAAGATTTAACAACAACAAAATTGCTGACTATTCTTTTTTGGTTTACTAAACTCTAACTGGGAAGCAAGTCCAAGGAGCCTCAAACAGAATAGTACGTTATCTGCAGAGGAGTTAACGTGGCAATATAATCCCTCTGGCTGCTTCACTTTTTTATTTTGCTCTTTTGTCTTCTCGGTCTCATTTCCTTTCCTTTCGATGATCAGTTCCTTAGGAAAACTTACCCACATATTTACTTTATATAAATAATACAACTTCTAACTTTCATTTCCACATCTTCCTCACACTAAATAAATCTAAATACAGTTGATCTAAAGTATATCATAAAAATTTAATGTGCAATAAATCTGTTTCTTACTGTGTCCGCTAATGATTCAAAAGTGCCTTTAAAATTTCATATAGATTTTTAGAATTAGAACTGGCAGAGAGAAGTGAGTCAAATGATTCGAAGTAATGTAGAAATGCTACAGTTGTCCTCATTAGGGACATAAACATGATTTGCAGAAAAACTACGCATGTTTCAAGGAACAGATATATGCTCCTTCCTTAACTGCTATTTTATAGCAGTCATTCTGAATCTATAAGCAGAAGCTTAATAAATGTTATTTGATGATGGGATTTAATGATCCAGAAATGAGCCAGTTGTAACAATGTATGGCAAATGATCTAAATATAAATCATGGAATAAATAATATTCAGAAAATACCACTCTGACTCATTTTAAATTAGCAACACTTAATTTTGCTGGAAAAAATTCTTGACAAATATCACTCTGATTTCACATCTCAACAGTGAAGTTATTCATGTCATTATTCCTGCTGAGATATAAACAGTTGCAAGCAGTGAAAACGGTGACACATCAACTGCTTCCACTCAGGACTATGAGGTGAATTTTTAATAAAAACCTAAAAAGAAATTTGAGAATTATATAATTGTAGGCAAAACAGGTAAGTCCTCGTTTTAGCTAGTATATGTCTTATAATAATTTAATTTTGAGTGCAGTGGAGAAAAAAATAAAATAATAAAAAGTTTTATCTTGACCAATGTCTTTCAGATAAATACACAATATTTTGGCTAAAGTGTCATAATACAGATTCAAATATACATCAATGAGCCAATATTAAAGTGGAAATTTATCAATGCATTTCAAATGCCACATAACTACTGATAAATAATGCATTCTATTTCCATTCAACTCCTACATCTTAGGGAATACTTCTAGATTGAAATTAAAGTTGATATGAACTTTGAAACTGTATTTATAATAGATGGTATTAAATTATTGTACTTTTGGTTCCTTTCCAAACAGTGCATCTATCATTAATTTAGTATTCTCCTTGCATACTATGATATACAAAAATACATACTGCAAAATGTGATTTCAGTCTACAGAGTGAAAACATTTACGTGGGCATCTGGTAAGATCTTTGTAACTGAAACCATCAACTTCTCCAAGAGGTTTTCAACATTTAGATTTTTGTGGCTTCAAAATAGATTAGCCGGGTGTGCAGCTCAGTGGAAGAACACTTGCTCAGCGTTTACAGGGCCCTGAGTTCAATCCTCAATACCAAAAAAGGGGGGAGGGGATTAGCAACAACCCAAATATTTATTCAATATTTGCTTCTCAGATTTTATGTTGAAAGAAAAACCTGATAATTCAAGATTATAAAGACAATCATGGACCTCGACAGTCTAGTTTCTTTATTCTCAGTGATCAATTGATTTAAGCCTCCCTTTGTGAAATAATTCCATAGCACTGTTTCATTTAAAGACTATCATATAACAAAACATTCTTTTCCCTTTTTCTATGCAACTATGAATTTTAATGCGCATGAGAACTCAAAACCAACTTTCTGAATCAGGATATAGATTAGCTACATTAAATCTCAAACTCACATACACTACAACTTTATAGTAACCATTCCTCTCAGTAATAATTTCTGGCAACTTCTAATCCATTGTTCATTTCTATTGCTTTGCCTTTTTAACACTGTGTCAATAAAGTGGCAATCACATTATTCATTTATCATTGAGCCTTTATTAAGACTTATGAAAGTCTTACAGTAGTTCATGCTTTACTGTTAAATAATCTTCTGTTGTATGAAGACAATCAGGGTATGCCTACTGATTTACTCATTGAAGTATATCTGGGCTATTTCCAATATTTGGCAAGCATGACCAGACCTACTATAAGCATGTTTGGTTTTTGCATGGACATTAAGTTTTCTTTTGTTTAGGTGTGAGACTGACTTATATGATAAATATGTTTAACTCTGTAAGAAAGTGCCTGACCAGCTTTGTTTTCCCCTGAGTACTGGGATCATTTTGCATTCACATTTCCCACTGGCGACGTATATGAGATTCAATAACATCACTAGCACTCTCAGTACTATTTAGGTTATCTAATTTTTAATATTTTTTAGTTTATTTCATTTCATTTCTGTAAATGATTTTTAGTGTCAGTGATTTTGAGTTTCCTCTCTGTTGCCTGACTAGAAGTTTTACAATATTGCTAACCTTTCTTAATAAATTTCATTTTGTTGATTTTCTCTATTTTTTGCCTTATTTCTACTCTAATCTTTATTAGTGCTTTTGTTCTGCTTGTCTTGAGCTTAATTTGGCTGTTTTATTGTTGATTAAGATCGAAAGTTGTATTATTTATGGATTTAAAAACTTTATCTTTTATTAGTAGTCATTAACAGTATTCATTTGCATGTTTACCACTTTATCTGTCATCAACTAAGCCGTCCACAAATGAGCACTACACAAGACAGTCACTGAAAATATTGTTAAAAATCTGCATAATAATGATAAAAAGGCCACATACTAATAGTAATGCAGGCTGAATTATCAGCTGTCCAAGAATACACGCAGCCCATAGGTCACAGATCAGACATGCATGCATTGCATAGAGATTTTCTTCTATAATATTTTAATTCCCTTATTTTCTTCTTTCTTCAATACATCCTTTGAATTAGTTTTTAATTCTACAGTTGGAGGTTACAATTCATATCCTAATTTAAGATAGTCTAATACAAACCAATATAATTTTAGTATTACAGAAAAACTTTGCAATTCTCTCCTACCTCACAGTATTATTTTGTCATACAAATTACATCCGGAAATATGAACACATTGATAAGGCTTTAGAATGAGTGAATTATGCCATTGTATTTCTAAGCAGGAGGAGAAGACTATACACAAAATATATGTATTTTTAATCTATCTCTGCAGTTGCCTCTCTTGTTTCTAATTAATTCTCTGCATGTTTCTGCGTGTTGGTGTTATTATCTATTGTATTTTTAGCTCAGTGTGAAGGACTTATTTATTATTTTTGTACAGTAAACATACTGCCCAAGTATCTCAGTTAAAAATCTAATAATAATTTAATTTCTCTTCTTTTGAAGGAAAAGTTGGATATAGAATTCTTGGTTGGCAGTCTTATTATTGTAACATTGTCATTTTTCTCTTGTTTTCAAAATCCACTCTATGCGTGATTACTGAAAGGTGGTGAACTCTACAAGTTTAGTTTACTTTGAATTCATTATCTTAGCTTTAAGTTTTAATAAACTTGGAAAAATTTGACTATATATATATATATATATATATATATATATATATATATATATATCTTTAGTAATCTCCTCTATTTGATAAAATAACATACCCATACTTTAATTATTTGATATGGTTTTCTGAGCTTACCTGTAAGTAGTTTTTAATTTCTTTCTGGGAGTAGACAATAATGTTCAGATTCTTCATGAGTTCATAGTTTTTCTTTAAAATTTTTATGTATTTAATAAGACAATGAGGTAATTCTACAAATCAGATCCTTTCTAGGCCTTTATTTTTTGGCTGTTGTCTTTCCTTTTCGGTACCTTTTACTAAAGTGACTTCTCTAGACTATTTATAAATTGTGTTTTCTTTACCATGTGCAATGTATTTATTACATTATAGTCTTCACTGCACGATTCATCTAATGATTGAATAGATATTTTATTAAGTGCCTTAAATCACACCTTTGCTAAGAGGTGTGTTTGTGTCTGTGTGTGTATGTCTCTGTGTGTCTGTGTTTGTGTTGAGATATGTCTCCCAGCTCAAATAAAAGTTTAACATTAAAAAGTTTAAACTTTGCTTGGCCAGTAAAATGTGACAGATTACAGCCTTCTCACAACCTTATCGAACTTGACATAGATCTGCATGTACACATGGCTTTCTAGCTTCCCAGGAATCTATCCCATTGTTCAGGTTTTTTTTTTTTTTTAAGTTTCCTGGTTCACCTAAGGTTTACCTCCAATTAATCATGCCACCTTAGGCATCTGTGGTGTTAAAACACTTGTCACCAATTGTTTTTGTCAAACACCATAGAGAACAGGCTGTCCACACAAAGTAAATTGTATATCAGACCAAATCAAGACAAGTCCTGAAAAAGAGCTACTCAGGGCACAACCAAACAAAGAAAATGGAGGCAGTTCTCTGAAGATGGGGATTTGGGATAGCTCTAAATTCACTTCAGCTTCTCCAGTGGGCGGCCAGGTTTGTGTTTCTCACCACTAAGATGGAAGCAAGGCTTCTGAGGAGGAGATGGGATTAAGACGAGGTAAAACACCGCAAAACCTGATGTTCTTATGACATTTTGATGTTTTTCTTGAACAAATATGCATTGGACTCTGTAATGACTTTAATTTCCAGTTTTCTGAAAATGTTGATTTCAACAATTTTTGCTACTGTTTCACTACCTTTATAGAGAGCAGATTTTCAGAGCTTCTTACTTTCCTTCAAGAATTTCTCCTGCATTTCTTTACTTGTTATATCATTATGGTTGACGAGTCTTAAGTATAAGCTATATGTCTCATTTTATAAAATTTCAACCTGAAATCGGTCCTTCAGAATGTTTATAATATTTATATTTAATTAAACTACTATATATATATACTTTCTTAAGTTCTATCATTTTATCATTTGTTTCTCTCTGCTGTTTATTTCTGCTTCATTTTTAGTGCCTTTTTCTGATTACTTGAACTTTTTTCATATTGCACTTAAATAATTTTGATTTTACCTCTTAGAATAATGTTTTATGATTATCTTGAGACAACAAAATACTAATTTAAATATTTTTGAGTACTTATATTTAAAAATATTCATGTATCTGTTGGCCACTTGTACTTCTTCATGAGTGAACTGCCTCTTCATTTCATTTGCCCACTTTTCAATAGGATCCTTTATTTTGGTAGGCTTACTTTTCTTCAGCTCCTTGTATATTCTAGTTATGAGCTTCCTCTCTGAGTTGTTGGTGGCAAATATTTTTCCCAGTCTGTTGGTTCTCTTTTTACATTGTTGACAGTTTCCTTTTCTGAGCAGAAGCTTTTTAATTTGACAAGATCCCATTTGTTAATCATGGGGATAGTTTCTTTTGCTCTTGCTGTCTTCTCAAGGAAGTCTGCCTACCGCTATGTCTTTTAGATATTTGCCTAATTTGTCTTCTAGGAGGTTCAGTGTTTCACTTTCAATGTCTAGGTCTTTGATTCGATTTTGGTGCATGATGACAGGTGTGTAACTAGATTCATTCTTCTGTATGTGGATGTCCAGTTTCCCCAGCACCATTTGTTGAACAGGCTGTCCTTTCTCCATTGTATGCATTTGGCCCCTTTGTCAATGATTAAGTAATTGAGCGTATTTCTCTAGCCATAATAGAAATGCAAATCAAAACAACACTAAGATACCATCTCAATCCAGAGAGAATGGCCTATATCAACAAGTCAAATAATACTGTGGGGAGAAAGGAACCCTCTTGCACTGCTGGTGGGAATGTAAATTCATACAACCACTTTGGAAAGCAGTATGGAGATCTCTCAAAAGACTAGAAATAAATATCCCCTTCGATTAAGCGACACCCTTCCTGGGAATATATCCAAAAGAGGCCAAAACAACACATAGCGGAGATATATGTATACCCATGTTCATAGCAGCACAACTAACAATAGCTAAAATTTGGAAGTCACCAAAACACCCATCAAGAGACCAATGGATACACAAACTGGTATTTATACACAATGGAATACTATGCATCTATAAAGTCCAACAGCGTGGAGGCCTTTACGGGCAAATGGAAGAAACTTGAGAACATCTGCTTAGTGAAGTGAGTCAAAAGCAGAAGGTGAAACATCGGATGGTCTCTCTGATATGAGAAACCCAGATCACAACTAAATCATGGATCTTAAAATGTAAAACAAAGTGAACCAGGGGGGTAGGGTTGGGAGGGAAGGGTGGGTAGGGGGAGGGAAAAAAGGAGAATGGGAAAGTCCTTGTCACCTTGACAAGATACGCATGTGCACAAAATGCTCAACTTCATTGTAAACCTTAAATTTTGCACTTATACATATCAATAAAATGGGGGAAAATACTCAAAGTTATTTTAAAATTTGTAAAAATCATAACTCACATTTTAACATAAGTTTATTCCTTTAGAGTAACACTTTTGATAAATGTTACTTATATCTTTTGAGTTTGCAATTATCTGAATTTTTTCTTTTTTCGCCACTACTTTTATTAATATACATATGCAACACACAGTGTTTACAATGAATTTGGGTATTTCATGCACATACGTATCATATCAACTTTACAGTCTCTTCACATTTTTGACCCTCCACACCCTCCCTATCCCTTCCCCCAACTCCGGCTATCACTTCATGTGGTTCTATAGAATGTCTGTGTTCTGGGTTTCCCAAGTCATAGAGACCATACAGTACTTAATATATTTAATCTTCCGCATCTAAATCATTTCACTTAAGTCACCACTCTAACTCAGCTTCCTATTCCTCGAATGGGTCGCAGTAGTCAAATCTTGATGCCTTTTCTCTGAATCCAACCAATCCCTTTATTGGGATATTTACCAAAAGATTTTTTTTCTATATTTTGCTATATCTTTGTTGATATTCTTAAACCTGGCCTTACCCACCAGTTCACATTAGAAAATAACTACAAGCATGTAATTCAAGTGGATTGCTACAATAAAACAAAGTTAAAACTCTATCACATTGTTACATTAAATGAATTTAAATCTATACCACATAAATGTACTTAAAGTAACAAATAGGAAGGCAAATTTACTTATTTAAGAATTATTTAACTTTCATAACTTATTTACTCACGTTTCACTGATTACTAACATTCTGCTAGATTTTGTTTTTAATTTTATCTGTCTAATCCATCCATATATTCGTGCATTAGTATTCTTAAAAGATTTTATGTCAATTGCCCATGTTGCATTATAAATGAGTAATTATTCTATTTTGCACACTACTATACTATTACAAATAATAATGATGAGGGAAGATTTCACAGTTTTTATAGAACAGTTGGTACTGTTTTAAAAGTATATCAATCAGATGATTTAATTACCAATCTATTTTTTAATTACATTTTCTCTTTAGATGTTACCTTTCCTCCGAGTTATTTTGGTGCTGCTTATCTTTCTGCCTCTCAAAGAAGATAAACTCTCATTCAATATCAAAAAAGTGAATTGCTTCATTAAACAAGCTTAAGACTTCATCAATTTGCTACATTAAATGGACTTAAATCTGTACAACTTAAATATACTACAGTTAAAGCAATAGATAAATAGCTATGCTTAGTTATTTCAGATTTTTTTGACTTTCACACATTGTTTACTCATATTTCACTAATTATTAACATTTTGCCCTATTTGATTTTTTCTTTTACCTATCAATTCATCCCTAATTTCATGCACAGCCTTGCTTTTTTTCTCAGCTCATTCTCCTCTAGCTGTTGTCACTTTTTCTCTGGGGTCATTGGTGTTGCTAGCCTCCCTTTCACTTTCTAAGTCTCCTTTAAGTATTTTCTGTAATGCTGGCTTAGTGGCTGCAAATTTCTTTAAGCACTATCTATCATGGGAAGTTTTAATTTCTCCCTCTAATAAATGTTATTTATATCTTTTGAGTTTGTTATGATCTGAATTTGCTGGGCATGTCATTAGTCAAGAAAGTCTATCTAGAGGGAACTTAAATATTCAGACCTTTCATGGAATGCCTCCCAAAAAATTATACAAATGAACATACTATTGTACCACAGTATGTTTTGCTTAATTAAATGCCAGGGAAGACCCTGATGTTCCTGTTTGATAAATATTCTTATTGTAGCCTAATAGCTTTGCAATAAAAGGTGAAAGGTACAGAAATAATGATAATGTACTGTATAAAGCTAGAATAAACAATACTTAATGTTTTCACCATAATAACTAATAAAATTTTGAAGATTTTATATACATATATGCACATATATGGCTTATACATACATATTTTATATACATATATTACATAAATATTAACAAAAGATACATGTACTGAAGCATCACCTCATAACCCATAGGTATGTTCAACGTTTATGTCTTATGCATTAGATTAAAAATAAATTTAATTTAAATAAAAATTTAAAAAATAAATCATAAAATGCACATGCAGTCAAGGGGGTTATTATACTTTTGTTCTTAAGTCCACTTGTAAAACTAAAAACCACAGGCTCTCTTTATATATGCTTTGATTCAGTTTTAAGATAAAATCTCCTACTATGTTTCTCTCATATTTAGGATCAATTTAAGGGTAAAATATACCGAAACTTCCTGATCTGAATTGTTAAGACAATTATACTTCATATTCATTTTTATCAGTCTAACTTAACTGATACTCTGAAAACAAAACAAAGGAGATAAAAACATGTTATATTCAGGCTGATAAATTATGCACAAAAATGAACTAAGTTACTATTATCTTGAACCTTATAAGAGATAATAAATAACAATCAGTTATTTGTTTAGGCAATGAAAATTACTTAAAAAAATAGAAAACGCTTGCATAGAGATAGACAACCTTATTAAGATGCCAGTTGACCAGATACTTGAATTAAATTAGAGAGCAAGTTATACAAGTATTTGCTAGTAGCAAATACAAACACAAACCATCAAAGTGAAATAATAAAGACATTAACTTCTAAAGGGCAAAAAAGCTTACAGGACAAATGTATAGATTTTTTAAAAAATAATGTTTCAAATGACAGACTATCTTAGTCACTTTAGTCAACAAAAGAGTTGAGAGCAGAACTTCAAAAGTAGAGGTACATTTTGGCTCACAGTTTCAGTCCATATTCAAGGCATGGTGGCCAAGAAACAGAGAGAGGGAGGGGCTGGAATACACCCCGCTTTGTCATGTCCACTGTGACCCACCTCCAACCAGGACCTACCTCCTAACCTTGCATTCAGCTACTGAACTCATCAATGGATGAATCCACTGTAGAGAAGCCATAATCCAATTTTCTTATGTACAAGAAATACATTATGTACATATTTTAGAACCAAATGACTGTATTTTCCCCTACCCCTGAAATTCTCATGTCCATCTCATTATGTAATATGTATTTAGTACATCTCTAGGAATCACCAAATGTTTAATGGTTCTAGTTTTGCTCAAAAGTCCAAATCCAAAGCTTCTTCCAGTACTCAAGGTAAACTCCTAGCTGTGAGCCCCTGTAAAAAATGAAAAATACTTCCAACATACAATGGCCCAGGGCAAATACTCCTATTCCAAAAGGGAGAAATGAGGGAATAAAAAGGAATGAGATAAAAGTTAGACTGAAGCTCAGCAGGACAAACATTAAATCCTATAGCTCTATGTCCAGAGCGTGGGTCAGGTTGTGGTGAGATACAAACACCTAAGGCAGCCTCCCATATTGAGTGGCCAGTTGCTGCAGCACTCATGGCGTCTCTCATGGTAGCTCTGCTTCCTGGCAACAGTTTTCTCAGCAAATATTATTACAGATAGTTCTAATTTTTGGGCTTTCCACTATTCTTTTGGCATTAACCTTATAACAACACACACTGTGGGCCCTCTCAGAGATACATGAGATAGCCTACCAGGCCTTCTGAAATCTCAGCGTAATCCTCCACAACCCCTTAACTTTTACAGTTATTATCTTTAAGTCATCACCACGAGGATGATGCTGAGCTCTGGTATCAACCTGAGCAGTGGCTAGCTGCCTTTGGATCACGGCTGAAGCTGCCTGTGAGTGCCTAGATGCCTAGCACCAAGAAACTTTCTGAGCCTGAATTTACTAGGTAATCCTACTTGAGCAGGGCCCTAGGGCTTTTTTCTCAAATAAAAGCTTTACCATTTTGCACTCTTGAGCCTGCAAAGGATGGGTCTTTCTAACTGATGAGTCGTCTTTGAGCCATATTTCCTACTGTCAGGATGCAAATTAGTCGGATTTTTAAAGCTAATCTTTTCAAGAACCAAGTTCATCTGGGCCCACACTGTAAGGGCTTCTTTTAAGATTAAACTAAAATTGTTTCAAATTTCTCTTTGCTCCTAATTCTCACTGTAGATCTGTTTACGAGCAGCCACAAATACCATGCCATAACTTGAACATTAGGCTGACTTAAATATATTTTTACCAAGTTTATTAGTTTACCTCTCTTAATTTCAATCTCAGGAAATGGGAAAGATTCAGATTTTTTTTTTTTTTTGCCTGAGTAAAACACACATAATTTCTATTCCAATTGCAACTAGAGTCCTTCCCAGCTAAACATCTTGAGCCTGGCCATTACTGTCTGCATTCTAATTAGAATTGTGGTATTCTCAGCTCCTACCAGAATTTCTCACAACACTCAACTTAAAACACTATAGGGTTTCTCCAGGTGGCATTCCCATGCCTTTCCAAACTCCTTCTTCAAAGCAATTACAAAGGCTTCTAACCACATGATCAGATATATTCACAGGAATAACCTCATTTCTCTGGTACTAAAATCAGTCTTAGAGACTTTCCTGTTTCTGGGACAATGCACCAGACAGTCACAATCTACAAGAGGAGAGTTTTACTTTGGTTTGTGGTTTTACTCCATGGATGCCTGGATCCAAGACAAAAATGGTAAGATGGAAGGGCATGGCAAAAAGGGAACTACTCACCAACTGGTGGCCAGGAAGCAGAACAAAGATGCAGGAACTGGGGATGAGACAGAGAACATATCCTCGCAGGTCACATCTCCAGGTCCCACCTCCTAACCTCACATTCAGCTACTGAATGGATGAAAGTACAGATGCCTTTAGCACCACCACTAACTAATCACCTTACAAACACAAAGTCTCCTGGGGGACATTCTGAATCTAAACTTAACACAGACACCATGGTTCAGGACAGACTGTTTCTTAATTTCTGAATGTATGAAATTAGATGACAGTCTGGAAAATAGAATCTCTGACTTGTTTCCTTCATGGGACATAAGAGCTATTTTGAAAGTAAGGGCGAAGTAACATCATTATTTCCCCTCCTCACTAGAATAGTCAAAGGCACTGGTACTCCGAGAGAAACTTCAAACACTGACTATGTCATCAAAAACTTTATGCATTCATACTGATAATTTCCACAAATTTATTTATTTCCTCATTGGAGCTAGCTGGTCATGTAAATAATATGAGAATTTGTGAATATTTAAATTTGTGATAGAATTTTCTTACTACAGCAGAACCATAAAGTTCCTACATGGACTTATTTAGTCCAGCCAGTGCATTTTTCTAAACTATCTATTATCTAACAGACAAGAGGCTACCTGTCTTTAACGGCAGACGCAGCATTATACTGACCATTCCAATGCAGATGCAGATCAAATCTATTTTAGAATCCAATTTGATTCCCAGGGATTTGAACTATTTTACCATTCCACAAAATATCACAATGGCAATGATATAACATAAACCTTGGAAAACACTGAAATTGTCTGAAACCCTCTCCAAATATATACATAAGAGAGAGTGTAATAGACATTCTGTTAAAAAATTGTCAGTTGGATCTGATTTGTAGAAGTCTACTGATTTAAAGTAAGTCAGGACTATCTCTTAGAAGTAAGGTCAACTTGTCTTACTCTGCACTCTATTTCCCATTAAGAAACTTGTAGAGAAACAACTTCTTAAAACAAAACAAAACCCTGGAATTGCTTGATAATGCCATGTATAAATATCATCATTCTTCTACCAGGCATATATTGTAGAGAAATTTCTGTATATGAAAACTGATCAGAAGGAGTATCTAAAAATATTCATAGCAGCATCACTCATAATAGCATTCATAAAAAGGAGACAAAGTAATTTAATTGTCCAAAACCAGGAGAAAAAATAAAAACAGCAGCACACGCACAGAATGGAATGCTACAAAGCAAATAACTGAACGACCTCAACACTCATAAACAAGGATACTCTGAAAAATGGCGTTCAATAGATGTAAGCTGCATAATATATACACCATGATTCCCTTTCTAAAAAGTTCATTTATATAAATTGACAAAACTAAATAATATATTGTTTGACACATCTATATGGCAAGTGCATGAAGAGAATAAATTCAAAATCAAGGCAGTTTTTCAGAGGCATGAGGGGTGTTACAATTGGAAAGGGACATAGAAGAAGCTTCTAAGCCCGCTCACTTTTTAACTTAGATGATGGATTCATGCTTATTCATATTCTCATTGTAATTTTAAATTGATAATATAGAGTGTTTGGCTAGAGGAACAGCTCAACAGGTACAGTGCTTGCCTAGCAAGTGGTAAGTACCTGAGTTTGATTCCCCAGCATCACATAAGCCGCTGTGGTGGGGCACACCTGCAATCCCAGCACTTGGGAGGCTGAGGCAGGAGAATTGATGTGAGTTTAAAGTCAGCCTAGATTACAGAGTGAGACCCAGTCTCAAAAAATAAATAAAAATAAAAATAAATTTATACAATATAGTTTTAGTTTGGCAGCAGCCTGGAAAGCTGCTAGTGTCATGTAGGACATGGTACTACAAAAGGTTCTCCAGAAGACCCTCTACAAGCTTCTCTCAACCTGCTGGTGATTCCGACGTGGCAGAGTTGAGGATGCCCAAATTGCTTTTAGGTAAATAAGATATATAAGCAAGCCTTTCAGTAGGTCCCAATAAAAAAGAAGTGACACTCTCTAGGAGTTTGGGACAAGGTCAAACTGCAGCATGTACAGCTATTCAGAAACGTCCCCTGGATTACTACCAAACTGATTAAGCCTACTTGGTCACAGACTCCTGAACCAGTCATTCTCAGCTACTAGTCATGAACTGAATATCAGCTATTTTTTAATCTTAAAATTTGTGCACCATTTTAATATTAAAGATCTTTACAGGTGGCTCTTTATGATATTCTGATACCAGCTGGAAGCAGACTGTGAGGTTATCATGAGGATGCTAGAGATACCCTTAGAGATGACCTTAAATGACAATGAAAAAGAGAACTCCTCTTGGCAATCAAAGTTTAAGCAGTATATGTTATTATGCAGCTTGGCTTGGGAGAAAAGTAACATAAGAAAAGACACAACACTAGTTCTCCTGACTTAGAACCTCGCTGCACATTCAGTTTGAATTTTTTATGCTCAATGACAACTAAAATGGGAAATCACAGTTTTGGATACAATAATTTGTTTGCTATCAAGAATAAAATGCCAGTTGACACATGACGATGTGAAAAGGAATATGCAAAGATATGAGGGAACTCCTGGGGTAAATAATACAATAAATAATAAAATTTGATAGTATTTCCATCTAACCTTTTAACTAAAATAATAAGCAAGGGTTTAGAGTTCCCAGAAATGAAGATTTTGTTATCCCCTAAAGGCAAAGACTGTCAGCAAACTAAGATGTCAGGGACAAGAATCCTGGAATGAATGTTGGCAGAGGGACGTCACAAATTTAAACCGCTATGACCAGCCAGACCGAGAATGATAACCGAAACCTCTGTTTCTTTGTTTGATTCTGAAACTTAAGAACTATTTTTCCTGTATAAGCATTTTCAGAATTTTTAAAATGTTTTCTTTTCTTTATTTGCGCTGTTTCAGAATAAAACTAAAACAAGCAAACAAACATGTCACTTAAGATCCTGGACTGGAGAATAACAATGCAGGCTTGGTCGGGATGTGGAGCTACCCGATTGGTTAGTTGCTGAGGATGTTGGAGATATCCTTAGATCATTTTCAGAATTATTCTTATTTTGAGTGATAAAAATCCAACAGCAAAGAAGAAAAGAGGAGAAAGAGAGAGAGCAAGAAAAAGACAGAGACGGAGACATTTACATTGATTGACTTATCCCAGAATAAAAGAATTTGGGGAGGACCGACACGGACTAGAGTATTGACTCTGAGGAACTTTTTCATTCTAACACCTGTTTCTACTTTTTATAATACTTTTCTCTGGAATCATGCTGTTAAGGTTTGGATCTAGAGAGTCCCCCAAAGCCTCATGCACTCGGATGTAGTAGCCATGTGCTTTTGGAAGAGGGCCTGGCGGGAAGCGATGGATGCCTGGGGCCTAACTGAAGGGACTGTGTCACGTTGTAGAGAAGGCACCCAGGACAGAGCTTTCAAGTGTGTTATTGACTTGTGAGCCAGGAAGAGAGGGAGGGGATCCCACCCTGGGTGTGGGCTATCCAACTGCCAGCTTAAACTAAGTAAAGGAAGGAGGAAGAAACATTGTTAGAACTTTTCCCAGGAAAAGCTCTAACCTTGGCTGAGTCTCCAGACATCAACTGCTCTTCACTCACTTGGCTTTCTCTCTGCCGTATCATAAAGAGTTTTTCTCCTACTAGACCTCTGCCATGTGCTTTCATCACAGCCAGCTGCCCAAGGATAAACCTTCTGAAACTGTGAGCTAACATAAACCTTTCCCCCCTGAAGTTGCGGATGTATGCTATTAAGTCCCAGCAATGAATAAGTAACTAAGACATATGACCACTCTCATCTCAGGCTCACATATAATAAAGCTAACACAACAGTAAAAAGGACATGGGCAGTTTTCCTTGGCATCGTTTTAATCACTGTTACCAGGTACCAGAAGATGACCTATGCAAACTCTTAAAATTACAGAAGATTAAGATACATTTAATAATATGTGAATAGCTCCTAATTTAAGTGACCTTAGGAAATCAAGTAAGATGGACTCTGCTTTCATATGTTAAACATAGGTCATAAACATACACGTGATAATGCTTTAAGTCTTGAATAGGAATTGTGATTATCAAATAAAAACAGTACCATAATTAAAAGATATATACTTATGCAAAGAATCTTAAATTTTGTGACTGAATTTCTCAATAGCAAAAGGGGCAGCACACATAGTCATCATTTTAATCTACTTCACAGACAATCTTTAGTACATGCTTTTGAATAAAATGCTTGAAGTGTCCCTTTAGGTTATAACTTCCAATACACAGATGTTACTATGTTAAGTGCATTTGCTTATATATTCAGTATTTAAAAAATACATGTAATTTAAGCATGAGCACTATCAGTATTAAGAACCACATATTTAAGTAGACATATCTACTGAAAAATGTTTATAAATTTAAAACATGTATTTAACAAATATCACATATTTTAGCAGCTATCATTTATCACTCTTCATATTTCATAAACTAGAAATATTTACATGCTATAAATTCAATATGAAATTTATCTATATATTTCAAAAATTATTTCATATTTAAAGTGATATTGTTTTTTACTGACACAGCGTTACTTGAGAGTTTCTTTGGTTTAATAAAAGCACAGATACTTTGCATTGGGCTCTTTCTGCTCTGTTCCGTACCTTTCCCCAGAAACATGACTACACCTTTGCCCTTTGTTGATATTCCTGCCCAAGCTCATTATCATGTGAATATCTGGTTATTGTTTTATAAATTTCCATTTATCAGAAGCTCGTTCTTTTCTTTCTCAGTAGTCAACTGTACACTAACCATATTCATTATCATCATGTGGCAGTTCTGTTCTTCCTCCCCCTTTGCTGCTTTAAAAATTAATGCACTGCTATTTTCTGAATACTGCATAAGCTGCTTATGAGCACATTATGCTATCAAGCGAGTGCATGCAGAAAAGCTTCCTAAACTGTTATTCTTTCAATGAAAATACAGCTGGTTCTGCTTCAAAGGCACATCTTTTCACCTGCAAATGGACTTGCTCCTACACTTATTCCTCAATTCATTGTCTTTTATTTGTGTCAGGAAATCTTTAATTGCCTTTAATTAGAAAAAAAGTAAATTCAGTGCTTTAATCTTGCGAATACATTCAATCATAATTCTGCCTGGGATGAATACCAAGTTCTATTCACTGTCTGATCTCTATAACAAAGATATATAATTTATTGTCCATTTATATAGACCACATCAATTAAGATACAATAGAAAAGCGAAGAGATAAGAGTCAAAATATTTGAAAAGAAAAATTTGCAATCTAAATTTAATTACTCAAATGAATTATTGGAAGATGAGTTATTTTCAGCTGCCAAAATTACTGACAAATAATATTTGCTAATCAACAGTAAAGATTTTTATAGTGCCTTCAACATTTTTAGAAAAATTTCTCATCAACGGCTTAAATCCCTTCTTTCATCAAAGCCAAAAAACTATTTTAAATCTTACATCTATCACATTACCAGAATTACAAAGAAAAGCAATACAATTTTTCAGTTAAAATAGGTTCCCAGACTGCTACATGAACACAATTTTTACTCACTATACTACATACACATAGAACTGTGAACTTATTATAAAACAAAAGTCAATAGTCTTCCTCAGGGAACCCTACAGCAAACCCCAGTCATTATGTTAATAAACAAGTGGTGTTCAGTTTAATATACTTAGGTGAATAAAATTACAAATGCTCACAAAAAGTAACTATTTAAAACTAATCAAGTTGACAAAAATATAAAATTATCCAGAACCAGAATCATAATAAAAAAATGGAACCTCTGGATTAACCCTAACACAAATACAACTTTATATGCAGCTAAATAAAGGAAAAGAAAAAAGTGAATTTTGGAAAAAGACTTTTTCCCAAAATTGTTTATAGCTATGTGACCTACAAAAAGAGGACAGGCTTAGTCCCCCAAAACAAAAACCCCATCCAATTTTTCAATGCTAATGATATTATAAAGATAACTCAAATAAATGATTTTTGTTTTAATATTTGGCCTAAATCGCCTGGCACTAATGAAAAAAGTGACATCATTATTTAATATAAAGAAAAATGCAATATAAAATAAAAGCACTAAGCACAAAGCACTAAAGTTTCCGCTGCTACAATATTACACTAAGTTGCTTATATATTAATTTTTTAAAAGACCAGATTAAAAATGTTAGCCAAGCAACAAATTACATGTGGTCAGAAAACGTAGTTAATTAGAACACACTATGGAGAGTATCAAGTTTGCACATAGTGAACAAATAAAGAAATAATACACTATGCAAATATATAAGAAGTTGCTATAGATGCAAGGAAACCTTTGGGATATAAAGAAGCAAAGAAAAACAACAGAAATGGTAGCAGAAAAGATAAAATATAAAGTTCAATACTTACAGAATATTTAGGTAAGTTCTCGGGTTAATAAAAGACCTTGCTTATTTTTACAAGATATAAAATAAGATTACTACAAACCAATTAAATTAAACACAGGTATACTGAATTTTAATTATCTGATAGAATTTTTATTAGTGTTTGAGCAAATATTTATCAAATTATATGTAAAATCTAAGAAGAATATACAAGTTAAAGGTACACTTTCCAATTTGCAAAGTCAATTATGAAAAAAAAAAAAAAAACTCCAGGAAAGAAACAATTAAATGAAAGAAAAACTTTAAAAATTTAAAGAAAAAATGTCCAAAATTTTCAAGGAAAGCTAGAGTGGTTACCAGCACAAACAAATCATTATCAGTAATACAAAATGAAATAAGGAAGTCTACACTTTCATTCAGTTAATGTTGTGGGATTGAATTTGCTTGCTTAAGAACAAAGAATTAAGCTATATCAAAAACACAAAAATATAATTTCAAAATAGAGATGAACATTAAAGGGGGTCTGTTAGGGGAGGAGAGAGGAAGGAGAGGGGAGGCAGGGACAAAAGGAGAGTGGGAAAGCAATTGTCACCTTGACAAGATACATATACGCATAAAAGGCTCAACTCCATTGTAAACCTTAAATTTTGCACGTATACATATCAATAAAATGGGGGAAAATAGATAAAAATCTAAACTTCACATAGAAGAACAAAAGATCCCAAATAGGCAAAAGTTTTGAGAGAAAAAACCTGGAGACATCTCATTTTTTGACTTCAAAAATATATTACAAAGCTACAGAATCTGAGCAATTTGGCACTACCACAAAACATGTATATTAATGTAACAAAACAGTGAGTTCAGAGATAAACCTATGCATGCATAGTCAGCTGATCTTCTGCAAGATCAAGACTCAACCACGGGGTAAAGACAGTCACTCAAACAACTGGTACTGGGAAACCTGAGTATCAATTTGCAAACAAGTGTAAGTAGACCCTTATCTTATACCACACACAAATCAACTCAAGTGAGTTGAAGATTCAAATATAAGACCTGAAATCATGACACTACTAATAGAAAACAGGAGATAGGACTCTTGGCATGAGTTTTTGGGCAATAATTTCTCAGATAAGCCAGTAGCAGCCCAGGCAACAGAGGCAAAAATAGGCTAGTGAGACGAACTTAAATTTAAAATCTCCTGCAAAGCACAGAAAACAATGAGCAAAATGAACACGCGACCTATACAGTGGAAGAAGTATCTGCAAACTGTTTATTTAAGAAATAGTTAATACAGCATATGTAAGAAACTAACTTAACGAGACACAGACCAACTTTCAGAGTAGACTTTTCATAGAGTATAAAAATAGCATATAGATTCATAAAAATTTGCTCAATTTCTCCAAAGCATATGAAAATATAAATCAAGCCATAATGAATATATAACCTCATGACTAGTAAAAGCTACTACCAGAAAGGGGAGAAGAAACAGAGTGAGGGTGAGAGACAGAGAGAACTGTAAGTGAGGATACAGATATGAGAGAAACCTGTGTATCAGTGGAGTCATCGTGACAAACGGTATAAAAATTTTTCAAAAATTAAAAAATGCACTATTATATGATCTGGTAATCTTTGTGTGGGATGTATATACCCAAAGGAAAGAACATCAGCACTCTGTAGAGAGGCCCCCACTCTCATATTCGCTGTAGCATTATACACAACACTCAACGGGTGAAAATAACATGTTGACAAATGACAATGCAAAGAAATTGTGTGTGTAAGCATGTACATGCATATGCAGATGCATATAGATGCATAATACATACATAAATACAATGAAATGTCATTCAGCCTTAAAAGAGATCTTGGCGCAATGAGTGAACTTTATGGAGGACATTATGCTAAGTGAAACTAAACATTAAATACTGAAATATAAATAATGAACTCTGATATGTGAATTCAAAACAAAGTTAGCCACACGGAAAAGCGAGGAGATGGCGGGTGCCAGAATGAAAGAGATGCGAATGAGCTCCAAAGAGAATAAACTGAACTTAAGAGGGATGATAAATCTAGATATTTAATTTACAGAATGAGGTTTATAGTCAACAGTATTATAATCATATACATATGAAAATTGCTAAGATAGTAGATTTCATGTGTTAATGCATCAAAGACAGCTAACCCTGTGACATATTGGAAATTTAATTGATTCAACTAAAGAATCATTTTTGCCATGTCTGTTTGGTTTATATATATCTAAAACTTTCTACATCAGTGTTTTGGTGTATAGAATCCAAAAATTCTTAATTGGCTATGTGTATTTCAAATGCTTTTACAATTTTCTTGTCTTTTCTCTTTCATATTTTTAAAATTTATGACGCATTGACTTGTGCTATATTTGTGAAGCAGTGATAGACAATGTTTCACTGCTAACTGTTCATACTTATTTTCCAATTTTTATGTTCAGTTACCCAAACTTATTCTTTATCATAATTTATTATTTTTTAATTTCTAAATAAATGGAAATGGGTTGGAGTGCACAAAAAGAGAAAACTGTCACTGGGAATAGCAAAATTCATCTTTTGCTTCTGAGTAATTTCTAATTTATTATACTTTTATTTAAAAATTAATCATTGAATATTGATTCTTTAAAATTTGAGGATCTTTCTTTGTGTTCTAATATATGTTTTATTATAAATACTCCTTACATTACTGATAAGAAAATCCATAGCTAAAGCACTGCATAAAACAGATAAGCTTTCTGTTATGTTTTGTGGGTGATAAATGGCTTTTCTTTAGCAGACAGCTTCTCTTCAAGCATCTAAATATATATTTGGTAGTCTCCCATCTCTAAGGCTTTGTACTCAGTCTCCCTAGAGACCTCACCTATGCCCTCTCAAGAGTTCATTTCCTTTTTTCTTCACTCAGTTCTACATATTAAAGAAAAATTTTTCTATTTTATTCAGCACATTTTAATGAAGAATTTTGAGGTTCTCAAATTATGGCCATTAAGAGTCAACAAAATTAAAATATTTACAAGGATAAAGAACGACTTAACACATGATGCTTAAAAGTAGCGGTTGTACCATCTATATTTAAAACCATCTAGTCTTTAGAACAATTCAATTTCATTTGGTTATTAAAGTAATTATCAGAGCATTGATAAACCACAGTACACAAAGTATATACTCCTTTTTACTCATGTATTTCTGCGTATTGTATTGCTAGGAAAAATTCATTTCTTTTTTCCTTTTTGTCAGGGTCTTACACTGCAGCCCAGACTGTTTCTGAACTCATTACTCAGCCAGGCTGGCCTTGAACTCACGGCGATCCTTCTGCCTCAGCTTCCCTAATGCTAGGATTACAGGCGTGCGCCACCATACACAATTTATGAGGTGCTGGAGATTCAAACTCAGGGCCCGGCACAGGCTAGGCAAGCACTATAACTGCTGTGCTACTCCTCCAGGCCTGAAAATGTATTTCTTAATATCATGCACAACTGCTTTTGCTCTATGTTAATTCAAAGGAGTATATCAAAAGGACTTCATCGCTTACCAATTTGCTTTCTGTACTGATCAACAGGAAGTTTTACACTGGAAGCATCTTTTCTGCCCATTTTTGATCCCCAAAATGCCTGCTGAAAAGGAAGAAGACTTTCAATTATAATGAAATCTTTTAAAAACTATTATCTGTAAACTTCAGAAATAATCTTTCATAATATATTTTTAAACCATGGTAAAAATACCATTAACTTACTTGAGTATGCAATCCATAAACAACACAAAATTCAATAAAATTAATAAGGATGCAATTGCTGGGAAGTGAACTCCCAATCATCTGTTCTTGGTAACATTCATTTTTATCAAGCAATACCAATGCTCAATCAAAACATACTGGTAGAGAGCATCAAGTGGGAAAATCGTTTATTATTTATTCTGATGGGTAGTGATATAGGCATTCTCTTCATGGCATGCTTCTTTTAAGCTACCTGCTATATCACACACAAAAAGCTAAAGTTTAAACTATAAGTAGTTTGCATTTTTGTTTTAGAAAGCTTGGCATATGTAGTTAAATTGGATAGATATTTGCTTCTCACTCTGCCTTTCTTAAAGAGTAAAATATATACAACTTATTAATATTCTCATCTTTTATATTATAAACACTTTTATTTAATTCTTAACATATTTTTGAATTCTATTATTCTGATTGAAATTTATTATTCAAGCAGAGATTAAAATCTTACCAAATCTATATCTGTATTCTCTTTTTCTCACTTTTATAGTCAACTATATAACTCCCAAGCATAATCCTTCATTCTTTTTCTTAACCTTTAATTTTTTTAACCTTTTAATTAGCTAGAATAATTAGCAAAAATATAAAAGAACAGGAAGCTAAGCAACTTAGAGGCTAATGAGGCTCAAAGAGCTACCATATAGCAATAAATTAAACTGAAAAAAGACTTTAAATACCAAAGGGTCATTAAGATTACTCCAAGAAAGAGAGAGAGAGGGTTAGTGACAGAGAGACAGAGAGAGGGAAAGAGAGAGAGAGAGAACACCTATCTCCCCTGAGCCTCTTAGTTTAAACTACTTCAGAACAAACATTGGGTGAAAAAAGAGTTCAGGAATTCTAAAGCACAGAAAGAAAGATATGAAAATTAGATCTAGGGAAGATTGTGAAGATTAGATCTAAGTGCAATTGCTGGCATATGGAACTCAGTGAAAATGGTAAGAAGGCTGGTAAAATTGGAGGGAACTACATTTATCAAGAAAGCAGAAAATTTGTCTAAAAATATTTGGCTCAAAACCAACCTTCAAACCAAGAAACAGCAGATCCTAAACTCTGTACAGTTCATAAAATCCACTTTATGTATGACCAGAAATGAAGAGACACTCAAGGGCAGAGTTGTGAAAAGTGACAGATAAGACTTCTTTTAGAAAAATAAAAGTTCAGTCTAAGTAAGAAACTTATTTCTGAAACTGTGGAAGGATGAGTTAATTTCAGTGTCTGTAAAACTCACAGAAATTCATCCCAAATTGAGAAAGTAGACTGTGAACTGGCTTCCAATCCTTGGCTTTGAAATGGATGAAGTACACAAGCAGCTCTATCAGGCTCTTGGTGCTGGTAGACGAAAAGGACCCATATGGCCATTTTAGAACCCCAAAAGTAAACAATAGAGAAACCTATTGACAGCTCACAATCCACGCCCTTTCCCTAGGCACACCCTTTGGGGACATTCATGGCTTCCTTGGATGCTAGCTGTGGAATACGAACAAATTAATACTTCCTACTTCTAGGATTGATCTATGAAACTTTCCATTCATTCACAGCTGAAATGTAGATGACGTCCATAGTGACACAGGAAATGATGGGAAAGGACAGGAGACTCTATGACAGACTAGATCTTCAGTGAGTGCAAGGGGATAGCTCTCCAGCCAACTTGGTTTTCTCTTAGATGCTACTGACAGAACAACAACGACAACAACAACAACAAAAACTAGTAGCATTTTAAACACTATATATTTACATCTACCTGGTATAATAGCTGGATCTTTCCATATAAATGATGAAATTATCAAAGTAAAATGTTCCTAGTAAACATTATTTCATTTATCAAATGACAGCAGTGTTTAAAATGTTCAGATCACCATCCTCCATTTGTCTACCTAACTACCTACCGACCTATCCTCCTTTCTGTTCTCACAGAGATAGTTAATACTGATCCTGTCTAAAAAAGTAAGAGGCATTCTCAACTTAATAATTACTTCTTATGTGTAAGAAAATTATAAGTTCAGCTAAAAATTTACTTTCCTAATCAAAGTAATCTTCATAATTTGTAGAATGTAAAAATAAAGATCATAGAAAATCAAATAATTAAATTTTTAGCCTTAATAAACCATACTATTATATAAATGTATATATGTAAATATAATCATATCATTATAAAGTTAAAGGAATATATCTTTAAAATCTTATAAATGAAACCACGACATCACACCTATTTCTACAGCCTTGTTATAATTCAAGACATTAAAAATAATTCTGTCAAGACAACTAACATATTGTCAATAGATATATTATAATTTATTCATATAGCAATTCATTTTGCATAGTGTTTGCATTTATTAATTACAAAGTGAACTCATTATTTTAGTCTTCATTATGTAGGGGCAGAAAAAAAATCGCTCCATTTTAGGAGAGAAGTTAGTTTAAAGCAATAAAAACCCAAGTAACAGTCTCTCTTCCATTTACTTTTGTTCTTGTACTGATGGAATCTGCTTATGTTTGTAAAACAAATAAAAAATAAAGCTATCTGAAAAACGATTACTGACTATGCTTCCTTACTTCTTTTCTAGTTATTTAAACCAAAATCCCAAGAGAGAGAATAATTTAAAAGCCAGTGTTTTACTCATTGATTACCTGTAGTAAATTACAAAGTGAAAAAACACATTGAAAATAGCTTTTTCCTAAAGGAAACTGAATTTTACTTATTTGTGAATGTGCCTTATACAACAAAATTATAACAAAAAAGCCAAAGAATCCAAATTTTTATGAAGGCCTATACTCTATAAGCAAATATATTTATAAAATATAAAAACTTTAAAAGAATTTCAAATAAGATATACTAAAGAATAGATATTCAATTTTTGTTCCCAATTATTTTAATGATTTCTCATGCCTAACCCAAATTTTAAAACTTAAAGCACATTCTTGTCTTTATAATCATTACATTGTAATCTTCAAGGAGGAAAAAATACCAAATGAAACAAAAAAATGCCCATAGAGGAGTTTTCAAAAATGACTTATATTTCGTTAGCTGCACCAGACACAAGATAATTCTTAAAAATTTACTAACAAACACATTGAAGCTATTTAAAATCATCTAAAGATACAGCCATTCATCAGTATGGTACCAACTGTCAATGCCTCATACATCTAGAACCTCTTAAAATGTTGTGACTTTTCTTTGTTCTTCAAAGCCTTACAGTAGTCATCATTCATTTCTACTGCTTTGATGGTAAGATAGCACACTCCCAAGAAATCCAGGGAGACATTAGCACATACAGCCGCAATTTCTAATAAGACAGCTATTTGCATACAAGATCAGCCACAATTTAAAATGTGTTGTGATAGATGTGGAAAGGGAATAACAGACTTATATTAGCATGTACAATACCAAGATTGTTTTCACAATTTAATTCCTCAGATAGTACGTTTCATCACCTTCTTTCATAAAGAACATTGCATTCCCTAAGGAACTAACTTGCTCTGAGACCTAGCCAAACTAAAATATGGATTAATAAGATAGTATTTATTATTTATGAATTTTGCTGTAGGAATGATTTCAGATTAAATCATCAGAGGAGTTTTTAACATTCTTGAATCTTGATAACATATATTTTAAAAGAATGCTAATTTTATTTAATACTTAAATTACATATCTTAAAAATTCATATTTAATTTTTACTTGATTAAAAGTTTACACTCTAGAACTTTTACAGCTAAAGATAGCATTTTTGGTTTTAGTTGCTCTCTTAATCTCAATTTAAGATAGCAATTCTGCCATATATATTTTAAGCATAAGCGTGACCTTTAGAAACAAAAGTAGTATTATATTCAATCACAGCACATCCAAGTTACTTTTATTGCTAATTTATACCTCTTTTATGAAATCCAGAAAGAAACAACAAAAGAAATAAGAAACCCAACGCCTTCATACATTTCTCTGCTTCCAGAAAAAAGAGGCTGTGACATTTAAATATGTATCAAAATAGGTTTATTAAAAGATTCAGCCCATGGCCACAGGAAAAATAATCAATTCAGTTTTTAAAAACAAAGTAAAGGCCCTTACCCAGAAAAGTTCTTATTTAGGCATGAAGATACAGCGAGGGAGAAAAGATATGTGATACAGCTGGATCAAAATTGATAACCAAATATGAAAATAGTCTCATGCAGGATTCTGGGGATATAAAACACCCACAGTTTCTGAAGTACTCAAAATTCAAAATTGTTTGTGGGATACACTTAAGCAATCTAAATGCTGATAAAAGAAAAATCCTTTGGAGAAAGACACATTAATGATTTGGGTCTGTTGCTTTCTACTCATATTCCATACTCTCATTAGATCCATAATAGTGACAAGCTAATTCACATCTTCATAATTTCCTCCTGCTCTGTTGTTTGTCTTAAGTACACTGTCAACACATCCCCATTTGTGGAGCTTGTATTTTAATAACACACTTGGGTCATCTCCAATAAGGAATAACTCAGGTCTTGCCTAAGAAGTAACATACACGATTCTCAACTCCAGAGATAATAGTTTACATTTGGAGAAACAAAAAAAAAAAAATGGCTAATTTGAGTAGTTACTTGTGTGAAGTAGATAATGTATTGTTATAATTTCAAATTAATGTATGAATGATTATTTAAATCAATATTATTTAGTAATGTTAATTAATAAGATTATAATTAAATATATTTAGTTATCCCTCACTATACATAGAGGATCGCTTCCATGTACAAATCCCTAAACCTTAAATCTATTTTATAAATATAAATGAACAAAATTTTTGTATATATCCTGTGAACATCCCCCTAGATACACTTAAAATCACCAGTAGATTACTTACATTACATAAAACAAAATCAATTTCATGCAAATATGTTATACTTTAGTGATAAGGGAATAATATTGAGGCAAAAGTCTGTATTTTCAGTTTAGTACAAAGACAATTTCAGGGTTTTTTGTAGTCTTGTTCTTTTATTTACTGAATATGTACATACAAAATCCTTGGATACACAGGTTTTAGACACAGGATGCTGGGTATATGCAGGAAGATTATTATGAGAAGGGATATTATATAACACTAGAGAGCCAATCTGTGTTCTTTTTAAGATTTCAAAACCCAGGGTGACCAACTCATCTTTACTTTGCCAAATAATTTACAGCTATAAAAATTATCTACAAATTTAAATGCATGAAAAGATAAATTCTAAAATCCTAATCACTTGTCAACATTGACTTAAAAACTCCTAATAAAAAATAATTACATAACAGTTATCTGTGTAAAGTCAAAAAGTCATGTTCCAGAAAAAGAATTGTAGCTATTGAGACTTACCTTTCAGTCAAACTAAGAAACTAAAATAAATATATTACTGTATCTCCTTATGAAATACAATGTCATATAAAAGAAAAACAAGAACTTGACTATTATCTCAAACCATATAAAAGAGATGACAATCACAGACCCAAAGAAAAGAACTAAAACAATAAAGCTCTCAGGGAAAAAGAGAAGTGTGACCTTAGAGGAAGATATTTCTTAGAACACAAACTGCATGACGCATAGAGAAAAAAAGAATGAAATGTGCAACATTAATTAATTTGAAAAAAAGCAAATGAGTTAAGATAGAAAGTGTTCATAATATATATCTTAATGAAGAATTTGCCTTCATAAAAACGGTCATAGAGCATATAAACAAATTTTTTTCTAAAACGAAAGATAAAAGGTTTGAGCAGAAATTTCACTAAAGACAATTGCAAATGACAAGTAAGCATATAAAATGTTCTTAACCCATTGTTAGCAAAATAGACAGTAAAAGTAGAAACAAAATGATATCATACATCCTCTAGAACGGCCCAAACAAAAAAAGGATTTAATACATAAAATATTGGAGAAGATATGGAGTACCTAAAACTGCTGGTTGAAGAGTAAAATCACACAACTACTCACAAAGAAAACTGCTTGGCAGTTGTCTACCTAGTTAACGTCTAGCAATTCTACCTCTGAAGTAGGAATGATACAAACATACAGCCATAACATCATTTGTACAAGAATTATCGTGGCAACTTTACTCATAAAAGATAAAAGTTGAAATACCCCCAATGTTAGTCAACAGAAACTGCATAAACTGTGGTTTACTAATACAGTGCAATACGACCCTGTGGAATAGCTGTTAAGAATGTCTTATTTTTTCTTTGCTCAAACAGAATACCAGACATCTAAAACACAAAAGAGAAAGATTTTAGCTCACAGTTTCTGAAGGTCTTGGTCCATTCATGGGCAGTTGGTAATGGCAGGAAGGGTCTGGTAGAGAACAACTGCTCAGCACATCATAAGAGGAGGAATCTGGGGCCTCCAGAAGAAGCTGAGGCAAGAGTATATAACTTTCCAGGCTACATGCGTGTAAAAGGACACATGCCACTAACCGACCACACCCCTAATCCACCTGTCTTGATAGGGTCCTACCTTCTAACACCACATGAAATCTGTAGATAATGCACAAGATCCAAATGCATGAGGTTTGGGGGGGGGGGGCATTCTAGATCCAAACCATAGCGAAAAACTGCAGCAGTGAAGAAAAATCTCAAGAGTATTTTTCAATAAAGCAAGAGCTTCTTTGGAACCAACCCAGATGGGCAGACATCATTTAACAAGGATTAATCTCTGCTCCTCCCTAGCACATATAATTTGAAATCTCTATTACCTAGAAATGAGAAAGCAGAGTGGGGAAATACAGTAAAATCTAGCAAAAAAGTAGAAAAATAGGAGATGATAGTAAGTAGAGATGATATGGGATAGAAAGAGACTTCTTTTTTCTTTCTTTTATTCTGTATTCGTGTGTTGGGAGGTGGTTATGGGTAAGTGGGTAGATGTGAGTATGTGTGTGTGTTCTGGCAGAGAAAAAGGGTCAAGTATTAGCTCAAAGCTCTGTACATCTGAGTCAAGCTAGGTAAGCACTCTCACTGAACTACATCTATAGTCCCCCTTTTCACTTCATTCTGAGAGAGTCTTGCTCACTGCCCAGGGTGGCCTCAGACTCCACAGTGGCTGGATGACAAGTGTTGTGCGACCTCAGAAACAGAAATCAAGCTGTCATGCTTTACACTCACTCTTAAAGCTTGTTTGTGAAAAATGGTGAAAATCTGAATGTCTAATAGAGTGAAAGAGTAGAAGGGAGGGGAAGATGAAAAAAGGAAACATGATTGATATTTCCAAGTAGATAGGACAGAATTCAATGCATACTTAAATGAATGGTCATAGCAGACAACCACTTTCAATTTAGTAGAAAATGAAGAAAACTTTGAAGATTAAATAAATAAAAACACCTCCAAATTTTGAGGTTCAGCAACGAAAATGGAGAAAATTTGGTAGCTCTACTTTCATAATGAGGCCGGAGGCAAGATTGTCTCCTAACCTTGAAAGGGAACACAGAATGCTTGGAAATTTGACAAAGAACAGAACTGCAGCTGTGGGACACACACACACACACACATACACACACACACACACAATATTAATAAGAAACAATGGGACTTATTAAATATAATAGCCATGAATTTATCATGGCACTGAACTCCATGATAGCAAATAATACATTTCTTTCTGAGTGTTCTGCTACTCAGTTGTAGCACAGAAAAAGGTAGTCAGGTTAGGCAGATTTGAGGTTCACCTGCGTTGAGTATTAAAAACCAATAAAGGAAAAAAAGTTCAGGACAGTATACAAGGGGAATGAAGTGATGTACCATGGTGTCTAAAGCTAGAGGAAAAATGATGATAGCAGAGGATTGTGGTTAATCAGAAAGAAGATCAAACTGGACTTTCACTAGGGATGAGGTTAAAAAAATAAACCTGGGAGTAAAATATAGGTAGTTTTAAAAAAGACAGAATTTCCTTTATCAGGAAAGAACTAAATAGTTCATTTATAGAGAACGTGAGGTGATTGACATTGTTGTTATTGGAATGGAACCAGTGTTGGCTCACGGAGATTAAAGTAATAGGAAGGTACATATTATGTATGTAAAGAGGGAAGGCACCAGGATGGTGGCAGGGTTTGGGCATGGGCACAGAGAACGATTCTAAACTAGAAAGACTCAAAGGGAATTAGAAGTCCATGAATCACAGTAACAAGAGAAGAAGAAGATTTTGTAGTCAAATGGAATGAACCACAAAAGAGTTTTTTTTTTTTTTCATTTGTCTTGCTTGTTTGTACTATGCACAGAAAAGTACATTATCTAGAAGCAGCAGAAGCAACAGAAAAATAACCAATCTTTTGATTCATAAAAATGTAGAAAGTTAAAGAATAGTCTCTAAGTTAAGATGTCTGCAGGAAAATGGTGACTGAAAAATGACTCAGGTTTAATCTCAGAAGGTTAAAAAAAAGGTTTTGAAGATGGATGAAGTTTATTATGGTTTGGATCTGGAAAGCCCACCCCCCCCCCCCCCGGAAGTCTCATGTATTTGATGTTCTAGATTATTTATGGAACCATACGGTGTTAGGAGATGAGGCCTGGTATAGGGGTGGATTATGGGTATGTGGTAGATCATAGGTGTGTGTGGTAGAAGACAGGTATGTGGTAAATTATACATTACGAGTATGCAGCGGATGAAGGGCTAAAACCAGGAAGGGTGGGATGCTGAGGCTGGACCCTGAAAGAGCAGATGACATGGACGGGGCCTTCCTCCCTTTCTTCTGTGAGACAGCTGCTAAGACCTTCTGACACCATGAGCTAAAATAAACTTTTCTTCCCCTAGTTTGTGCATGTTGGGTATTTAGTTACTGCAATGAAAACATAACTAAGACAGAATTCAAGGAGGATATTAAAAAGATATAGGAAGGGGACTTTAGGAGATTGGTCTATAAAAATATCACGTAACACAGGGTATAAATGTCCACAGGGGGACATATAACCAAATGGATCACACTGTAAAGTGAGTGAAGGAAACAAGAATGTATAGGATAGTTTTAATCTTGAAACTCCACGGAATGCTCTGGACTCTTAGGAGTCAGCTGTGATCTGGTTAAAGCAAGGAAATTCTAGCTAAATTGGGAAGAGTCAGGTAGCTAGAATTAGCACCTCAGTAGAAAAGCCTCATATTTGGTCCTGGTTAGGCACAGATTCACCAGAGGCTACTAAGAACTCTAGATAAACGTTTGTCAAAATGTGACCATCCAATACAATCATGAAAGTTGTCTAAAATAATAATGAAAATACAGACTTTTAGTTCCCATTGGAGTCCTACTGAATCAGAATCTCAGTGCCCACATTGCACTGAGTTCCAATTTGGTTTGCTTTCGAACTTTTCAGTTGATTACTACGAATACTGCTTTTCTTTTAATAATTCCACAGGCAAAGCTTCTTAATGCCAGGATGTGTAAAGCACTGTTAGGAGTAGATGAGATGATTGAAGGTAGTCTGTAATAATCTACAGCCTCTTTGGTGAATGGCAAGGCTGTTAGGGCCCGAGTGACTATGGCAGCTTCCAGTTAACTTTCAATTCTAAATTTTCTTTCCATAGGCTTTTGCTGAATGCAACTGGAAGCCATTACAGGGTTTTGTGCAGTAAGGTAACCAAAGAAGGTTAGAAAAGACTAGGAAATTTAAAGAGAGTAAATAGACTGAAAGAAAAATACAAAAAGCAAAAATCTAGTTAAGACCCAAAGATGATCCATGAAGTGAGCAATAAAACAAGTGAGAGAATGGATATTCAGTGCTGGAACTTTCAGAGTTGTTAAATGGCGTATGCGGGCATGAAGCAGAGGAGAAACAACAGCAGTGCTTTTCCATTGAGCAATAGTTAATTAAGATACAAAATGCAAGGCCTCACCCTTAAAGACAGTGAGGTCAAAAGCATCTTAGCAGGGAGCATTTTCAACAGGCACCAACTTCCTGCCAGAGTTTTCATATTCAGGAGATTGTGGGACATATTTGGCATAATACTGGGATTGACAGATGGTGATGTCATTGACAGACATAGGTACTGTAGAAGAAGAAGGTATGAGGTAGGCGGTATGGGTGGGAGAGTGTTAGAAATCTACATGAAAAAAGCTTATAACTGCCAAAAGAAAACAATGCACTTTTTTTTTCCTGAAGCTTAATAGAATTAGTTGATCCAAACATAATTATATCCCAAATCCCTCAGCCCCCACCAAAAGAATACCCACAAATATTTTACTTACTTTTATTTTAATGCTTTTAATGCACAGATTGTCGTGGCATCTGGACACATGACATACTTGAAAACAACACATTAAATTTATACTGCCCAGAATAGACAAAAAGCTGCCTTGCATGTACCATCAACAACACTCATCTCTGCAGTACAGGGAGCTGTATTAGCTGAGTCCTGTGGAATTTTTTTATGAATTCTAAATAAATATGAGAGAGGTAGAGGCTTCAAATCTGAAAGGCCACATAAAGGAAAAAAATTTCTATTTAAATTCCCAAAGAGGAAAAAGAACAGGATGATTCACCAAGGGTTTATTTCAATAACACAGGACATGCACTCAGTTAATTTCTTATAATATACTCACAAAAAGAAGATAGCATAATTAAGCTGGGATTGGCCTGAGATATTTACTATGAACTGCAGTCATCAAATTAAAAAGTCATTAATGACATAATTACACTATCCTTTACATAAGGTTTATTTTTATATAAACTATTCATCCAAAAAAATTTAGTAAAAGTTACAATAATATGATACCAAATAATAGGTTTTACTATTACCAAGTGATTGCATAGGAAAAGATACTCATTTAAAAGTGAAAAGGCCTAGAGGACTGGTTAAAACAGTGGTTAAAACACTTGCCTAGCAAGCCCAGAGCCCTGAGTTGATTCCCCAGCACCACAAAAACCTGGTGTGGTGGTACATGCCTGCAATCCCAGAGGCTGAATCAGGGGGATTGCCTTGACTCCAACAAGGCTAGGCTGGACTACATAGTTGAGTTCAGCACCAGTCTAGACTACAGAGCGAGACCCTCAAACTAAATAAATAAATAAACAAACAAATAAACATAAAAATGAAAAAAAGAAGAGATATCTACAACTGTAGCATAAAAAATAAGGTAGGGAACATCTTGTATCACTGCACCAAAGCTTAAGTCAGGATGAATGAGAAGAACCAAGAGAATGTTTAGCTTTAGCAATCTGAGGCTGAGAAAGGACAGCTACATACCTACTTTGACTATTAACTAATAAATACATCTTTAGACTGTTTTTCCTTATGAAACAAGTCGGATTATGATAAAGGTCATAAACCTTGAGTTCTCAATGTTGTACAATCTATTTAAACAGTGTTAATTTTAAGAGAAGTATGTAAAACCCAAAATCACTCCAATTACTACATAGATAACAAAAAGTTTATCTGGCACCAAAAATTAGTGCTTAAAGAATGAAGAAAAGACATAATTTCTAGATACTAAAATATCAGATGACATCTCTTATTTCTTTAATTTCTGAATAAACAGACATATATCCATTTTATCATAATTCTTTTATAGGAACTCCCTTTCCGTGATTTCTAATGAAATACTAGGGAATTGTTATTCTGAAAAGTATTCAACACACCCTGAAATAAAGATTAGCAGAGAAAAAGTTTTTCCTTTGTTTAGCCCAATGTCAAATGCATTTCACTAGGAACCTAAAAATAATATATCTGTGTTTCGAATAGACCTATCAAAATCACTATTTATAATCAACTTCTGCTAACTCAAAGTTTAAATTTTTATATTTCTTAACGTACAGGTTTTTACATTGAGACAAACACAAACAAGTTCCCCACATGTAGCAGTCTTTGGATAATACGTGAACTTTGGGCAGCTTACTGAGGTGAGGCTTTTTAGTCTCTAAGACAGAGTTTGAACATGACATGCTTCCTAATGTGACATCAGCCCATGAAGCCTCCATATGTTGCATGTACAATTTTAGAAAACAAAGGCCTAACCTGTTGGAAAGCTGACTTCAAAGATGTAAGAAACAGGATAAGCATTTAATTAATGAATGAAAGATAACAGGAATTGGCTAAGAGGCAAACTTATCTATGAGCTCCTACCTTCAGGAAGTCCTTTTAACATGACATCTAAGATGGTGACCACAGACAATATAATTACCATCCAAACCCAAACACTTCTGAAAATGTCAAGGACCCCATTACACCACAAGGACAAACCAGGACCCACCAGGACAAGAGGGTGCACTCTTGCCTCAGATTTGCAGCACCCAAAGGTAATTCACAGTGCGATGTAACTCATGTAGTCTTATCATTCATAAGGTATTGCAATACAAGGAAAGAAAGACAAGTTTTCTTTGGGGATACTTAAGTCTCAGGGAACAGATTAACATTTTAAACTATGCCTGCAGGGAAAAAAAAAGAATACAACAGGAATAGGTTGTGTTTTGAGACAAATTGTCTTTATAAAATCTTTCTGAGGTATGTGGCAGTACTGATGACTTAGTCCTACAACCAAGCTCTTGGTTTTTAAGGCCTACACTCTTCTGACTGTCCTCCTACATCTCCATTCATTTTTTTCTTGGCTCTGTCATAGCCACTCTTCCTATGTCTGTGAAACTGTGAAACTTTGGAATAGAGTCCCATGCAGTTAGATGAACTGATGAACCATACAGTATGGCCTCCTTTAGTGAGCCATTCTCTAAAATATATACAAGCACTCTTTCCAGGTCTGACTTCTTCAATCATTCATTCTAGCCAGGGATGACCAGCCTATCTTTCTCATTTATCCTTTGGCTACTTTGCTTTTACTATTTCTTTCTTGGTTTTTATTTAAGTAAACTCACAGAACTGTCACAATTTTATCACAGGAGTAACACAAATACAGTGTTCAACAACAGGACTACCACAGATACACCACAGGAATAACACATATAGTGTGTTCACTTTGTGGCATGTTATCCTCAATCAATTGTGTGAACACTGATAAGTTGGATAAGGTGGTATCTGCCTAATTTTTCCATTGTAAATTTAGCCTTTTCCCTTTGTAATTAATGAGTACTTATCCAAAGCCTTGAATCCATATAAACTTTATATCTTGTTCTTCAAAAACTTTGCAACTATTAGCTTAGTATCTATTGATGTTTTGGGTTGAATAATTAAACTTGGACAGTTACCAAATAACAATTTTCTAGTTTCATCATTCCTATTACATTTGCTAAACAGTATTCTACCACATACAAAAGCATTTTCTTCTCATTGACTTATTCATTTATGTGGTTTCAGTAGTATATAACCATAGATTATTCTTTTATTCATCTATGAGTTAGAATTCATTTATGCCATTTGTTTATTTTGATGTGCACACTGTCCTGGATTTGGAGAGGAAGGTCCATCAAGATGGTTTGTGTCCTTTTGACCTACTAACACCATTTCTTAAGCATTTCCTTATTTTCTGGCACTTAAAATATTCATAATTCTTTCTGTGCTTTCCCTATTCCTGTCCTGGAATCTGCCATATTCCAATATGGTTAGTTCTCTTTCCTTGAAAATGGTTATGTAGAAACCAAGATACGGAGTCAAGATATATTCATTTCTACTGGAATTATACTGTTCTAAATGGATAGCACTTGGGAAATATAGGTAATAGTGTGAGATCAATATTTCCAATCTAACATAACAGAGGCTATTCTAGCTTCATGTGACTTTCTTCTCTGACATTGAAAAGTTTGTTAGTCATTGCTATCAACATGAATTTTTGCACTTAATCTTTATGTATATTTAGCAAAAAAAACCATTATTATGTGTGGAAACAAAATAATATATGTTCTATTGTTTCAGATAGGAAACAACAATAAAAGCCAACTTGAATTAAGTCCACCAAATAATTAGATGACACTAGATAGAAACTAACATGGGGATAATTTCCCATCAAGTATAAAATAATATCTAGAGGTTGCTACAATATTTTATACTTTATGGACATATACACTCTACTCAATAGCAAAGAAAATGAGACTGCTTTTACACCAACTCTGTTGATGCTTAAAACTGATTCTGGTCCATTTCCCCTAAGTACATGGGTGTCTGCATGTCTGCAGGAAGGATAGATAACAGAATAAAAGCAGAGTCATGTGGAGATAAAGAGTCAGAATTCTACACAGGATACTAAAGAATAGCATTTTAATATATAAACACAAACTGTGTATACTTTAAGTATTCACATGCTAAAAAATAGATTGCATGTGCAAATTGCAAATATTCAAGATATATAGTAAAATTAAATGTACATATATTGATTAATCTCAATATAACATTTAAAATAAGTGATGTTCATATTCCTGATTGTAAAGCACACAGATGACATATGACTCAGTAAGCTTCTTTGTTGATTTTAATGACAGATAACAATCTAATTTTTAGTAATTTTAATGTATATTATCTAATTTAAGTAATTAGGTTTTTAAATTTAAAAGAAGTATCCTAGAAAAAATCATATAAATGCATACAGACAGAGCAGAAAATAATATAGTGTTTCTTTCCTTGAATGTCTCTCTGTATGGCTACTTCGGGAACAGTAAACTTAATAAGAAAGTTCTAGTTCAGTACATACAGTTTCCAAAAACAAAACAAAACAAAAAAAAAACCTTAGTCCATTGACAAAAATATAAAATACTAGGAAAACACACCAGACCACAAGGCAGGAAAGCCTTAATTAAGCTCTAAAAGACCAATGACCTTGACAAAACTGCACAGTTTTCCTTTTTAAACCATCCTAAATTCCTTTCCAATTTAAAAACTTGGCTAAACATGAGCATATGTACAGACTCAGAATATTTATTTTCATGCCTAGAAAAACATTTGGGACATTAGAATAGGCATAGCAATGCATACTTTTAAGTATACATTTTCTAAAAACCAATGAAGTATATGTTCACGGAAATAAGCTTAATCTGAACATAAGGGGAATCAAACAGCTCAAGGCAACCATCAGAATGCCCTTTACGGTTATTTAGTTTCCATAGCTTCATGATTCCATATTTCTTATTTAAAAATAGCTTCATTAGTAAATAGATGTCAAAAGTATAAAAATAACTAATATATATTCAAATGCATAGAAGTTACATTAAATAGATTCATTACATTGAAGTCTCATGCGATTGTATCATTACTACTTCACTAACATAAGATTTCTCAAACTGGTAGTTTTCAAGCAGACTGTGGTATTAAAATTTATATTTACAAACTGTGATGCAATTTACAGATTTTCAAAACCATCAGACTATACTGCTAGAGAAATAAAATCAAAAGGCACTAAGTTTACAACGCTGAGAAGCCAAGTGGCAAAGGCCACTGAACAGCAACACTGTGTTTAGCTAATGTAACTACTTCAGAACACAAACAAAAAGTACAATTAAAAAGCACAGTTAAATATTTTGTTACAATGTATTGATACAGAAATGAATTTCTTAGATGTGAACTAAAATTCAAATGAGAAAACAAGAAATCATTTCTATCTCCTATCTCCAAATCCCTATTCTATCGAAGGTAGAATATCTTTCATAAGAAATTTCATAAAAGATGACAAAGTGCTCCTGGGTAATTATAGTTCATCTTTTGAACAGCATTCAGTTCCACAAAAAAGGAGAAGTAAATATAAAAGAAAACTAGCAAATGAAAATATGAAAAATATAGACCTGAAATAAATTGTTCTAACAATAATGACTCCAGCTTCCATCAATACTATGGGTTGCAAAGACTAAAAGATTTCAATTGTAAAAATGTCTAGAAATTATAGCTAAAATAAAATAATCAGGGTTTTGTTTTTCACATGAATATTCATTCTGTGAAAATTCACCATCTACATTATTATGTCAAATGCACGTGGGTATAGGCACTGTGTCAATGAAAAGTTTAAAACATGTGACTAAAGTGGTACTTAGCATTTACTTAAGTAAGCAAGGACAAAATATATAAAAAATAGTAAACTATAAAGGAAACATTATAATAGGATCAGTGAAGACTCAAACTACAAGGAATGAAACAAGAAACTAAAAGCAGTAACACAGAAACAGAAGGCAAGGATTCTAAAGAAGTGATAAATAGGCAAAAACTGAATCTATGAAAAACAACACGAAATAAATTCTCATAACGATGCAACAGGAAAAAATGTGCAAACTGTATTCAGAATGCAAAACAGACCATGATCGTATATTTTACAAAGATTAACATTATATGGAGAAAATTCCACATCACTTTCAGGTCTGTTTCTAATGAATGGTCTTTCTCCTGGCTAAGGTAAGTATTTTTCTGTTCTGTGACATATCTAACACTTTACAGGATGATGAAGATTGTAATTGATACACTGTTATTATTTAGATATTATTCTATTGCTTTGAAAAATTTTTGGCTTTTTGTTGGGAGTAAGGGAAACAGTTAAATTGAATCTAGTTTATCTAAACTTTTTTGAGGTTAAGTCTGACATGGCCATCATTTCTAGGATAGACCAATCTATTTGTAAAGCATTATCCCCACTGGGGTCTCAACAAATGTCCTGGCTCACAAGTCAGGATGTGCCATTCTGACCAGTCGAAGCCCTTGGATCTTGTTACTCTATGTAAATTCACAGAAATAACTGTTCAATACAAAAACACTACCCCATACTATTCGTTGCTACTTAAAGTTTTACACTACAAATCCATGCCCCACAAAGGAACTCCAACACATATTTCTGTGATGTCAGGCTTCAAATTTTCCTTTAGAATTCTGCCCTATTACATAAAACCCCTCAGTTTCCATAAACTCCAATCTCTCACTAAAACATTCAATAAGTTTGCTGGAATGTCTTTTGGGTTCCTCCTAATATTCACCATCAGAAAATAAACACAGGAAGATAGGCAGTGAAACTTCAGGGCTGGCCTAGCTTGTTCCTTGAATCTAATTTTTAAAAACACAATTCTGTGCTATGTATTGTTCAAAGTTTGAGCATACACACAAGCACATACAATATTCCCTCAGCGTATCCACAAAATTTGGATATTAGCTGTTTATAGTAGGCAAAGTCAAGTCCTGTTACTCCATCATCCATCATCATCAGAAAGTCTTTAATTGTAATTATATTGCTTAATTTTGTGAATAAACCACAGACGTTTGTAATACAGTTATATCTCTTTGATAATATTTTATTATTAAAGAGGTTATGTGCTAATTCATAGAAATTTACTTTAAATGGCCAGTTCTGGTATAGCCCATCGGAAGATTTTCCTACATGAACTAAGGAAGAATCTATGTTTTCTCACACTGCTGTGGCCAGTGTTAAAACAAACATATTGACTTCTCTTCTGATCTACTCTATCCTTTCTTCCATCTCCTCCTCACTCTTCCTCTAACACAGCACCCAAGGTTATGCAGTGTCTCCCGCTTGTCTGGGGACCCTGTGATAATACAATCCACTACTCTATTACTATCCTATTAATTCCTAAATATATCAGAGTTATTTGTAAATTAGCTGAAATACTCCATCCTTTCTTGAAACAGTTTTGAATGCTCAATTTAGACCCAGATAGCACAGCAGTTAGAGTGTGGGCTTAGCAAGCTCAAGGCCCTCAATTCTATTCCGCAGAACCACGTAAATGGTCTCAGTGGTGTATGCCTCTAACCCTCCACTCATGAGACTGAGGCAGATGGCTTGCCATGAGTCCAAGGCCAGCCTCGGTTACATAGTGAGTTCAGGACCAGCGTGGGCTGGAGAGAAAAACCCAGTACACTCCCACCGGAAAAAAAAAAAAATTCCCTAGGAATTCCTGAACAGGTTAAAGAGGAAACTCTGATTACAGAAGCTGACATGGTGAGATTCTATGTCAAATATAGAAGCAAATATGTGTGAGTAAGCAAGAAAGACTGGAGACAAACTTTAAAAATTGGGAAATGATGGTGGAGTACTTATTTATACATACACACATACAGTACACAATGGTTACACTGAACTTGAGCACTTTGTGCACATGTCATCGCATTAACATTACAATCCCTTCCCCTATCCTTTGTGGCCCTCCGCACCCTCTCCATCCCCCATAACTCCCACTATCACACCCACCTAGTTCGACTGAATGCCTGTATTCTGGCTTTCTCATCTTATGGAAGCCATGTGATATTTTACTTTTTGTGTTAGACTCAATTCACTAAGTATAGTCCTAAGGTGACTCCCAGTGACCACTCTTGTACAGCTGCCTCCTCAACTTGCACATGGGTGGAACTTGGAACTGTGAAGAGATTCTGTGGTTATGTGACATTGACTGGCAAGAAGCGTCTCACAAAACTGAGATATCACAGAGATGACTTAAAATGAGGGGTATAATTTAAGTGGACTGATAAAATCACCTTAACTATAATGACTGGTGAAAGGTCAAAGTCAAGGAAGTCAGAGAAACTTCTAAGTGAAAAAAAAAAAAAAATTCACCCATTAGATATTCCCAAGTGCTGAACAGAAGCAGTGCTGGCGCTACCCTCCTTCAGAAAAGCTAAGATTCTACTTTTCCCATGGGTTCTGTAAAAGGATATTTTCAGAAGAAAATTTTCATCAGCAGTTTGCTATTTGCCTCAACAAACTAATATAATAAAAATCAATATAATGTCCACAATGAAAAGCTACAAGCACAGAAAATTCATGCTTCTCAAACTAAAATTCAGTTATTTTAATGTACTTAACATATTTTATTTCATTGAATTTATATATTGAAACTTTCATATTTATATTCATAAACACAGTATCTCCTTTTTCATCCTTCTCATATAATAAAAAAATTATTTTACTTTTCCCTACCTCTTCCCATCTGAACTTACGTGTCATTTAAAAGATTAGGACTGAAAGAACATCTTTATTTTATTTTTTAAAGAATTTGAAAGCAGAACATATCCAATTCTGTCTATAATTCTGGCACTCTGGGAGGCTGACGCAAGTTCTAGCTTAGCCTCAGCAATTTCATAACTTGAAAAGACTTACCTGAAAGCAAAAAATAAAACGGGCTGAGGACATAAATCAGAGTAGACTCTGGGTTCAATCCTTAAGATCACAAAAAAAAAGGAGAAAAAAAAAAAGAATTTGAGAGCTTCATACTTTGGCTCCTGGTCTAAACAAGTAGAAATGAATACAGATAAGTTTATATCATTCGGTACTTAAACACTAACTCACATATTTCAATGCTAGAAGCAAACAAATACCAATAACAGCAAGCCGGCAATAAAGACGTCCAACATTTTTAGTTGCACGGTATATCTTTTGCAGAATCACTTACTACATAATAAATCTACAGAATCCTCGAACACTAGAAGCCTTAATTAATCGTCTCATGTCAAAATGCTTCTCAGTTTTGCAAAGTCCATCTAATATTTCCAAACTCATGTAAGAGAAACGCTCACGCAAGCAGAGCATTTGCGCACAGAAGTATAAGGCTTGGGCTGTAAACAGACAGGCGGCACAGGGACACCGAGCTCCTAGGCTCTTCGTTTTCTACTTCCGATTAGGGAGATCATTATGAGAAAGAAAGAGAAGAGAAGAGGACGTGGAACAAACTGATCTGATAAAGCTTACTAAGAGCACGCAGGTAGTCTGTGACTAGAGACAGAGGGCATGATTACTCTGGAAATTAAAGAGTGAAGTTTGAAAAATTAATAAAACAACAAGAAATCTCTCTGGAGATAATTACATTGCTTGCTACTAGGAATATTTGGTGTCGTAGTTGCAGGAAATATGCTGGTGTACATATCATCAAAGTAGATGGTGAAACTGAATGATAAAACAGAGGCAACAGAAACTTAAATAAAAATTCTGATGCCTTGAAAATAAACAAAAAACTGAGATTCAAGAGATAGCTGGGATGTAAAATAGATTAAAAATCACCAAAGTAAGTGAAGGGAAAGCAATGACATCGTAATTATTTATAATGCCATATTAAAGATAATATTCTTTGACATGATGTCAAAATTTTGCAAAAAATCACTTTGCCATTTTCATATTTGCCTTTTAGATTTATTTGTGATTGTTTCAATATGGGAAGTTTTTAATGTTGATATAATATTAAAATCTATTAGCCTTAAAAATAAAGTTTTGGCTTCAAATTAATAAAAGGTATATATGTCTGACATCACAATTTGCATAACATTTCATGGTAATGAAAATAATACTCACCTAAATGATGGAATTTATTTTAACAAGCATACTGCTTGTTATGTCCAAATGAATCAATAATAAATACGTTCATTCACAATATGTGAATTATAAAAAAACACTCTTCTTTACAAATATTGTGGTATTGGGTACATATATAAAAACACATACAAAATTTATACGCTTCTGTAGGCATGGATAGTTTATTCCTTTATGTGAAAATTTTCTAAAGAGAGAGTTCCATACATCGCTTAGGGTATAAAGTATAGCAATATCTCAAATAAATGATTTAAAAAAGAAATCTCAAATATTTCCAGAGGAAAAAGAACAAGGATTAGAAAATCAAAATGAAGACATATATCTTAAAGTAAATAATAAAACTGAAGTCAAAAAGTTAATTTCTAGTGAAAAGGATGTGCTATGCAGAAAGAAAATTCCCTACAATATCAAAATGGAAAAATCAAAAAGGAATTTGTTTAATAACATGAACTAACTCTTCATGAGAAACCACTACATTTCTTGGAATGCTTTGACGATGTATACAAAATGGTGAGTAAATTACTTCTCCAGTGTGAAGCATCGAGGAAATAGATCATGAAACAGAAAAAGTAATATCATCACAGTGCACCAACATAAAATTCACATAGAGATGGAAAAAAGTCACAGTTTACATTGCATTCATGTTTTAGATCAAACATCACTTTTTCACATTTTGAAGATTTCCCCCCTAAATATGGAAAGAAAAACAAGCCAGGGTTTTAATATAATATTTTTTTCCAACCTGGAACAGCTGCAAAAAAAAAAATCTTGCTGGAGATAAGCTTAGTTATAAATATCAACATTCCCTTTAAATAAGGGAGTCCAGTTTTCATACCATCTGCCTCTTTCTAAAAGGGAAAAAATATGAAAATCATAAACTAGGACATTCCTTTCAAATAAGGCCATTTAAAAATGAATGTAGTAGAACATCTAAGAATTATTCCGAGCCTCTGCCTTTAAACCTGCCTTAGTTAGTTCAGATCAGAAAAGGGGACTTTGGGGAAAATAAGCAACTGTTACTCCAAGAATAAAATGCTTAAAGCAACTGATAAGGTGGAAATGTTTTTTTTATCAACTTTTTCTCACAATTAGCCATAATCCTTAACTCTGATTCAAATGTATTTTTCCCTAATTTCTCACAGCCCTTACTGCTCACTTTTAAAAACTATCTTTAACTTCTACTTTTCACAAAACACTTTTAAAGCTTGTTTCAAACAAACACTGTATCTTACAGAACCATAAATAAATAGATTGATCAATCAATCTGGTAACCAACAGAACTAGACTTTCCTTTTAATCAGACTAACCTTTGCAAGAATTCTGCCTATATTTTTGTGCTTGGAATAGACTTTAGATTTTATCTCAAAACCTTTTTTTGCCTTTAGTTATTTTTCATTCTTTAATGACCTTGTGATCGAATATTTTAACTTTTCACTGTACCATATCATTACTATTTCAGTATGGAGTCTGAAAACCATTACTTAACTTTTCAAAACATTCATTAAAAGAATTCAAGATGATCTATCAAATAGAGGGATCACAGGTGCATATTATACATGCTTACCTAAAGGAATATCCAGGACACCAATACAAAGATTGCTTAAAGGACAGTAGAAGAGACACAAGTGAAAGACAATGACATAATCTACTTTAACAGTACATGTAGATGCTGTGCCAACTCCCTGAACTACACTGTAGTGTTCTAAAACGCTCCAGAAACAAAGGCACCTAGCGATCCTGATGTAGTTTAGTCTTATTATGATATTCATTTGCTCCCTTCTTCTTTTTCTCTAAACACGTAACCACACTCCCATATACTGCCAACAAAAAGAACAAAATTGAACCACTAATGATGAGCAGCTGTAGTTATTTTAAGGTGCTAGGACTGCACTTAAATGTTACTTCTATTGAAAAAAAAATTCTAGGACAATTTTAAAATTCACTTCCATTCGGTTTTAGCCATGGACCACCTAGGTCTATAATTATAGAAAACAAAGTTCCTTTACAAGTGGCAAATGACATTTAATTGCTTCCTTGGAATGCTGCATCTTCAGTGTGTAGGAAGGGAAAGGAGAGTTCTCCATAGTAATATTGGTCGACATTATTTAACTTCAAATTAATTATTTAAAGTAAGTAACATTTACAGCACTCAATATTTCATATTTTCCATGATTTGATGCAGACAGTACAAACAGTGATGTGAACAATTAACTTATCAGCATTGCAGCCAGAAGGCCACCTCATATTTCACCTTAGACCTATCAACTGAAGGTTTGAAAATATTAAAATGTTTGTTACATATTAAATTTAGGCTATTATTTACTTTCAAACTTTCCTCCACTAAAATGTAGTACCATTTGTAGTACACTACTGTTTTGTATAGTAAATCAAATCACAGTAGTCTGGCTCATGTTAGACTATCAATATGTTTTTTTTTTTTTTAACTAACCATTCTCCAAAAGGTAATATTGTTAAATTAAAATATATGGGCTGGAGGAATGGCTCAGCAGTTAAAGGGCTTTCCTAGCAACCACTAAGTCAAGAACTAAGTGCCCAAGTTTGATTGCCCAGCACCACATAAGCAAAGGATGATGGTGCACGCCTGTAATCCCAGCACTCGAGAGGCTGAGGCAGGAGGACGGCCGTGAGTCCCAGGCCAGCCTGGGCTCCACAGTGAGTGCAGGACCAGCCTGGGCTGCAGAGTGAGACACACTGGGATGTCAATATAGTATTTTGTTCTAGAAGAAGACTGACTTTAGACAAATGTGTTTCTGCTGTAGACGTCTTAACCCTTTCATTTGCAATGATAAATGTAGTATTCTGGTGTTTAAAATAATTCGGAGCTAACAACATAATGCAAATAAGAAACACGACTTTAGAATATCCCTTAAATTATATTACATCCCAAATAATATCTTGCAAAAATCTGAAATATGCGTAACTTTTCAATTTTCTTTTTTTAAAACTAAATGCCAGTATATCATTATCCTACTTTACTAGAAAAGCCTGTCATTGTGCTCCGGTTTCAGCTTCTGCAGATAAGTAATCGCGAAGTCATCATCCATTCTTACAGCAAGTTAGAAGAAAAACAGACCGAA